>JAGFNQ010001299.1:312882-350310 GCA_024364735.1 Boesenbergia rotunda | reverse complement strand
ATACAATTCACAGCATGAGAGAGATTTGTGATGAATTCACAACTAGTGATTATCTCTACATGTGCAATTGTGAAGTATTGAAATTGTCCCTAGTCGATGAATTGATAAATACGGACACTATCAATTCTGTTGAGACTAGCATGGGTTATTCTCTAATCAGCTGATTCTCACTGGCTGGTGACATTGAGATGTCCGGAGATAAACATGAATGCTAGTTAAGGGAACTAGTTCATTGGAGTGACTGGCTGTAAAACTTCATATGGTAGTCTACATATAGATATGTCAGTGAAGTTCTTACTGCAGCTTAAGTGCGATGTTCCTTTGACTTGCGGTGTTCAAGTCATCTTGGTCATGGAGACTTATACTTTGACATCTTAAGCAAGCATCTCCAAGGAGGTGTGGACCCAGGATGTTTGAACAGCCTACAAAGGATTCACCACTCCTTGCGAGGAGATGTATACCCGAGGCCTATCGTCGGATTGTTACTCGAAGCCTCTGGCCAGAGCATGACATGTTCAGAGTATGAATCTCTTAAATACATGAGAGTAATTAGAATCCGTAGACGAGAAAACGTTACTTGGGCTAGGTGTGACGTAGTCAGCCTAGTGGGGACTGGACACACATAGACCATGGTCTGAACCAAGTGGGTATAAGATGGTGAAGGGAATGGGGCACGATTCATTATAGCTCCTGAAGGGGTTCAGAATTGTTTCTGAGGTAACCGTTGATCTTTCGATTAATTGGGGATCATGATGTACTACTAGGTGCCACTCCATGATCGTTCTATATTAATTGATTAATTATAGACGACCAACATAAATCGAAAGCCTATTTAGTCACACCATACGAGTAATCGAGGGATTTAAAATGAGTTGAAAATTGGATTTTCAATCAAGAGAGATTAGGTTTGGTTGAGCCAAACGATAAGTCGAATCTGAATTTTTCAGAGACGCATCGGAGCGTAAAATGGCTAAGTCTTTTGAAGACTTAATAGATGAATTAAATAAGTTTAATTCATTGGGGCTTGGCTTGGATGGGCTGGCCAAAGAGTGGCCTCCATCCTCTTTGCTTGGCCACAACAAAGGAGAGAACCAAGTTTTTGGTTCAATTTATAAAATAAACCAAGTGTGGTTTGTTTTAATAAATTATGGATGTTATAAATTTTTATATAATAACCAAGGTTTGGTTTATTTTTCATGGAAATTAAAATGAACCATGGATTGGTTTATTTTATAAAATCAATCATGGATTGATTTACCATGATAAGGAAATTTATTTCCATAGGAGAGAAGATTTTTTATCATGAATTAAAATATGATTTTAACCATGATATAAAATCAAACTTGGCATGATGGAATAAGTTATTCATATTTGAGAGGCTTGATGGTTGAGAGACCACTATATAAAGGACCCAAGGCAAGGCTTGGGTGATAATAAAAGAGATGAAGGCATAGGCTCTCTCCCTCTCTTTCTCTCCTTCTCTTCACCCCTTCTTGCCGTGCGCCAACCAGCCCCAAGAAGGAGCACCAGCCGGCCGTCCCTGCCCTTTCCCTGCCGACCACCACCTGCTGCCGGAGAAGGAAGCTCCGACCATCTCTTAGCCGGAAGAAGATGCTGCCGGAATTAGAGTTTGCCGCAAGGATCCTTTTTTACCGCAAGCCTCTTCTTTTCCTTCACCGGAATTTTGATTCCGGCCATCCTTTTGTGGTTAGTCTTCCGACTTCTCTCTTGGTTTTTCTCGTCACGTTCTCGGAGAATCTAGTAGTTCTCAAGAACACGAAACTCATGGCTTTGCGAAGTCATCCCGAAGATACTCGGCGTGGACGCGAATAGAGGCGGAGCTTCCAAGGGACGCTTACGGTTGGATCTCGTCCCTTCCTTCGAGTTACGCGAGGTAATACGTAAATTAGTTTATGTTTCTGCAAAATTTCAAATATATGATCATGTCTACACAAGATAAAATTGCATGCTTAGATGTGTGGTTAAATGATTTAGAGAAATTATTTATGCTAAACCTTCCACTGCACGTAATTAATTTTGAAATTACGAACCCGCATCCATGTCAACATGCACCCGGTCCCAACAGTGGTATCAGAGCCGAGGTTTGTGTTCGACATAATCATATAATTATTTTGCGGAAATTTTTATCATGATCTCAATTTTGAAAAATTTTTAATTATGAAAACTTTCCAATTATGGTAAATTTTCGATTTAGGAATTTCAAAGTTTGAAAATCCTCATGAAATTTCGCAAACTTTTGAAATATCTCTGTTTCTGAAATTTTATGATAATTGTGAAAAACTTTCCATTTTTGGGAACTTTCCAATTTTGAAAATTTCCTATTTTGTAATTTTTCCAATTTTGGAAAAACGTAAGTTTTCTTTGTACCAGAAACTTACAATTATTCTGAAAACCTTTTAATTTTGGAAACTTTCCATTTATGGAAAGCTCACAATTTTGGGCAGTTTCTTTCAAGAAAGTCTAGACAAATTATGGGAATATTAATTAGCATTTAAATCTATAATTGGAAATTAAATTATTTACAAAATTCTTTATTTTGGATTGATCCTCGGGTAGCCGTCCAATTTAAAGTTAGTTGTTATAATTAAATTTCCTAAATTGAATTTAAATTGTCAAATGTTTAATTTGGATTGAGCCTCGGGGAGCCATCCAAATTAAGTTATTGATATTAATTTTCCATAAATAAAATATGTGATCAAATCTTGGAGATTTTTGAGGTGATTCTCAAACGATAATTTCCTTATTTGATTTATGAGGTGATGCTCTTACATATTATTATCTCCAAAATTAATTAGGAAAATTATTTCCTATAGAGTATATTTCCTTAAATAAGACTTTCATGAAAATAATATGTGGTTGAATTAAGGGAATCTGTCTCTTAATTTAATAAGATTTGATTTAAAGAAATCAAAGTCTTAAACATATTATTTCCGAAATTGATTATGATAATTCAGGAAATTATTTCCAAAATAATTCCTTGAATAAAGTATGAAATTAGAATTAGAAAATCCGGTTCCTAATTCAATTAATGAGACTTGATAAATTAAGTCACATACATACTTTATTAAGGAAATCGTTAGAACATGACATAATTATATGTCATGAATATGCATAAAAGAAAAGGATGAGACCCAAAACCCCTTACAAAATATTAAGGCCAACACCTTCCATTAATATGGTTAGAACCGGAGTTTTGTTTCTCGTTTGGGTTGATGGACACATCCATGCCCGGCTTTAACCTCAACATGTTCAAACCATGGAATTAGTTTATGATTAATATAGTTGGAGTCAGAGGTCAATCCTTAGTTTTGGTTGTTGGACACATCCAAGCCCGACTAAACGGTTGAATGAGCTCCAACCATATTTAAACTATTTCTTGATTAATGGGTTAGCCTTAAGCTTGGAGCATCGATTTGTTGTGCCACAGCCAAGGTCGATGTAAAGAGAGGTGCAGTTGGGTGCTATGTATATTGTTGCATACTTGTTAATGAGTTAACAACCCAATGATTTATGCAAACATTCAATTAGTTGATAGCATAATGTGATAGTTACATATGTATAATATGTTATCGGTATAATTACCTACCTTCATAGCTAAGAATAACTTGATGGACTCTAGCCATGGTTGTTCTTATCTATGGTTGGATATCAACCTATTTGGAGATGTTCCTACGATCTCCCGAATTGATAAAAAGGGTTATTCAATTCGAAAAATAAATAGGATTTAATTAATGTATATTGATGCATTCTTTATCATTCTCATCACATAACCTCAATTTATATTTCTAGGATAATCACCTGATCATGTCTTCTCTGAATTTGCGTTCCATTTTGGACACCAATAAGCCGACTGGGCTAAACCTCATGGCCTGGCTTCGAAACCTGAGGATAGTCTTCAAGGCAGAAAAGCTTGCATATGTCCTTGAAGAACAACTTCCCAACCATCCTCCTGAAGATGCAACTCCAACCAGTTAGTGGCCTATCAGAAACATGTGGCCAATTCTGAACTTGCGAGTTGCATCATGCTGGCCGCTATGGTACCTGAGCTACAAAAGCAGCATGAGCATATGGATGCTCATACCATCGTCTTCCATCTTCATGAGTTGTTTGACGAGCAGGCGAGATCCGAAAGGTTTGAGGTCTCCAGACTCCTCTTCACCTCTAAGATGCAAGAGGGCACTTCTGTTTCACAGTTTGTGTTGAAGATGTTGGGGTACATTGAACGACTAGGCACACTCGGATTTGCAATGGATCACGAACTAAGTATTGACTTAATTCTGCATTGTTTGCCCAAGAGATACTCATAGTTTGTGATGAACTATCGGATGAACAAACTGGAGACTACCATTCCTGAGTTACTTAACCTGCTAAAGACTGTAGAGCCTTCTGTAAAGCAAGATCAGAAGACGGTACTGTTAGTTGGTTCCTCAAAGAAAGGCTCTAAGAGGAAGCCCAAAGAACAAAATAAGGGAAGGAAGAAAAAGGCCAGAAAGATTGAAAAGGCACCAAAAGGCACTTGCCATCACTGCGGCAAGGAGGGCCACTAGCGAAGAAACTACAAGGTTTATCTTGAGTCCTTAAAGAAGAAGGCATCCGATGCCCCATCCTCTTCAGGTATTTCGTTATTGAATGTCACTCTATTTCCTCGGGCACCTGGGTACTTGATACTGGGTGTAGCTCACATATATGTAATGACATACAGGGGCTAAGGAATAGAAGAAGACTCGTCAAGGGAAAAGCGAATTTGCGAGTTGGAAATGGAGCAAAGATTGCTGCTGTTGCCATCGGAACATATTTGCTAAAGCTCCCTGCTGGACTTGTCTTAGAATTGGATAATTGTTATTTTGTTCCTTCATTAATAAAGAACATTGTATCTATTTCATGCTTGAATGAAAAGGGTTATCATTTAACTTTTAGTAACAATTGCTGTTACATAACTTTAAATGGTGTTCTTTATGGGACCGGAACTTTATGCAATGTTATCTACACGTTAGATTTATCCGGTGACGTTTTCAATATCGAAGTTAGCAACAAACGTGCTCGAATAGATAATCAAATAGACTCCTATATGTGGCATTGTCGTCTTGGCCATGTAAGTAAGAAACGCATGACCAAATTACACCGATGTGGAATTCTGGAATCATTTGAACCCGGTTCATTTGATACATGTGAATCATGCTTAAAAGGCAAGATGACTAAATTATCCTTTTCTGGAAAAGGTAAACCAGTGGGAGAATTGCTTGGTCTAATATATACTGATGTATGTGGACCAATGTCAACTCTTGCACAAGGAGGCTATAGCTACTTCATTACCTTTATCGATGATCACTCACGATTCGGGTATGTGTTCTTAATGAAACACAAATCTGAAGCTTTTGAGAAATTCAAAGAGTTCAGAAGTGAAGTAGAGAAACAGCTTGGCAAAAGTATTAAGATACTTCGATCCGATCGAGGTGGTGAATACTTAAGTCAAGAGTTTCAAGATTATCTTAGGGACAATGGGATATTGTCTCAATGGACTCCGCCATATACACCATAGCATAATGGTGTATCTGAGCTAGAGCGTAACCGAACCTTCATGGACATGGTTAGATCTATGATGAATCATGCAACTCTTCCAAAATCCTTTTGGGGTATGCGCTTAAGACAGCTGTTTACTTACTAAACAGAGTCCCGACCAAGGTAGTCTCTACTACTCCATATGAGACGTGGAATAGTAAGAAACCTCATTTATCTCACCTAAAGATATGGGTTGTCCTGCTTATGTAAAGCGGGCTGTATCAGACAAATTGTCTGATAAATGTCTATTTATTGGATACCCTAAGGAAACGAAAGGTTACCAATTCTATCATCCCTTGGAACAAAAGGTGTTTGTTTCAAGGCATGCTGTATTTCTAGAAAAAGAATTTCTTTTACAAGAAAACAGTGGGAGTAGCATTGAACTTGAAGAAGTTCAAGAAAATCCAATAGACATTACAGAGACACCTAGTCTAGACCCACAACCAATAACTCATCATGATGAGCTATCAGTTGAACCTAAAACAACACCACTTCTTCGTAGGTCTGATAGGACATGCAATATTCCAGAGAAATACGGATTTCTCATAAGTGAATCGAACGACGTGTTACTCATTAACGATGACGAACCTATCAGTTATGAAAATGTTCTGAAAAATTCAGAAAGGGATAAATGGCTTGAAGCCATGAAGTCGGAAATGGATTCCATGTACAAAAATCAAGTATGGGACTTGGTTAACCCACCTGAAGGGATTAAGCCCATAGGGTGCAAGTGGGTTTTCAAGAAGAAAACCGACATGGAAGGTAATGTTGTTACCTTTAAGGCTAGATTAGTGGCAAAAGGATATCGTCAGAAACAAGGAATTGATTATGATGAAACTTATTCGCCAGTAGCTATGCTTAAATCCATTCAGATGCTCCGGCCATAGCAGCTCATTATGATTATGAGATATGGCAAATGGATGTGAAAACAGCTTTCCTTAATGGAAACCTGCTTGAGGATGTATACATGATACAACCTGAAGGTTTCACATCGGTTAATAAAACCAAAGTATGCAAGCTTCGACGATCCATATATGGACTAAAGCAAGCATCCAGGAGTTGGAACATCCGTTTTGATGAAACAATCAAAGAGTTTGATTTCTCACAAAATCCTGACGAACCTTGTGTGTACAAGAAAGTTAGTGGGAGTGCAGTCGTATTCCTAGTGTTATATGTCGATGACATATTACTTATAGGAAACGACATATCAGTCTTAAAGTCAGTTAAAATTTGGTTGTCCAAAACTTTCTCCATGAAAGACCTGGGAGAAGCAACCTATATCCTTGGGATTAGAATATATAGAGATAGATCAAAACGATTGCTTGGTCTTTCGCAGTCTACATATATAGACCGAGTGCTAGAAAGGTTTAGCATGTCGGAATCCAAGAAAGGTTACCTTCCTATCAGGCATGGGATCAACCTTTCGAAGTCTATGTGCCCGCGCACAGAAGACGAGAGGATTTGCATGAATAAGATTCCTTATGCATCCGCGATAGGATCTATCATGTATGCTATGTTATGTACTAGGCCCGATGTATCGTATGCTCTGAGCGTCACAAGCAGATACCAGTCTGATCCAGGAATGGATCATTGGGCGGCTGTCAAGACAATCCTCAAGTACTTAAGAAACACTAAAGATGTGTTCCTAATATATGGAGAAGGTGATATGGTAATACGTGGGTATACAGATGCCAGTTTCCAGACAGATAAGGATGACTCCAAATCTCAGTCCGGATACGTATTTATTTTGAATGGAGGCGCAATAAGTTGGAAGAGTTTCAAGCAAGACACCGTAGCAGATTCTACCACGGAAGCGGAATATATTGCAGCTTCGGAAGCAGCAAAGGAAGTAGTCTGGATCAAAAAGTTTATCTCAGAACTTGGTGTGGTTCCAACCATTGATGAAGCAATACCGGTTTACTGTGACAACAATGGAGCTATTGCACAAGCAAAGGAACTAAGGTCTCATCAGCAATCCAAACATGTGCTTCGCTGCTATCATCTGATCAGAGAGATTATAAGTAGGAATGATATACAAATTGAGAAAATTCCCACTGAAATGAATTTAGCGGATCCATTAACAAAGGCCTTGTCTCAAAGTAAGTTTGAGGGTCATGTTAGAGCCTATGGTATTGGGTACAGTAGCGATTGGCATTAGGCCAAGTGGGAGTTTGTTAGTGATATAAGAGAAGTGTCCTAAGGCAATCGCCTTATAATTGTAATCATTTATTCTAATAAATGAATATTCACTATTTGAGTATACATGTTTGTGTATTTGATTGAGATCTTAAACTCATTTACTGAATGTCCGCAATACAATTCACAGCATGAGAGAATTTGTGATGAATTCACAACTAGTGATTATCTCTACATGTGCATTTGTGAAGTATTGAAATTGTCCCTAGTCGATGAATTGATAAATACGGACACTATCAATTCTGTTGAGACTAGCATGGGTTATTCTCTAATCAGCTGATTCTCACTGGCTGGTGACATTGAGATGTCCGGAGATAAACATGAATGCTAGTTAAGGGAACTAGTTCATTGGAGTGACTGGCTGTAAAACTTCATATGGTAGTCTACATATAGATATGTCAGTGAAGTTCTTACTGCAGCTTAATTGTGATGTTCCTTTGACTTGCGGTGTTCAAGTCATCTTGGTCATGGAGACTTATACTTTGACATCTTAAGCAAGCATCTCCAAGGAGGTGTGGACCCAGGATGATTGGGTATAAGCCGAAGTGCTCAAAGATGTTTGAACAGCCTACAAAGGATTCACCTATCCTTGCGAGGAGATGTATACCCGAGGCCTATCATCGGAATGTTACTCGAAGCCTCTGGCCAGAGCATGACATGTTCAGAGTATGAATCTCTTAAATACATGAGAGTAATCAGAATCCGTAGGACGAGAAAACGTTACTTGGGCTAGGTGTGACGTAGTCAGCCTAGTGGGGACTGACACACATAGACCATGTCCTGAACCAAGTGGGTATAAGATGGTGAAGTGAATGGGGCACGATTCATTATAGCTGCTGAAGGGTTTTAGAATTGTTTCTGAGGTCAACCGTTGATCTTTCGATTAATTGGGGATCATGATGTACTACTAGGTGCCACTCATGATCGTTCTATAATTACTTGATTAATTAAAGATGACCAACATAAATCGAAAGCCTATTTAGTCACACGCACTACGAGTAATCCAAGGGATTTAAAACGAGTTGAAAATTGGATTTTCCAATCAAGAGAGATTAGGTTTGGTTGAGCCAAACGATAAGTCGAATCTGAATTTTTCAGAGACGCATCGAAAGCGTAAAATGGGTAAGTCTTTTGAAGACTTAATAGATGAATTAAATAAGTTTAATTCATTGGGCTTGGCTTGGATAGGCCGGCTAAAGAGGGCCTCCATCCTCTTTGCTTTGCCGGCCACAACAAAGGAGAGAACCAAGTTTTTGGTTCAATTTATAAAATAAACCAAGAGTGGTTTGTTTTATAAAATTATGGATAATATAAATTTTTATATAATAACCCAAGGTTTGGTTTATTTTTCATGAAAATTAAAATGAACCATGGATTGGTTTATTTTATAAAATCAATCATGGATTGATTTACCATGATAAGAAAATTTATTGCATAGGAGAGAAGATTTTTATCATGATTTAAAATATGATTTTAACCATGATATAAAATCAAACTTGGCATGATGGAATAAGTTATTCCATATTTGAGAGGTTGGATGGTTGAGAGGCCACTATATAAAGGACCCAAGGCAAGGCTTGGGTGATAATCAAAAAGATGAAGGCATAGGCTCTCTCCCTCTCTTTCTCTTCTTCTCTTCTCCCCTTCTTGACGTGCGCCAACCAGTCCCAAGAAGGAGCACCAGCCGACCGCCCCTGCCCTTTCCCTGCCGACCACCACCTGCTGCCAGAGAAGGAAGCTCCGGCCATCTCTTGGCCGGAAGAAGGTGCTACCGGAATTAGAGTTTGTCGCAAGGATCCTTTTTTGCCGCAAGCCTCTTCTTTTGCTTCGCCGAAATTTTGATTTCGGCCATCCTTTTGTGGTTAGTCTTCCGACATCCTCTTGGTTTTTCTCGTCATGTTCTCGGAGAATCTAGTAGTTCTCGAGAACACGAAACTCATGGCTTTGCGAAGTCATCCCGAAGATACTCGACGTGGACGCGAATAGAGGCGGAGCTTCCAAGGGACGCTTACGGTTGGATCTCATCCCTTCCTTCGAGTTACGTGAGGTAATACGTAAATTAGTTTATGTTTCTGCAAAATTTCAAATATATGATCATGTCTACACAAGATAAAATTGCATGCTTAGATGTGTGGTTAAATGATTTAGAGAAATTATTTATGCTAAACCTTCCGCTGCACGTAATTAATTTTGAAATTTCGAATCTGCATCCATGTCAACATGCACCTGGTCCCAACAAAGGTATCACTGTTTACGATTAAGTTTTTCATTTAAACTATGTTTTGGAACTAATGTGACAATTTGTGCATGTTTTCTTTGTTTTCTTTCCTTTGGGGGGATGTTTGGTATGCATGCATGTATATATTGCATATTAGGGCGGTCTCTAAAAGGCCAAGAGGTGAGGGTTCATCTCACCAAGGTCAGCAAGACTCGGGAGAGTCTAAGTTTAGGTCCTTAGAGTGTAAGAAAAGATTTGAGGAGATTGAATTTGTGCCAATGAGTTGTCGATATTTGAATAGAGTCATCTTCCAAGAAAAATCCCCACAAATAGCCGAGATGATTACACACTTTGGGATAGAACAACTAGTTTATTGCTAACATGACATTAACATTGACCTGTGTAAAGAGTTTTACGTAAACTTAACTTGCTTTGATTCTCAAAATAACCTTTATGAGTCCAGGGTAGCCGGAGATCCCATTCCTTTCTCAGCCATGGTTTTAGCTAGATTTTTGGAGTGTAGGGCGTCAAATAATGTGAACACTTATTTTCCTACTGTTGTTGAGCCATTTACATTTCCTGATGTCACCATATATCAAATTCATATGCACTATTTTAGGAGGCATCGGCATGAGTCAGAGTGCATCTTTGATGCTAAACCTATGAGCCCGTTTAGTCATGTGTTGTATAAGATTGCTTTAGAGTGTCTTCTACTCATTGTCGCCAAGGGAAGGGCTAGGATCCGACTGCCTCATCTGGTGATGATGTATGCCCTGGAGAGGTGATTAGATATTAACGTCTCCCTATATGTGTTCACATCCATCTGTTATTTTTCCCAGAGTGTCAATGGGAAAATCTACATGCCTTTCTGCCACGTCCTGACTGAGTTCTTTCAGTTACAGTTTGGTATCCGTGTGTCTAGCGGTCAGGTCCGGCACCTGTCCAAGGATTATGATCAGATCGGGACACGCCAGCTATCCTTGGTAGGCATAGAGTGCAGGCAGGGGGAGTTTGTGTGGAGGCAGCGTCCGGAGTCCTCCAGCTCGGATGAGGAGCTTGCTGCGGGGGTTACATGCGAGGAGTTCTCTCAGCTCCGGGCTAATGTTCACGATATCCTGGAGGACCTCCAGACTTATCAGCAGCAGTAGCTAGGCTTCCAGGAGACCATTTAGGGGGAGTTTCAGGGTTTTGGAGCCCGCAGGACGAGATGTACGAGATGCTCCGGCAGTTACATCTGACTTATCAAGCCCCACCTCCTCCTCCTCTTCCAGGCGATGACGATATGATGTAGATGTACTTTGATGACTTGTGTGTTGAGAGAGTTCTATTTGATGTTATCCTATATCTCTCAAACACTTTATTTTGATGATTGTAAAAACTTAACTACTTTAGGGCCACGACCCATATGACACCTTTTTGTGTCTTGATGTATGAACTATTTGATTATCTTTCATGTTATTTTATGAAAATTTATCTCATGACTTGATGTTATTTTATGTTACTCTTATGATATGATTTGAGTATTGGTTGAAAATTCATTAAGTGCTAATTGAATGATAGGCTATTTCTTTTTAGTTAAGATCTTTATCTGTGTTTTCATGATATGTTTTGAAATCTTATATTGTTTATATTACTTAAAATATATTGGTTGATAATTAAATGATGGGATCTTTCTATATATAAAGGCATGAGAGGGTTTTCATGATTATCTAAGGTTAAGAGATAAAGAGGGGGAGCCTTTGTCAAAATTAAAAATCTATATGAAAAAGGTAAGGTTTGAGAACCATTCTATGTGTCAAATGATAATGGTTAGAGTTGGCAAACACATAGAATTAGATATGGAATTCAAAGTTGATTCAAAAGTGCCAATTTTAAAGGATTTTTAGGTTTGTACCAAAAGTCGAGCATGTTTGTTGTTTTTCATGAAACCATATTTTTCTAGGATAGAGTTTATCCTAACAAACGTGTTTGTAAAATTTTACATTTTTTGGAATTTTGTAGAATTTTCTACGTATTTCTGAATTTCGGTTGGAAAATCAGAAATGGGCATATCAGTCGACTGCCTTGATGGTTTGGACAGATTACAATTTGGTGATTTCTGAGGGATTTTTCAAAAATCTGGTAAGTTCTATTTGGCACCAGGGGTAGGATTGCTTGGGGCAATCTTTTTGATGGTGTCAAAGGGGGAGAACTTGGGTGTTAAGTTAGGTTTAGGTTGGAACTTAACTGTGGTTGGTTTATGAAACTTGGGTGTTAAGTTGGGAGAACTTAACTTGTCTTAAGTGTTAAGTTGGGAATAACTTAACGTTGTGTTAGCAATGAGAATTGAAAATTGGGAGAAAGCATAGGTTAAGGGGGAGGTTGTGTAACGCCCGTTTTTTTTTTTTTTCCTAAAGCGGCGTTACGCTAACATCCTTAAGGCATGTAACATCATACTGCAGCGGAATAACTTAAGCCTTACATATACATGCCCCTACTACCATCCCTAATATAATGACATGGAACTTAACATATGAACATCATGCTTAACATCATATCATAACATGCTTAACATTATACCATAAGGTTCATATCATATCATACTGGACATCTTATCATAAAGTTCCATAAGTCACTATTCGGGCATATAGGTAGCAAAATAAAGTTCTTAGCATAAACGGTTAACACATTCGATTTCATGGGCCAAGTCACCAACACACACATACTTCAGGCCCTCCTGCTGCTTCCTCGTTATCCCCTTGCATGATCTGCGGTATAAGGAAAGAAGACTATAAGCACACAGGCTTAGTAAGACTCTTTCCTACTCACTAAAACATTCGTCATTCCATAATAAGCACATAAACATTATCATATTTACCATACCCTTGACATGGCATGATCATAAACATAAGTGAACATTCGTAGCATAGCATGAGACATGGCATGAACATAATCATACTAACATTCTAAGCATAGCATGAAACATGGCATATCATAACATAATAATCTTTCCTAGCATGGCATAAGACATGGTATAAGCTTAAACATAGTAGCATGGCATAATACATGGCATAGCATAACGTAACAAAACTCAACCTATATGGCATAAACATAGGCATATCTTCTATCATATCATATGAACACCTTCTTAACATAATCCTGACATAGATCATTCATGCATATCTTTTATCGTAAAGCATAAGTATAAGACATCATTATCTTAACATGATGCATATCATGTATGAATGCATGGGTGGAATGCATATACATAGGGATGCTTAACTTTTAAAACAATCTTTGAAAAGGCTTAAACATTATCATCATGACATTTGGGGTCCCCGGCTTGTACCACATACATACATTATAGCGCGCATCCCTAGTAAATCCGAGGTAGCGAGCCCCGACCTACTAGGGTAAGGATAGCATAGTCGGTAGTCCCTGAACCGAGGCGTTCTCAAGGAGCCCATCCCTGTTGCACAGCTCCGGTAGTGCCAGAACCGTGGACAGCTCCGGTAGTCTAGAACCGGGGCGTTCTTAAGGTACCCATCCCTTGGACCCATACTTGGGTCCGGTACAAGCCCATTTATAAAGTAAAATACTTTGCATGCTTCATCATTCATAAGACATTCATATCATACTTATCATGACATATCATTCATAAACATGACATATCATTCGTAACTATGGCATATCATTCATAACATGGCATATCATTCATAAACATGGCCTATCATACATAACCATAAGTTGAGGTTACAGACTCAACCCTAACCCTTGGGTCCCTGGGGTTGGCCGAACCATATGGGACCTCTAGGGTACCCCAAAAATTCCCAAAAATTATACTTAACATATAAACATCATAAGGGAACATCAAATAACATTATCATGATTTTTAACATATTTCTAGACCTTTAAAACATGGTGGCCGAAACCCTTGAACTTGAGGTTCTGGGTTTTGCTTCTTTCATGTTGGCCGAAACTCTAGGGTCTCCTAGAGTACTCCAAAAATTCCCAAAATATTTACTTAACCTCTAAACATCATAAGGGAACACTAAATAACATTTTCATGATTTTTAACATATTTTTAGACCTTTAAAACATGCTGGCCGAAACCCTTGAACTTGAGGTTCTGGGTTTTGCTTCTTTCATGTTGGCCGAAACTCTAGGGTCTCCTAGAGTACTCCAAAAATTCCCAAAATATTTACTTAACCTATACACATCATAAGGGAACACTAAATAACATTTTCATGATTTTTAACATATTTTTAGACCTTTAAAACATGCTGGCCGAAACCCTTGAACTTGAGGTTCTGGGTTTTGCTTCTTTCATGTTGGCCGAAACTCTAGGGTCTCCTAGAGTACTCCAAAAATTCCCAAAATATTTACTTAACCTCTACACTTCATAAGGGAACACTAAATAACATTTTCATGATTTTTAACATATTTTTAGACCTTTAAAACATGCTGGCCGAAACCCTTGATCTTAAGGTTCTGGGTTTTGCTTCTTTCATGTTGGCCGAAACTCTAGGGTGTCCTAGAGTACTCTAAAAATTCCCAAAAATTATAATTGACTTCTAAAAATCATAAGGGAACACTAAACAATATTATCCAGATTTTTAGCATATTTATAGGCTTTTAAATCATGCTGGCCGAAATCCATAAACTTAAGGACCTTGGTTTTTCTTTCCTTTCAACATCACATCCAAAACTACCCCATATATCATACTAAAAATCATGGAAATCATAGATAACTATTATACCACAGGTGAGGGAGTCTTACCTTAGATTTCTTGATTTTTTTTTAGACCTTGGATGGAAAGAAGGAAGAAGACTTGACCACACCTAGCCCTTGGAAACTTGAGAAGACCTTAGATCTTGGAGGATGAGACTTTTTGTGAAGTTTTCTCAAGGGAGAAGTCCTCCTTGAGTGCTCGGCAAGAATGGAGAAGGAAGAGGAGAGGTAATGCTATTGATTGAGAGAATATGTAACTCCCAAAACTCCTCTCATTATAACCCATTAAGGAGGCAATTAATGAGCCTCTTCATGACCCTTCACCTCCTTTTACCTCTTAACCAACCTCCACTTCAATTCACTCATAAGCATTCCTTTCTAGGTGAGTTGGTTAAAGCATTCTTGGTTGTTACAAGAGGTCCAAGGTTCAACCCTTGGCCCATGCACATTTATTTTTATTTTTATTTTCATTCCATTTACTTTATTATTTTATTTTCTTAAATTCCGAAAATCCCCCTAAAATCACCCATAATTATGCTAATATTCCTAATAACATTCTTTTATATTTATCTTAATTTTACCTAATTTATATTAATTTTACTTAATTAATACCCATTTTTGGAGCCCATTTAAAGCCCATTAGTACTTAGTTTTCTCAATTTAAATGAGAAACATGGATTTCTAAGCCCAATTTTACATAATTATTTCTGGGCCCCTCGGACAATTATCTAAACATGCTTAATATTTTAAGAAAATATTAAGAGAATTTTCCGGGTCGTTACAGGTTGCCTCTTATTTGTTATGCTTTGTTTTCAATTACTATTGCTATTATTATTGCTATTGTTGTTATGTTTACCTATCTTAACATATTGCCACACATCAAAAAAGGGGAGATTGTTGGGGCAATCGACCCTAAGATAATCTGGAGGATCATGGGATTTTGATGTGTGTTGGTCAATATGGTTAAGTTAGGGTTTGTTGTTGGACTAACATGTGAGTGTGCAGGATTGCAGGTACACATGGACTTGGTTGATATCTTCAGGTGAAGGGTGGTATGGAGGCAAGCTGGAGGCTTGCGTGCGCATCCGAGGGACCGTGGATAGTAGGGACAATGAGCCTAGGGATGCGGACTTTGAGGGGTACGTGAAGGATCACATGGAGGCAAGCTGGAGGCTTGCGTGCGCATCCGAGGGACGAGGGCTGAAGATAAAGAGGGCGTGAAGGCAACAGTCGAGGTGCTGGTGAAGAGTCGACCAGGTTGTGAGGGTTCTAGTGTGAGTCATTGTACTCGGGAACTAAGCTGGGAGGGTTCGAGTGCGGAGTGAAATGTACTCGGGGAGTGTAACCCTAGGCTTAGGTTCGGACCAGTCGATTGCCCCAGGGGCAGTCGACTGGTGTCGACTGGAATAGCTGTCAAATTCGAACGTTGTATTGTAACGGTCGAATATGAGTGGGACCAGTCGACTGCCCCTGGGGCAGTCGACTGGTAGCGGCTGTTTTAGCTTCGAGCCCTATTTAAAGGGGCTTGTTTCATGCTTTTTTTTCTTGGCAAAACTTGCTTGGTAAAAACTTATTAGTAGCCTGTTGTGGCCAAGATAGTGTCAAGGTGTTGTGGCAAGGTTTCTCCACCCACAAGGAGCGACAAGGGCTAGCCGGAGGTCATCTGGGGAGTGATCCACCGAAGGATTCTTGGATTAGTCACCCTTAGGTGTGGATACCAAGTAAATAGGTCTGTGTTAGCATTGCTTTCTTGTTGATAGTTTTATTCTTTTGTATTTCCACTTGCGCAACTAACAACGTACAAAGAAAAAGATTCAAAAAACTCTATTCACCCCCCCTCTAGCAACCGTACAAGATCCTACAGATGACATTGACTACACCGAACTAGTTAAGATGTTTCGGAGTATGTACAAGAAAAACAAAGGTCATTAGAAGAAAAAATCGGTTCAGTCAAAGGATGATCCAACTGAACCAAGCACTAGCTAGAAGAACATGATGGAGATAACCTATTATGGGTGCAATAAGAAGGGCCACTTCAAATCGAGTGACCCAACTTAAAGAATGTGAAGAAGCAACGATGAATGAAGGTGCTCCAAGCTACGTGGGATGAATCATCCTCGGAGGATGAAGAAGAACTACCCCACTCGAACCTTCTTGTACTGACGACATTAGACGAACTCGACACCGAGTCTGAACCAGAAGCAGGGCCAGTGCAAATCCATGAAACCAAAATAATCTCTTTGTCGGAAAATGGGCAACTCACTGTAAGAGGTTTATCTGAACTTGAATTATATGACCTTATCTCTTATCTATCATATAAGTTGGCTAAATCTAACGTCCGAGTTAAGTCCCTCCAAAAGGAGGTAAATGTTAAATACCGAATTTTAAGGGTTGAAAAGGTGAATTTCGAAAATAGGGACATAGTTGGAATTTATTGAAGTTGTTGGGTTTATTTGCAAAAAGCCAAAATTAAATTATAAACCCCCCAAAGCCCTAACTTCCTCCCCGTGCCTGTTTTCTTCTCCCCGACACTGATTCCTTTGGTTTTCGCTCGATGCCGCCGACCTTGTCGCCGCAGCCCGCACGCGCCGCGACCAACGCCGCCGCCGCCGCCCTCTGTTCTCCCTTCTCCTTCTTCTTCTCTGGTGCGCACGAGCCGAGCGCCGCTCTCTTCACGCGAATCGCCAACCAGTCGCTGCCCTCGCGAGAAGCCCTAGCCGACACCACTGCCGTGAGCCGAGGAAATGCCGCCTTGTTGGTTTCCCGTCCTTGGCTTTTCTCTCCGGCCGAAACCAAGGTAAGAGTTGGATTTGTGTTGGAATTCATTTTGGAATTGAAAACCCCTAACTGTTGATTTCTGTAGAGTTTGGTTTGGGGATTTAGATGTAGATCTGTTCAACAGGATACTTGGTAGGAATTGATGATGAATTGTGTAAGGCAGTAGGATGAGAGTTGTGGGTTCGGTTTGGATTACAGAACTTGGGATTGAGTTTTGTTTTGTTTTCCTCTCCAATTGGTGTCGTGAGTGCCTTCTTTGGCCTTTTGTTGCAATGGGGACTATAGGATGTGAGGATGGTTCACTGCCATGTTGCTATGTTAATTATGTGCTGGAAGGTACTGTTTATTTTTTTAATTTGGTCGTGAGCATCCTTTAGGGGTATTCTATGAAGACTTGATTCTAGTTTCTACTGAGCTATTTGTGATGTTGGAGTTTGAAATTTAACCTGATAATCTAACCTTGATAAATAGGGTTAATTGAAAAGATTACTTAGGTGAATAGTTAACTAATCAGATATACCTTGTAACTAGTCTATTAAAGTTATAAATAGCTAAACCTAGTCTTTGATACAGGACCATGACGTTGGCCTCACACAGTTAATCGTGGGAGGTTCTGTTCGTATACGTTCTACAATTATAAGGCAGGTACTTCTCCTTTGTGCTCTTGTAGTTTCCTTTACCTTTAAGCATGACTGTTTATGTCTAAGTAGGTTGCTTGACCTTGTTCTTTGCCGTTGATTGTTTAATATCGCCGTTGATACTTATTCTTCGTTGATCTTCGAGTATTCCAAGTTTGTATCCGTACAATCCTCTATTGGTTTTCTGTTCTGTAAAGTGTCGCTTGTACGCGATTACTTAGAAGTCCATTAAACACAGATAGGTTTATTTGGCATTAGAAATACCCTACCTAGTAGTGTAGGTGCATAATCGTTGGTTTTCGATTTCTGGATGGTTGTGTTGATGCATCGTATACTCGTTGGATTTTATTGGATCGTTGTTTCTTCGGTTGTTTGTGCATCGTATAGCATGCACCATACTTGCACGTTGCATACTAACGACTGTTAGGCTTACATTTAGTTAAGCCGTCGTTTGTCATATTGTTGCTCGATTCACTCAACCACTTGTTATCGTGGTAGCTATTAGAGTGCGAGCATCTGTCCTATTATGCCAAACAGTGACACTCTCACAGTTATTTTTAGAGGAATGAGTCGTTGGTGGCTCACCCTCACCGTTGTTTGTTTTTTAGGGATATTAGAGCAGTTGATAGCTCCCCCATGTACCGTGGGTCTGGAGTGTGGACTCCCCAGCATCTTTGTAACGCCCGCCCTTATATCTACTCTCGGGGTGGGGTTACGTACATTCAATCATATAGTAATATTTTTTTTTCTATTTCTATCTCCTAGCATGACATTAAAACAACAATGCAAGGGCTTAAGAGAACTAGGTACTAAGCATGCTTGCAAAAATTATTAAGTGACATTATATAACATGATAGGTTCACATATTATTTCACACCATAATATAATCCAATAAATCAAGTATATGAAAATTCCAAGTGTAACTATTATCATGCAATATCAATCCTAATCACTATCATTCATTGTCAAGGAGCATAACATAAGCATAAATATGTAGATATAGAAATCTTTCTTCCCGAGCCACCACCCCACACATCTTCAGCCTCCTGCCTCTTCCTTCCATTTAAGTGTTATCTGCAGCATAAGACAACACATAAACTAGTAAGCACAATGCTTAGTAAGGATCCTGTCCTACTCGCAAAATCCGTGCGAAAGAATATAACATGTACACATAATCAATCATAAGTATAAGTTCATCAAAGCATATCAACCATCTAAGTTTCTAAGCATGCAGTATCAAGTACCATAAGCATACTCTTCACATATAACAAATGCTTTCAATGAATGTTTTCAAAACAATTCCATAATGGTATTACTTAAAAATACATCCATATCATATTGGGCCCTGTTGTGTACCAACTATCGCGCGGAACTATTGCGCGTTCCCTAATGAATTGGGGTAGCGAGCCACCAAGTCATTAGAGCAGGACCCTTCCGTCCTACCGGAGCCACGTTAACATGTACCCCGGATTTATTTAACGACCCCCTTACGAGTCGGGTACACAACTTAAAAAGTAAAATACTTATCATGCTTTTACATATATGCTAAGGAATACTCCATATTCACTCTTATGGGACACACCACTCTTCAAGGGTGCTCATGATCCCGTAGGGACACACCACACAACATAAGGGGTGCTCTTGATCCCATACTTATTTGAGTATCCCTTCAAGCATTTTAACATATCACATGCAATTTCATAAGTGTGCCCCATGGGCTATAAGGCATGCTCATACATATATCATATTTCATGCATGTCCACACATACATCATATTTCACACATGTTCATACATACATCATATTTCATACTTGTTCATACATGCATCATATTTCATACATGTTTATACATACCTCATTTTTCATACTTGTTCATACATATATCATATTCCATACATGTTCATACATACATCATATTTCATACATGCATATACATATTATTTTGCTAAACATAATCATATCCCGTAGGGTAGTTTAGCCTTCACATATTATTCATGCAACTTATTAAACATAAAGCATATCATGAGATAATTATACAACCCTAAACCTTAGTCCTTCTAGGGTTGGCCGAAACTTAAGTATAGGGAAAATTAGGGTTTGAACTAAATATTCACACATACATTCATTCAAACACCTCATACATAAACATATCATAGCATGCTAACAATTAAGGTTTACATATCAACCCTTCCATTTAACACCACATACATATACATATGATCATCCCCAACCATAAACATATATCATAGGGTAGTTTGACCTTTACAAACCCTAGTCCTAGTGGGTTGGCCGAAACATCAAGAGTAGGGAAATATTAGGACTTTTGCATTAATCATTCACACAACAATGATACAAACATCTTGTATACAATATCACACCATACACTAAGCATGAATATTTTCTAGGATAATTCAACTCTCCTTGACCCTAATTCATTTCCTTGGTCGAAACTTGTAGGGTAGGGTAGGCTAGGTTTTTGACATCCAATCTTTACACAAACATTTACACAAATACTTTATCTA
This sequence comes from Boesenbergia rotunda, assembly GCA_024364735.1. Taxonomy (NCBI): domain Eukaryota; kingdom Viridiplantae; phylum Streptophyta; class Magnoliopsida; order Zingiberales; family Zingiberaceae; genus Boesenbergia; species Boesenbergia rotunda. The sequence goes on along the minus strand of JAGFNQ010001299.1, from coordinate 329,668 downwards.
CAATACTAATCATGGGAACACAATAGGATAGCAACCAACCCAAAAGCCCTTGCTTATTCCCTCTTGGCCGAAACATGTAGGGTACCAAACCCTAATTTGTGTCCTCTCAAAAATTTGGAAAACAACATACATCCATACCCTAAGTTCCTAGGGATATCCTCATGCATCAAGAAGCAACCAAAACCTACTTCATGGTGGTGGCCGAAAGTCTTATAAGGGAGGAACTCCCATTTTCGAAAACAAGAACACAAGGAAAACATGCATAAACCATTACACTGCAGGCGAGAGGATACTTACATCCTTTCGCTTAATTTTCTCCTTCTCTAACTTCTTAAGATGCCCTTGGTTGAAGGAAGGTGAGTGTTCTCCTTCCTAGTACTTCTATAGAACCCTTGGCCCTAGTAGAGAGAGCAAGGTCCTTGGGTGAGATCTCCTTCTTTCCAAACCCTAAGGTTGAAGCCCTAGGTTTTCTTTTTCGAAAATGGAGAAGGGGAAAGCTTGAGTTTCGGTGGAGAAGTGAAGAGGAAGAAGAAGAGGAAGTTATTCCAACTTCCCTTTCCCTTATTTATACTTTTCTCATGAAGAGACATGTCTCTTCACTTTCCTCGCTTTAACAAGCATGTTCCTATTCTCACTACAAGAAGCATGGCTTGGTGCATTGGTTATGACATGGCTAGTGCAACTAGGAGGTTCAAGGTTCAATCCCTGCTTCCTCCCTTCTATATTTCCTTTTTATCACATTTTGCACTAATCCAAGCCCATTAAGCCAAGCCCATCATGAAATCTCATAATATTAATTATATTCCATGAATTCATATATTTCATAATATTTCATGATAATATTTCATGAATTCCATAATATTTCATATTTATGAATTCATAATATTTCATAATATTTCATGATACTATTTCATGAATTCCATAATATTTCATATTTATGAATTCATAATATTTCATAATATTTCATGATACTATTTCATGAATTCCATAATACTTCATATTTATGAATTCATAATATTTCATGATACTATTTCATGAATTCCATAATATTTCATATTTACGAATTCATAATATTTCATAATATTTCATGATACTATTTCATGAATTTCACCATATTTCATATTCATGAATTTATATATTTCCTAATATTTCATATGGAAAATTTCGGGGCGTTACAATCTTGTCCACTCAACCACACCTTTTGTGGTATTTGTTGTTAGAGTAGTACAGTTGTCACAGCCCTACCCACTTGGTCACACGGATGGGATGTGTTGACGGCTTGACTGGTGTCAGGGGTGACACATGTCATTGCATCATGTGCATACGTATTTCGTTTATGGATTTTTCCTGTGATTGTTGCATTTATATGAGCTATGGTTGTTGCACTTGATTGACATGCATGTATATCTTGGTTTTACTATTGTTGTATTGTTTTATACATGCTTAGTGCTTATCCGGATTTTATGCTATGTCGTTTTACTTTATGTTATGCATGTTTAGGTGAATCTATATTCCTTATGGACTGTACCCTGTTGGTTCTCTACTTATTGTACCTTTATTATGCCATGCTTATTATCTACTCATATACCCGCAGAGTCCACCCGGACTCACCACCCCTGCTTTCCTTTTTGTTGTTTCAGATAGCAGGTAGACGTATCTCTTGGAGCTAGGAGAGGATCCAGTTGCCAGTCCCCAGTGTCGAGTTGAGTTAGTCTTCCGTATTTGGTTTAGTTATTTATTTCAGTACACGGAGTTGAGTTATTATTCGTTATTGGGTTTTGTCGATATCAGACACTTTTGTGTTCTCTTTGGATTGTAGTTCTTTTCTGTTTAAGGTGACTGAGCCACCCGTTATCTTTTATGTTAATATAAACTGCGTGGTGATGTTTTATTTTCTGTTATGATGGCTGAGCCATCTTTTATGATGAGTGTGTTATGTATAATTGCCCCATATTGTCCGCCGTACAGGGGAGATGCTGCCTGATTTTTGAGGAAGCATGTGCCTCTGGGGGCGTGACAATTTTCTCACTTGTAATCAGGATTCATAAACTCTAGTTCTTATCTTAGAGGTCTAGAGTTTGAATCCTGAGAAAGGCAAAAATCCACTGGCCAGGGGTGGGAAGTCCTAGTGAGTAACGACACGGTTGTTGGTCGTCGTCATTGGTTGTTGGCCAACGACATAGTTGGGCCGCCAAATGTTGATTTGGCCGCCAGGTTGTTGGGCCGAGAGGCTAGGTTGTTGGGCCGCCAAATGTTGATTTGGCCGCCAAAGGGGTTGAGAGACCGTGTCGTTACAATAAAAAGGTGCCTTTTTATTGTAACGACACGTCCACTCAACCCATTGGCGGCCAAATCAACATTTGGCGGCCCAACAACCTGGCCCCTCGGCCCAACAACCTGGCGGCCAAATCAACATTTGGCGGCCCATCTATGTCGTCGACCAACAACCGATGTCGACGACCAATAACCGTGTCGTTACTCACTAGGTCTTTCCACCCCTGGCCAGTGGATTTTTGTCTTCCTCAGGATTCAAACTCTAGACCTCCAGGATAAGTACTAGATTTTATAAATCCTGATACCAATTGAGCTATAGTGAAAAGACTCTAGACCTCCAGTAGACAACTAAAGTCTACTGGCCCAACTAGGTCTTTTCACTAAAGTTTTAGTAGACAACTCCAGTACTATAGTGAAAAGTTTATGAAAAAGTCTGTGTTGGATTCGAACTCAGACTTTTTCATGACAGAAGTAGACAACTCCACCGCCAATACACATTTGTTCTATGCATGGCTTTGAGTAGGCCCCCACTCTGGTAGCACCCTAGTATTATATGGCAGGTAGTTATTGTCAAACGTATCCAACACATCAATCGTAGTAGTCAGTCGTGACCTATCTGGTACACCAGCTGCAGCAGTCTATTATAGCCCCTATGTTTCCGTCCTAGCCAATTTCGGGGATGTCACAATGGGATCGTTGTAATTGATAGAGTGGGGTGTTAATAGCGATTACTGATTTTTTTTTTGGAAAGCCAGAAAACACAGTGGAAGAATAAAGAAACAATGCTAACACTTTTCCTTTTTACTTGGATCGGAGTCTTTAACGACTCCTACTCCAAGGCCCACGGTCCTTGACCATATTTGTTGGGCAATTCTATAATTCGAATAAGATTTACAAATATATAATTCGACTATAGAATTAAACAGAGAATTTAACTTATACTGACGACACAAGAAAGGTTGCAGAGCATCTTGGGCAACGTGTCATCGATCTTGATCGTTGGCGGCGTGGGAAACTCAAGCACGGAAGAGATTCGGAGAGCGTTTGAGTGCTTGAGTCACAAGAAAGTTGTTCTGAAAGTATTCTGAGTTGATGTAGAATGCAAATGGGTGAAGCCCCTTATATAGCCTGTTCTCAGCGCCTAAGGCTTCTTGGGCGCCTACCACGTGTAGCGAATTGGGCATGTGCTTATCCGTAGACTCGACCAAACCTTATCCCTCGGTCTTGGGTGCCTGGGACCTCTGAGGCGCCTGATGGCTCACAGGTGCCTGAGATGCTGGCGTGGCAACTTGCCAGCTCAGCCTCTCACCCGCTGGAAATGCCTCAACACAGATGCCTATTACTTGTCAGGCGTCTGGTCTCTAGGGCGCTTGAACCCTTTCAGGCGCCTGGGATGTAGTAGTTACTTCCTTTCACTCTTGCAACCAGGGTTAGTCCATGTACAGTATAACATAGATAATAAGTGTATGAATAACAACCTGGTTGTCTTGGTTCTGACTTTGAATTTCAAAATGAAACCCTAGGTCGAGTCAACTCCTACTGTTCCCTCTTCCGAGGAACGCGTCCTCACCTACTCCTCTGAGGAGAAATTACCTTTTGCCAACTGGCTTCTTCGGTTGAACTTTTGCTCGGCCTCCGAGACCGCCGGATCTCAAGACATCCATTCCTCGACCCGCCTCTACTTCTGTCCGCAATCCTCGCTCGGCTAAGCCTCCTGCTCGATCTTCTGAATCAGGACTTCGGTGCCCAGTCCATGACCAGGACTTCTTGCCCAACCCTTGGCCAGGTCTTCTTGCTCAACCCTGCAGAACCAAACTTCGTGCCTTGGTGAACTAGGACTTTCCTACAGACTTGGTAGATCCATTAGATCACAATATAAACTTAACTTTGAACCCTTTGCCATTATTAAAATAATGTTCGATCTGGTGCTTTCGGCACCAACAATCTCCCCCTTTTTGATTTATGGCAATACAGTTCAAAAGTTAAGTTAAAAACAAACATAAAAAGATACATCATAGTTATGTACTGGAAGAAAATAAAAATAATTTTCTACTCTCCCCCTTGATTAGTACTCTCCCCCTTTTTCCTTAGAATATTTTTAATATTTTTGAAAAAACTTAGCAAAAATTTAACATTTTGCATAAAGCTCCTTTTGATTGAAACTCTCCCCGTGAAGCTTTTCAAACTATGCAATTTTGAAAGTTTCTAAGTAAAAATAATTTCAAATTATTGAAAACTTCTGAATAAAAGAAATTCTTGAGAAAAATAATTTTTGAAAGCTTCTTACATAATGTTTTCTCATACAGAATTTTTTGAAAAGAGTTTAATTTAAGAAATATTTTCTCAAAAGTTTTTCAGAAATGAAGTTAAATTTTACTTTTTAGAAAAACGAAGGGGAAAAAAATTTCAGCTTCACTTTTTCGAAAAAAAATGATTTTGAGGGAAAAAGAATTTTTAACTTTACTTTTTCAAAAAAAAGATTTTGAGGGAAATTGTTTTTTATCTTTACTTTTTTTACTCTCCCCCTTTGCCATATATCAAAAAAAATGAAAAATGTTTTTGGAAAAAATAAATAGTTGTGTATCAGAGCCTACTTTCTTTGTAAAAACAATAAAAGAAATTGACCTGCAGCGAGTAATAGAAATGAACTATGTTTGAACCAAGTAATAAGTTTTAAACCCAGTTATCATTATAGCGAGTCCAAGAAAGAAAAAATATTTCATAAAAAATAGATCAAATTAATTTCCTTCAGTCCCTGTCTAACCCAGTTTGCTACTCACTAATTGTTATATAACAGCAGCTTTCACTTGGGTTAGTCAAGTTAAGTAGTCTGATCAAGTTAGACTTTCTAAGCTTGAATACTTAACTTGATTACTGTTTAATTGTATTTATCGCCCTAACTGCTCTTGATGCACTGACTTAAAGCATCTTGAGTCAAGGCATAGACTTGAGTATCTCAACCCAATATATGCAATCAAAGTACCTTAATGTGCTTGTGAGATGTTGGCTTCTAGATCTATAGGAGCATGCAATGTTAGGGTTACGTCCTAAGCTAAGTCCATTTCATAGAAAAATCCTAGTTTTTGAAGGGGTGATTTTTTTATAAAAAACTAAGTCGAAAAAGCATTTTTAAAACAATATGATTTTAAAAACAAATTTATAAGATAATAAAACAGTTGTAAAAAAAACAGTCCTATTCTACTTAGCACATTCTTAACTGCCTTCTTAGTGAGCTAAATTTGACTCAGGTAGTGGTTTAGTAAAAATATCAGCTAGGTTAGATTTTGAGTCTATATGTGTAAGTATGATTTCGCCCATTGCTACGTGATCCCTATCAAAGTGGTGTCTGACTTCAATATGTTTTGGAATGTTGAATGAGATTTTTTGTAAGGTTGATTGAGCTTTTATTGTCAATAAACACTTTAGTTTGGGTATAGGCTAGGTTGAAGTCCTTAAGGGTATGCATCATCATAAAAGATGGGCTACACATTGTAGGATCATTTAGAATCGATAGAGGGGGGGGTGAATATCGATCGATATTTTTCGAAAAAACATATAGTAGTTTGTGCAGCGGAAAAGCAAAACAACGCTAACACGTTTGTTTTTTACTTGGTTCGGAGTCGCAGTTGGTTTCTACTCCAAGGCCCATAGTCCTTGACCGTTTACGATGGGCAATTCTATATTACGTCAAATTATTAAAACTTATGTACAAATATAGAATTTAACATACATCACTTAAACAAAAATTATACCGATGACGGGAAGATTAGAATGTCAGAGCCGCGGGTCGTCGTTGGCACTTGAGTCTTGAGCACAGAGCGTTTGGAGCAGAGCACTTGAAAGAATGCGTAGAAAGAAGTTGTTTTTGAAGCCAAGGGGTGAACCCCTATTTATACTAGTCGCTGGGGCACCTGTGTTGACGGGGGTGCCTGAGACATGGCCCATTCTATGCGAAGCTCAATTTGCAGACTTGGCCAGCGCTTATCCCTTCAACTGGGGTGCCTGAGCTGACTGGGGCGCCTGTATGAACACAAGCGCATCACTTGCTTATGTGGCAACTTGCTTCGAGTGGCTTCGGAAGAACCCTTGTCTGGGGCGCCTGTATGAACACATGCACCTGATCAAACAGGCACCTGCCTTCATTGAGGCGCCTGGGAGCAAAAATCTTTCATGCTTCATTCCTGCAACCAGGGTTAGTTCCAAAACACACATAATAAACAATATAATATCATTTAAGCTTGATTAACAGCCTGAGCTGTCCTGGTTCTGACTTTGGGCTTCCCAAATGGAACCCTAGGTCTAACCGACGCCTAATGTTCCCTCCTACGGGGAACGCGTCCGCACCTACTCCTCTCATGAGAGTTTACCTTTTTGCCAACCGGCTCCTCCGGTTGGACTTTTGTCCAATCCCTCGGATCAGGTCCTCGTGCCCAGTCCGCGACTAGGACTTATTGCCTAGCTTCACTCACTAGGTCTTCGCTGCCCTCGGTGCCTAGTCCACAACTAGGACTTATTGCTCAGCTTTACTCACCAGGTCTTCGGTGCCCAGTCCATGACCAGGACTTATTGCCCAACCTTATGTCAGAACTTAGTGCCCAATTCTTAGAATCAGGACTTCGTGCCTAGTGTACCTAGGACTTTTCCTACACACTCGAGTAGCATTGTTAGATCACAATAAAATCATAACTTCTGAACTCTTTACCATTATCAAAACATAGGTTTTACTTTGGTGCTTCCAGCACCAACAATCTCCCCCTTTTTGATTTATGGAAACACGGTTCCAAAAGTTAAGTTAAAAAGCATTTAAACCGCATGTCTAACAAGCAAAAAAAAAACAATCACTTTTTATAAAACTATTAAGCTCCCCTGAAATAAAACTTCTCCTCCTGAAATTTTCAATGATATGCAATTTTTTTTAAAAAAAATGTCTAAGTGTTAACTTTTGACTGAGTTTTTTTCAAAACAAAGCAAAGTATTTGCAAAAGAAAAATTTTGCACTTAGACAATTTTTAGAAAAGGTTTGCAAGCCCAAATTTTACTTAGAAAAATTTTCACCAAAAACTTTGCAACACAAAATCCACTTAAAACAAATTTTTGTGCAAACTTTTTACTTACAAAAATTTCTGTTAAGCCAATTTTTTTGCACAAAATTTTTACTTAGAAAAATTTTCACAAAAACCTTCTTAAAAATTTTACTTGAAAAAAATTTTCACTTAGCCAACTTTTGCAACAAAATTTTCCCTTAACAAGTTTCAACTTTTGCACAACAGATTTTGCACACTTGAAAAAAAAATTTGCTTAAAGACCATTTTGTGTACATAGAAAAATTTGCTTTAAGAACAGTTTGTGCATTCGTAAAACACTCTGTGCACTTTGAAAAATAGTTAGTGCATTTGTAAAATGCTTTATGCATTTTGAAAAAAATTTACTTGGAAAAAACGTTTTAAGAAAATTTTCTTTGTTAACTTAGAAAAACATTTACTTAGAAAAATTTGCCCAAAAAAATGCACTTAGAAATTTTGAAAAAATGCACTTAAAGGTTCAACTTTACTTTTTGAAAGAAAAAAAATTTTAAAATTTGAAAATTTTCTCTCTTTTCTTCTCTCTCTCCCCCTTTGCCATATATCAAAAAAATAGAAAACTAATTGCAACTTAATTTACCATATATAAAAAATAGAAAACTAATTGCAAATTACTTTTGAGTCAGAGTTAGTAACAAGAATTTTCAGTCTGTATTGAACCAACTCTAGTGAACTCAAGGAACACAAAGGACCAAACCAATTAAACCGATCTTGTTCGGGTCCTATCTAACCCAGTTAGCTACTTACTAACTGTTATATAACAGTAGCTTTCACTAGGGTTAGTCAAGTTAAGTGATCTGATCAAGTTAGATTTTCTAAGCTTGAACACTTAACTTGATTGCTGTTCAATTTGTATTTATTACCCCAATTACTGTAGATGCATTGACTTAAAGCATCTTGAATCAAGGCATAGACCTAAGCATCTCAACCCAGTCTAGGTTATCAATCAATGTATCCTAAGGTGCTTGTGAGATGTTGGCTTCTAGATCTATAGGTGCATGCAATTCTAGGGTTAAGGCCTAGGCTAAGTCCATTTGCGTAAAAATCCTAGTTTTGAAGGGGGTAAGTTTTTGAAAAAAATCTAAGTCGGAAAACAGTTTCAAATTTCAAGACTTAGTAAAAGAAATGATTTTTTTTATTTAAAAAAAATTAAAGGCTTTATTTTCGAAAAATAAAAAAATAATCAAAATAGTCCTACTCTACTAAGCACAACCCTAACTGCCTTCTTATTGAGCTAAACTCAGATTCAGGTAAGGGTTTGGTAAAGATGTTAGCTAAATTGGATTTTGAGTCCACATGCATAACTACTATTTCGCCCATGGCTACATGATCCCTTAGAAAATGATGTTTGACTTCAATATGTTTAGTTCGGGAGTGTTGAATTGGATTCTTAGTCAGATTTATTGAACTAATGTTGTCAATGAATACTCTGGTTGGGTGTAGTCTATTTGGAAATCCTTAAGAGTGTGCATCATCCATAACAGTTGTGTCACACACTCTCCTAGAGCTACATATTCTGCTTTAGTTGTGGATAAAGCTACGCAGTGTTGCTTTCTACTGCACCAGCTGACTAGACTATGTCCTAATAATTGGCAACTTTCACTTGTACTTTTTCTCTCTAATTTACAACTGGCATAATCAGAGTCAGAATATCCTGATAATTCAAAAGTGGAAGTCCTAAGATATCAAATCCCTACATTTAGGGTACCCTTAATGTACCTTAGAATTCTTTTCAGTACTACTAAGTGGGATTCCTTAGCATAGGTTTGGTATTTAGCACACATTCCTACAGAGAACAAAATATCAGGTCTACTAGCAGTTAAGTACAATAAGCTACCAATCATACTTCGGTATAATTTTAGGTCAACGGGTTTACCCTCAGGGTCATTATCTATTTTGACATTAGTAGCCATAGGAGTACTTAAACTTTTGGAATTGTCCATTTTAAATTTCTTTATTAGTTCCTTTGAATATTTGGATTGGGGAACATAATTACCATCTCTAGTTTGTTTTATTTGGAGACCTAAGAAAAAGTTGAGCTCACCTACCAAGCTCATTTCAAATTCACTCTCCATAATTTTGACAAATTCTTTTAAAAAGTTAGAATTTGTAGATCCAAATATTATATCATCAACGTATATTTATGCAATAAATATATCTTCTTCTAAGGTTTTAACAAATAATGTGGAGTCAATTTGACCTTGGTTAAATTCCTTAGAATTAAATAGGTTGATAATCGTTCATACCATTCCCTAGGTGTTGTTTTAACCCATAAAGGGCTTTCCTAAGCTTGAATACATGTTTAGGTTTGTCTATGTCCTCAAATCCTAAGGGTTGCACTACATATACTTCTTCTTTTATGAACCCATTAAGAAAGGCAGACTTGACATCCATTTGCAGTAGTTTAAACCCTCTATGGGCTGCAAAGGCTAGTAGCATCCTAATTGATTCAAGTCTGGCTACAGGGGCATAGGTTTCATCATAATCTAACCCTTCGACTTGACTAAACCCTTTAGCTACTAAGTGGGCTTTGTTTCTCACAATTTTCCCTTGAATATTCAGTTTGTTTCTAAATACCCACTTAGTATCTATAACTGATTTTTCCTCAGGTTTTGGTACTAATACCCAGACTTGGTTTCTCTCAAATTGGGCTAGCTCTTCTTGCATTGCTATGATCCAATTTAGGTCTGGTAGGGCTTCTTCTATAGTCTTAGGTTTAATTTTTGAAATAAGTGTGATCTGACAAAGATTTCTATAAGAAGAACTAGTTCTTGTTGAGGCAATCTGTGGTCCGGAATGACCAACTGTTTTGATATTTGGTAAAAGGGTTTAAGTTAGGTTTACCCTTGTTATCTCATGTGACGACCCGACTTCTCTACCCTATACTTAAGTCGGATCGTCGCTCTTTACTACCTTTACCTTTACTCACTTCACCTTAGACCTTGGCCTTAGGTTACCACTACTTGACTTCAAGATCTGAAAAACCATTTCCAAAGATCCACAATTCATATACTTTCAAGACATACAAAGACATAACTCCATTTCTATACTCTATGCTAGTTTTATAAACATCCTAGCAACTCAAAACAAATCTAATGACTTGAAATTAGAATCTTTGCGGAATTTAACAAGACTACCAAACCATATGAAATCATGCTAAAGATTGTATCAACTTTTGACTCTATGCGGAGGTTAAACACAATGTTCACATTTTACCAAACAAAATATTAAATATTAAAGTTATACTAGAGTTTTGTACTCAACCTTGTCCCTATGCAAAGTTTACACAAAATCATTACGTTCTACCAATCCAAAACACCAAACCACAAGTTTCTAAACTTTATAAATTGCCTCTAAGCCTTAACCGAACGGATCTCTTCCACGGTTCCACCGCCACTGAGCATCAATGCAAGTCCTGGTCACCTCCATAACTTATGCTTTTTCTTTGCCTTTATCTGCAATAGAAGGAAATGCAACTAATAAGCACAATGCTTAGTAAGTAAATTCTAACTCACAAATCCATGCTATCAATAATAAACATGCTCATTTCAACGAATGCTTACTTCCAAAATACATGCACATGGGAAAACTTACATCTACTTATCATGCTCAATCATGTTGAAAATATTACTTGCATTACATCATTTGCAACCTTAACGTACTCATACATTCAAACACTAACTTCCTTACTCTTACTCTTTAACATGCTTGCAATGTATCAAGGCTAACATATGAAATAAAGGCACATACTTAAAACTGAAAACACTTACGAATACTTATTTACTTGAAAATAGTAATCAACTTTCTTTAGGCCTTGACATTGTACCATGGTATCAATGTACCAATTGCGCGCTTCTCTAATAGGTTGCGGGGTAGCTAGCCACCGCACCTTATTAGAGCTTCTTTCTAACTTTCTGTGGGCCTTCCATTTGCCCGGTACATGTCACTTTCCGAAAATAAAATACTTTCTTACTATAATACTTATACGTATCAAACTATCTTACTCTTGCATAAATTTTGCACTTAACACCTTTACCTTTCTTACTTGAGACTTTCATCGAGCACCTTGCATGCCCTTAATCCCAACCTCATTTTTGGGACTTTTCAACAATTAAATCTTATCATACTTAGCTTACATACACCAAATCTAAACCAATTAAATTTTTATCATGAGAAAACATGCATTTTTAAAAACATAAAACACACGATAACCATAATCTTAAAGCATGCATCATAAAATATGGTTCTACAACAAGAACTTACATACGAAAACTACTCCTATTGCAGGTGAGTGATCTACTTACCCTTTCTTGAAGAAAACTCACTAAATATGATTTAAATCCCAACGTAGCCCTTCTCTTCCCTTACTTCGCGCAAATCTCCTCCCTCCTTGACCCTAGGGAAGAAGCCCTAGATGTTCTACTCAAGAGGAAAAAGGAGGAGAAAGAGATCTCTTGAGTTCCCTTTGGTTTCGCAGCCCCTCGCCCTCTCCTTGTCGCGTAGCCACCAACCCTAGTCTGCGGTTTCACGCGACTTAAGCGGGGTTTAAATACCTCTTCATGAAAAAGCCTAACTCACCTATAACATAATTTTGCTCCTTCCTTTTCTGTGCTTGATACCTGATAAGGACCATTTTTATTGATTATTTGAGTTGCTAAAATCCATGTTTGACCTATGTTTTTATTGCTTAATTGTGAAATTGCCCTAGGTTTTAGAACTTACTCTCATTTTAGACTTAATTGCAAATTTACACATATTTGGATTATTTGGCCACTAAATTCTTGATCTATTTTTGTAGGCGTGAAAGGTTCATGGAGCTAGGGCATATTGGGTCAAACTTGAGTCGGAAGAGGACCCGGATCGAGTTATCAAGTTTCGGATTAATCTGGGTCGTCCGATTCAAAAGCGGCTAGATCTGAGCCATCCGGGACCATCTGAAGCAATTCGAGCTTGGGTTAGGGTTGATCAAGCATTCTGATCATGATCTGAAGGTTTCATCCCAATCAGAGCTCAATCAACCGTTGGATCAAGCTCGGAGGGCTCTAGATCGTCCATTCAAAGATTAGGTTGATCTGGACCATCCGTTGCATATCTAGAGGATCCGAGCTACCACGAGACAGATCCTGACCCCTGATCAACATCCTCAAAGTTTGGCTAAAATCAGATCAAGATCAGCCGTTGGATTCATCCAATTCAATCTGGACCGTCCAATACCAATTACTTAAGGAAAATTTCTGCGCAGCTCACCCTCGTCGCGTCTTCGCCGTTCTTCATCTTCTTCGCTGTTCTTCATCATCGTTTTTCAATTTTCTTCATCCAAGAAGGCGTGACCACCTCAACTTTCATCCTAGATCATGAGTTTTCTTCTGTCCTGACATTTTGTCATTCATCAGCTTGTGGGGGACATTTTGGACCCCAGAGGACTGCCAGGAAAGTATTAGAGTGTGGATTATACTGACCCACCCTTTTTCATGATTCACATGTTTTTTATAAAAATTGTGATAGATGTCAGCGAACTGGGAACATAGGAGCGAGACATGAGATGCCCCAAAATACTATGCTTTACTGTGAGATTTTTGATGTTTGGGGATAGATTTTATGGGACCTTTTCCTGCATCTTATGGTTATCTGTATATTTTACTTGCTGTGGATTATGTTTCGAAATGGGTGGAGGTCATTCCCTCCAGGACTGATGATTCTTCTGTTGTTTGTAGTTTTGTTAGGTCACACATTTTCTGCAGGTTTGGAATTCCAAGAGCAATAATCAGTGACCAAGGATCTCATTTTTGCAACAAACACATGAAGGCGATGCTTAGCAGATATGGGGTGGCACATAAAGTTTCTACATCCTATCATCCCCAAACAAATGGACAGGCTGAGATTTCAAACAGAGAGATCAAATCCATCTTAGAAAAAACAGTTGGGCCCACTAGAAAAGACTGGAGCAAGAGGCTAGATGACGCACTCTGGGCCTACAGAACAACATACAAGACACCGATTGGCATGTCACCCTACCGCTTGGTTTATGGTAAGGCTTGTCACCTCCCCGTGGAAATAGAACACAAGGTATATTGGGCGGTGAAAGCTTGTAATTTCGATGCTACCAAGGCGGGGGAAGAGAGAAAATTGCAACTCCAAGAACTTGAAGAAATTAGGCTAGAAGCATTTGAAAATTCAAGGATCTACAAGGAGAAGACAAAGAACTTCCATGACAAGCACATTGTGAAGAAAGATTTCAAAGTTGGTGACAAGGTATTATTGTACAAATCAAGGCTCAAATTGATAAAAGGTAAATTAAGGTCAAGGTGGGATGGTCCATTTATTGTAACCAATATTTTTCCCTATGGTGTTGTGGAAATTCAAGATGCATCTAATGGTTTTATTTGGAAAGTTAATGGCCACCGGCTCAAAAAGTATTTTGAAGAACTAAAGGAGCTAGAGGTGGATGGATTAGACATGAACGAAGCTATCTACCCAACTTAAGGGGAGTTCACTTTCTCTACCATTTATTGTACATATCATTTTCATGTTTCTAAGAATAAATGTTTCTCTTTTTTTTAAAGTAAGTAGTGGATAATAAATTCTTAGGAAACATGACATGAATAAAAATCATTGTAAATACCATGTCTTTTGTTTTAGCACTTTTTCTTACATGATTAGGAATAAATGTATCCCTCTAGGTTATCTCCATAGCATTTTAGAGTCTTTTGAAAACAAGTTAAATTTGGTTGTCAAAACTTAGGGTTTGAGTTCATGGATGAAATCTTGGATGCTTGAGTACTACTTTTCTTTAGATTCTTGATTGAGGACTTGAGATGAATTATTTTTACCTAGTGAGAATTAGCCTTACTTTTGTGATACACATATGTCATTGTGCTCTAGAACTTGCTTAGGTTCTTTCTAAGCCATATTTCAATGATTGGATCACATCTATAGAGACTAATCACTTTGTTTACCTTTCCATATCAATTTTGGCAAAAATCATGTCTATTCTATTTGTCTTTCCTTATTCCTAATCTTAACCCCAATTTTTCTATGGATTTGTTTGCTTGGGATGTTTTCTTGATGCTACTTTGCCCGAGACGGACAAAGATTTAAGTGTGGGGGAGTGATTAGTGTTTTGGAAAAGTTTTGTATCAAGAAGGCATTTCGATCCAAAAAGAAAAATTTTTGCAATGGAAGGATGGGAACAATTACATTTTGAGTGAGTTTGAATTCCAAGAAGGAGTGGTTGAGTATGGAAGAAATTGAGGCATTTAGAATTCTCATCATTCTTTGAAGACCGACACGAAAAAAAAAAGAGACAAAATCTACAATGAGGAGAAAAATGGCACCAAATGAAGAAAACTTGTGCCAAAAAGAAAAAAAATTTTGTGAATCTACATTTTGGACAGAAATGTTGGGATTGAAGCGGTTCTTTGCGAAAGGAATCAGCCACACTTTGTTGGAGGCCTGAAATGCAGCTGTACAAACCAAAAGACAAGCTGAAGTGAAGTGGAAATAAGCTGAGAATCTAAAAAAAAAAATCTGTGCCAAGAATACCAAGAGTTGATGTGAAGCATGTTTTGATCAGGGATTGAATTGATTGCATCTTTTCTTTGCTAGGAAGCTGATCGGCCACTCAGTTGGAAATCTGAATTGCAGCTATGCGGAATCAGGAAGTCTGAAATGAGGCTGAGTGAAGACTGATCAAAAGCTGAGAAAAAATTTCTGAACTGCCCAAATCTGAACTGTATTGCATTTGTAGCTGCCGAGTACTACATCTGAGAGCTTCTGATTGAAGGCTTTGAGGAGCTGTAAGTTTGACAGAAGCTGGCACAAGCTGGAAGTATCAAAAGCAGAAATTGAAGATCAGAAACAGAATTCGAAAGGCTGACCAAAGGCTGAAAGGAGCTAAAAAACTGCCCTGCATTGCCGTATAAGCATGTAATCTGAATTTTAAGAAGCTATGAATCAAGATATTAAGTGTAAAATGTATCTGAAGTTGAAGGTGCACATTCAATTTCGGATCTAAGAAAAACCAATGGAAAGGGAAGGTAGTGGCTTGGCTGAAATTCTAACTGTTGAACAGAAATCAATTTTGAGTGGAACCCTTGAATTCTCCACTACTATTTGAAGCAAGTACTACTTGATGCTAAGTGCTTGAAGAAATCAGAGACTTGAAATGGATGCCATGGAGCTGAAACTCGAAGCAAAACAGTCAGAAACTGATTTAATTCAGAAATGTTCAAAGCAAAAATAGTTGCAGAAATTACAGCTCACAAGCTTCAAGTGGACTGCATCTGCTGTTCTTGAAGCTCATGGCAGTGCTAGGTTGAAGTATGGCCGCAACATAACTGAACCCAAAAGAGGAAAATAGAAGAACAAAACAAAAGGGAACAAAGTGGCAAGCAAAGAAAAAAAAAGAGAAGATGGCACGCCAAAGCAAGGAGGAAAAAATCTTGTGCCAAGGAAGCTTGTGCCAAATCTGATCCAAGACAGATTTGGATCAGTTGAGAATTGGATTGCAAAAAGACCACTCGACAGCTATTAGAGGTTATGGAGAGCAGAAAAATTGAGATCGTGAGCTGGAATTGCAGAAAAAAAAAGAGATGAAAAGCAGTGAAAGAAGTGGCTGAAATTCAACATGCTGATTAGGATTTTCGAGTGAAACAATTCGAATTCTCCACTACACTATGTGATGCTAACTGATGTTAATTATTTAAGAAACCAGATGATTCTGCCTTGGAGCTGAAACTAAAAAAAAAAGAAAGAAAGAAGAAGAAGTGAAAGTAGTGTGCCAACTTTAAGGTGAAGTGTATCAAGAGTGAGTTGCAAGGGTGGTTTAGTGAAGGTTGAATGTTGAGCATCTATGTTAATTGATATCATATGCTCTCTGACACAAATCTGATCCGCAATTCCACTAGAAGAATTCAGAAGAAAACAAAAGAGATTAAGTGGCACACAATTGAGTTGGCACCATGAATCAAGTGAAGTTTCTTCTCATCCAAATTAAAGCTTTGTTCCAATACATTTTGACTTTACAAGAAAGAAAGAAAGCAGAAATGAAATCAGCAGCTGATCATTAAAAAAATGAGGAGAGAAGAGAAAGGAGCAAAAATGGCACACAAGAGCAAATTGGCAAAATGAGGTCAAGGAAAGTTTTTTCATCCAAATCAAAGGCAATTATTCAAGTTTGACTTCACAACACTTTTGAGATCATTAGGGGACTGTATAGAGAAGCAAAGAGCATCAAAAATATCCTCAAGCACTCAAGTCTTCCACTTTATCAATTTTTCCATTTCCTTGATTCTTACTCCATTTCTTACCATCTCTGTCTTTCATGTGTTTTTGTAGATGTTGATCCTAATCATGAATAATGGTGGAGATTAGATAATAAGCAAGCCTATGGTAGTGCAAGAAGCATGTGTGTTTGAGTGAGCTCCACTTCC
>JAGFNQ010001299.1:234665-312301 GCA_024364735.1 Boesenbergia rotunda | reverse complement strand
CGGCTCCCCGAGGCTCAATCCAAATAAAGAATTTTGTTGTCAATTTTAAAGACCAATTCAAATTTAATTGTCAATTAACTGTCCATGAATTTGTCTAGACTTTCTCAAAAGAAAGTGCCCAAAAATTGCGAGATTTCAAAAATAATTTTTCAGAATAATTGTAAGTTTCTGGTAAAAAGAAAACTTACATATTTCCAAAAATTGGAAAATTTCTAAAATAGAAAATTTTCCAAAATTTGGGAAAGTTTCCAAAGATGGGAAGTTTTCACAATTATCATAAAATTTTAGAAACTAGAAAATTCCAAACGTTTGCGAAATTTCATGAGGATTTCCAAACTTTGAAATTTCTAAATCTAAAATCTATTATAATTTCAAAGTTTCCATAATTGAAAATTTTTTCCGAAATTGAGATCATGACAAAGTGTTCCGCAAAACATTTATATGATTAAGTTGAACACTAACCGGCTTTGATACCACTGTTGGGACCGGGTGCATGTCGACAAGGATACGGGTTCGTAAAATTTTATATTTTTTACGTGCAGCGGAAGAATTAGCATAAAATAATTTCCTAAATTATTTTAACCACGTATCTAGCATGCAACCTTATGATGTGTTGACATAATTATAAATTAAAACTTTACGGAAAAGTAAACTAATTTACCAAGTACCTCGCGTAACTCGAAGTAAGGGACGAGATCCAACCGTAGCGTCCCTTGGAAGCTTCGCCTCTATTCGCGTCCACGCCGAGTTTTCTTCGGGATGACTTCGCAAAGTCACGAGTTTTGTGCCGACGAGAACTACTAGATTCTCCGAAGGCACAACTAGAAGAACAAGAGAAAAGATAGGAAACTAACCACCAAAGTAACGGAATCAAAATTCCGGGAAGAGTGGAGTTGTGATCCGCTTCTTCTTCTACTTGGTTGGCTTCTCCTTCTTCTTGATAGCTCACGGCAACCAACTTGGAGGGGTGAGGGTGCGCCGGCCCTAGTTTGGACAAGGGGAGCCGGCCCTAATCCTTAAGGAGGGCGCCGGCCCTAAGGGAAGAAGAAGAGAGAATAGGAGAGAGAGGGAGAGAATTATCTCTTGATAGCTCTATATCAATTAGGAATTAAAGGCTTGCCTTTGATTCCTTATATAGTTGCTTCTCCCTTGCTAAGTCTCCTCTTTAACGGAATTTTACATAAGAAATTTATCCTATAAATTCTCTTATTAATTATTTCGTTTAAGCCAAGTTTTATTATAACTAACTTTATAATAAAACAAATACTTCTTCTTTTATTATGGAATAAATTTTATAAGAAATTTATAAACTTTCTTATTATGGAAAAATCAATTCATAATTGATTTTATAAAATTAAAATAAACCATTCCATGGATCATTTTAATTTCCATAAAAAGAATAAATTTCTATAAATTTATTTATATAAATTTCTTTACACAAATTTATTTATCCATAATTTATAAAACAAATCGCGCTAGATTTATTTTATTAATTAAACCAATTAAATTGGTTTTCTTCCCTTTTAATGGCCGGCCACAACATAGAGGTTTGGCACCCTCTTTGGCCGGCCAAACCAACCCGAACCGATCGCGAATTAAACTCATTTAATTCGCCCAATAAGCCTTCAAAAGACTTAGCCATTTTTAAGTTTCCGTTGCGCCTCTGATCAACTCAGATTCGACTTATTTCTCTTGATCGGAAAATCCAATTTTCAACTCGTTTTAAATCCCTCGGATTACTCGTAGTGCGTGTGACTAAATAGGCTTTCGATTTATGTTGGCCGTCTATAATCAACCAATTATAGAACGATCATGAGTGGCACCTAGTAGTACATCATGATCCCCAATTAATCGAAAGATCAACGGTTTGACCTCAGAAGAAATTATTCTGAAACCCTTCAGCAGCTCTAATGAATCGTGCCCCATTCCCTTCACCATCTTATACCCACTTGGTTCAGGACACGGTCTATATGTGTCAGTCCCCACTAGGCTGACTACGTCACACCTAGCCCAAGTAGTGTCTTTCTCGTCCTTTGGATTTCTAATTACTCTCATGTATTTAAGAGACTCGCACTCTAAACATGATATACTCTGGCCAGAGGTTTTGAGTAACAATCCGACGATAGGCCTGAGTATACATCTCCTCGCAAGGAGTGGTGAATCCTTTGTAGGCTGTTCAAACATATTCGGGCACTTCGGCTTATACCCAATCATCCTGGGTCCACACCTCCTTGGAGATGCTTGCTTAAGATGTTAAAGTATAAGTCTCCATGACCAAGATGACTTGAACACCGCAAGTCAAATAAATTTAGCATTGTCTTCTGATAGCGACGACTGCTAGTGAAATAATGGAGGAAGGCAATTCTAAACTCCATGAAGGAGTTGATAGAACCCTGGGGCAGCTTCTGGAACCATCGCTGGGCTGCTCCTGATAGGGTGTTCAAGAACACCCGACACTTTACACTATCGGTGTACTGGTGCACGAGTGCTGCATTCTCGAACTTGCAGACATGATCTTCAGGATCTGTTTTCCTGTCGTAGTCGGCAATCCCAGGCCCGCGGAACTGCTTCGGCATGGGATCTTCTACGATCTCCAATGAGAAAGGGGTGGAGGGCGCCTTTGAGTAGGTCTTAGGCTCTTCCCCCCTCCCTTGTCCGTCCTCCTGTCTTAGCGTGCTGGAGGTTACTGAGTTGGCCTTCTCCACATCTCCTAGAGAATCCCGCCGGTAGATCGGGACTGCTTCGGCGTGTCTCCCCGGTGTGAGACAGATCTCCGTTGTTAGGGGTGCAAGGTGGAGATTCTGGGGATCTCCTCTTGCACAGAAGCGATTCACCGTGAGGCGGACTGCTCGATTTGGTGCTGTTCGACTGCCCCTTTGACAACATTGGTCACCAAGCGATCTAATTCCTCTTTTATCAGAACGATGGATTGTCCCACCTGCTCTGCCATCGGTGCTCCTTCTGGTGCTTTAATAATATTCCCACAGACAGCGCCAAACTTGTTCTGAAAGGAATCGGCATCGACGACCAATCACCAAGGTTCAACCCACGAGGATGGTGACGAGAGAGGAAGAGCTTCCACCCTGCGAGATTAACATGATCAGCGTTAAGGGAACACGCCGGAGGTTATTCGGCGGAGTCCACTCCGACGCTCAAGTGCTTGCAAATAAGGGAAATAAATAAGGGAAGTAAATAAGGGAAAGTGCGTGTAAGAATGAGCGTAACCCCTTTACCTGGGGGGTTGAAGTACCTTTTATACCTAAGGCGGTCGTCACACGTGTCCCCACGTTCTTCTCCACGTCCCCTCAATTGTCGGTTACTGGATAATTCTTGTAACAGCCCTCGCAGCCATTAAATCTCGACCGTTGTGATGATTAATGCTTTAATGACCGTGTATTATGGGTCATGATTATCCCGTAATTATTAGTGATGATTATCCACAGATCTGAAGAAAGGGGGCAGTTACTTGAGGTCGAGTGATCCTTGGGCTCCGCTGCCCCGAGGTGATCTCGGGGTCCTTGGGCTCGCGCGGGGGGGGGGGGGGGGGGGGGGGTCTCGGGCATTCGCCTTCCCGATGTGATCTCGGGGACCTGATCTCCCGAGGTGATCTCGGGCGTGTGTCCTTCTGGATCGGTCTCGAGAGTATGTCTACCCGAGGTGGTCTCGGGAATCCACCTTCCCGAGGGGTTTCGGAAGTCAAGGAAAGAGAATCGTCCAGGTTCGATAGATCTTACCATATAGTTTTTTCAGTTCACGTGTCAACCACGGGGTGTTCAACCCCATCACAATATTAAATTTAAAAAATATTAAATTAAAAAATTGATTAACATTTACATGAAATTTGTATAGCAAAACTCATCCTATGGATATAAAAATTATCAAAGAAACGTCTCATTATATTTTTTTTATCTTAATAATACTTTATTTTTAATATTATTTTAATAGTTATGGTATAATTACTATAACAAATAATAATGACCGAATAGTTACTATAATATTGAAAAAAGATGGTTTTACTTTAATCAAATCATTACACGAATTGCTACTAGCATTAAAATATTTTTTATCACAATGTTATAAAATTATTTAAACAGCATCAAAATTATTTTAATTTGATTAAAATTATTTTGAAATACTTATTAATTATCTATTATAATGTTGTATTTATTAGAATAATATATATCGTCATAGTCTGAATCTACATATTTAGTTTTTCATTTTTCATTTTCTTTAATGCCAAAATGCCAAGGCTTTGAACTAAATAATTTTCACATTATGATACTTAACAGTGAAAACATACATATCTTAGCTCATTAGTTCTTTCGAAAAAGTAGAACCTGAATTCTTTAAAAACTAAAATCCGTAGACAATTATGTTCCTAATTCTTTGATAGAGATTCTCGTGCTATTATGCAGTAGCAGGATGACTAATTATCATTTTAGATATCCGTGATTCAATTCTCAATTACGACGTATTTTATAGAAATTTTTTCTCAAAATGGGACGTGAATCTTGAGACGTTGAGCTTCTGGACCGTCCATCATGAGTACTTCCCGATTTATCCTAGTAGCCGATGAAAAATTTTCACAGAGTCAGATCAATTACACATTGTTTTGATAGAGTAAAAACCTATATATTAGATACAGGGAGGACCATATTGTAACGTTCATTTACACATTCTCATTACTATAATGCAATATGAGAATAAACTTTTCATCTTTCAATAATAAAACTATCTCATCCTAAATATTTTTCATAGTCCATCCCTAAATGATATGAAAGATGATAAATCACAGGAATTATCTCATCCCAAATGTCTCTCACTAGGGATGGCAACGGGGCGGACTGAGATGACTTACTATCCCCATCCCCGAATCCAAATTATAGCCCTGCCCCCATCCTCAAATCCCGGTTTTGTTTAATCGGGAAATCTCCGCCCCGATCTTCATGGGGATTAAATCTCCATCCTCATACAGATTCTCACTTGAAATATCTATTAACTTAACTAAAAATATTTTCAATTTTAAACTCTCCACGTAAAAGTATTAATATAAAAAATCAATTATAAACAATTATATAATATAATATTATTATCATTATTATAATTGCGACGAGTTTAAGGATGAGGATAACATTCTCATACCCGTTCCATTTAACTTAGGGGGATTTTACAAATCCTTGAACCTGAATTCGAATCCGAACCTGAAAAAATTTCCTGAATTTGCCCCTGGCCTGTTTTGGATTTTCCCAATGGAGCCCCAAATTTGGAAAAATTGTCATTCCTATCTCTCATAGCTCATTTCTAAGTTATGTGAAATAAAGTAAATCATAGGATTGGCTATACGCAAGTGATTAGGAGTGGAAGAAATTTTTTATTCGAGAATATGCATCCGTTGAGAAATGATCTATGTTTTATTATAATAAATTTGTTATCTTCCAAGTAATTGGATATCCGTAATGATGAAAATTCTCTCTTTATTTACGAATATAAATATAGCTATTAATGATGATCATGACTATTTAATCATGCTATTTACTTATAATAAAGTTAAGAAATATAAAGTTAAGAAATATGAGTCATTAAAATATATTCATACACGTGGACGATTAATAAAAAAAAAATCTGACAATAAAGCATTAGCAGTTATCTTATCTACTTTAATTGCTACAATACTGTGACAAGTATTAGCTACCCTAGTACTGTAATAGCGGTTATTAGTTAAGAATCTGGATAGATTATTAATTAATTCTTAATTGATTTGATAAAATTTAAAATAAAATTATGTTAATATTTTTTAATTAAAAAAGTTTCAAATATTAATAATTTTTCAATTTTAAAAATTTAGAAAACAAAAATATAAATTTAAAAGATAAATCTATAATTATAAATCTTAAATAGAAAAATTCAAATCTAAATCTAAAATTAAAATTTTAAAAAATAATTTATCAAATTAAAAAAACATAATTTCAAAATTTTAATTTGAAATTATATTTTAAATTTTTAAAATTTTAAATTTTAACTAAATAAATTTTCATCTAAAATGAGATAAAATTTATATATTTATGTATTATATTTTATTGGTATTATATTATACAGGTAATGTATAAGCACAATCGTTAATTTTAATTAAGTTTAAGTAATGTTAACCCAATTAATAAATAATATTTTAATATACCAATTTTTATGTATAATAACTTTGATTCTGTAAGTACTACACATTATAATAATTAATTGTAGCAGTTACAAAGGTATTAAAAATAATAATATTGCTAGGATAGAAAATTTGATGGCAGTTCATTTTGACTAATTTTATAAAGGCGTCCAAATAAGAGATATTTAGTGAGTATATCTTTCCAAATATCTTATGACCTCAAATCTCTAAATGAGAATAGAGATGGAGATATTAGAAATGACCAGATAAAAAATTGGTCTCATAGATTTTTTTATTTAAAAGAAGATAAGAATATTGCAGCACGCAGGTGGGTAGTCCTACACCAGGGCCCACCCACTGTGCCGCAATTTTTTATTTTATTTGTTATTTATTTTTTTAAAAAAATTTAATGTGAACGTTTGACAACATTTAATTGAAAAAATTAAAAAAATATAATTAATTTATTTAAATATAAAATTTAATGTAAATTAATAAAATAATAATGAGACTCAAATATTTCTCTTGAATACGATAAAAGGTGATTCGTTTGTTTTCAACGTCGTTACTAATCATCTCAGAATCAATACGGAAAAGATAAATCATGAAAATTATTATCTCGAATGTTGTAGTTAGTACGATTAATACCTGGGGAGGACGAGTATACGAACTTTCTCTCAAATATTTATGGACTCATATCCATATCATCAATTAAATATCTCATTTTATAAATATCTCAATTTTCATAATTAAATATATCACTCCTCAAATATTTATGGACCCTACCTATGAAATATCTCACTTTGAAATATCTTAAGTTTCACAATCAAATATTTCACCAACTAAATATTTATGATCATATTATCATTTTACTAATTTACAGTTAAATAAATTTAATTATATTTAACAATTTAATATATTTCATATATATTTCCTTAAATATTTTTACTTAATATTTATTTACATATTTTAATAATTATTAAATATAATTAATTTAATAATATTATTTTGTTTAAACAAAAGCATATAATAGAAGACATACAAATCTTTTAAAAAATAATACAACATACACTAATTATATAAATGTTTCACAAATTTGCAATTAAAATATAGAAGTACAAATCACATTAATAAAACATAAAGTGATACATTATAAAAATTATAAATCACAATTAATTAATAAAATAAATAAAGGAAAATTTTGAGAAAACTCTCCAACATCAAACTAGGCTTTGCATGCACTCCCCAACCGAAAATCTCTTTGCATGCACTCCCTAATGGGATTGACAAGATAGTTTTGTGTGTTATTTTTTTTATCAGTATAAAAGAGTAAAAATTCAGTATAAATTGTAAAGATTCGAGTATAAATTATTTGAGATTGAGTATTAATTTAAGAAATTTGAGTATTATTTGAAAAAATTTGAGTATATATTGTTTCAGTATATAGTAAAAATTTCAGTATACATTATCAAAATTTAAGCATGAATTGATTTAGATTAAGTTTTATTTAAAAAAAATTTGAGTATAAAATTTAGAAATTTGAGTATGTGAGGTTGCATCCACCACGTTAAGATTTTCACATGAGGGGTCACCGAAATTTTATACTCAAATTTCTTAAATTAGTACTCAATCTCAAACAATTTATACTCAAATCTTTATAATGTATACTGAGTTTTCACTCTTTTATACTCACCACATCAAGATTTTCACATGAGGGGTCATCAAAATTTTCTACTCAAATTTCTTAAATTAGTACTCAATTTCAAACAATTTATACTCAAATCTTTATAATGTATATTGAGTTTTCACTCTTTTATACTCAATCCATCAGGGAGTGAATGCAAAGAATTTATCAAGTAGGGAGTGTTAAATCCGACACTTTTGACTAGGTCCCGAAAATTTCCGGAGGATTACCAAATAGGTTCCGGGGCTTCCGAGTCCTTAGATACAAATTAGGGACTAAATGGTAATTAAAACAAATGGTTACAAGGGTTAATGAGTACATAACTTTAAACCCTAGGGGTGATCTTGCAATTAGAAGGAAATTGGTTGGACTAAACTGCAAAAAGGGCCACCTTAAGAGCCGCTTAGGGCTCACTCCTTTGGCCGCATTCGTTTTCCCTGCCCGATCGAAAGCCGACGCCGCAACTCTCCCCGACTCCTTCTTCTCCCTTCTCATCGCGAGCCAAATCGGATGCCCTAGCCGGAGTTAAGCCTCACCGAACGCGTGATCGAAGCAAAGCTCCCAGTTCCCTTCTTCCCCTCCGTTTCCTTCACCGTGACCTCACTGCAAGCCCTAGCTCTCTTCCTTCTTCGCGTCTTCGTTGTAGTCAAGAGGGTGGCAGCGCGATAGCTTGTGTTGGTGCAATTTGCACTAATAGTTAAACCTGAGTTTTGATGAATGACAAATAGGTTAAAGTTAGACTTGCTTTTGGTTTTGACCTCTTTACTAAGTGTGCAGGGTTGAAAGACTTAGGACCTGACACCAGGCTGAAGTCCAGGGTGGTTGAGTCCTGGCGGGAAGTCCAGGGTGGTTGAGTCCTGGCGAGAAGTCCAGTTGGGTTCACGAGGCCTGACAACTGGCTGAAGCCCAAGTTGGTTGAAACTTGGCAAAAAGACCAGGGTGGTTGAGCCCTGGCAGGAAGACCTGGTGGGTTAAGAAGTTGAGTAGAGCTGCACGAGGTAAGTAAGGTAAGTCACTAGAGGAGCGAACCAGTGAGGACGGGTCCTATTTTAGGACTGTAGGCGCGGTCCAACTTAGGCCCATTTTGGTGACCTCGGTTGAGTCCTGGTTAGATCCTTATCCAGGTTTGGACGGAGTCTAATTAACTCTAAATGCATTAACTCTATTTTACAGAATTTATTTAATTAAATTCTAAATGCATTAACTATATTTTACAGAATTTATTTAATTAGATTCTAAATGCATTAACTCTATTTTACAGAATTTATTTAATTAGATTCTAAATGCATTAACTCTATTTTTACAGAATTTATTTAATTAGAATTTTGTAGTTGAATTTTATAAAATTATTCCTTATCTAAAGCCTTGGTGGAGGATAAATTATCATTTAAATTATTCGTATTTCCTTCTTTTTAGAGAATAAAATTATTCCTACTAATGCTTAAAATTCTCACGTAAAGCTTAGCTGGAAGGATAAAATCTCCTTTTAAATTATTAATAAAATTGTAAGAGGATAAAATCTCTCGGTTAACTTTTCAATATTCTGTATTTATATTTTATTTAAATTATCTTCTTAATTGAAGCAAAGGATAGAAATATTATCTTTTTTTTAAAATTATTTTATCTTGTTGATGGATAAAATTTGAGCTGAGAAGATCATGCATCGAGGCACTATAAATAGAAGCAAGCAAGCCCTCTAACAAATAAGAAAATTTGATTCTGGTTCAAGCTTTGGCGCTCTCTTGCTTCCACGCTCCTCTGCTGCGGTTTGTGCTTTGACTCGACGCTGTCCGATCGCTACTGGAAGATCGCTCCCAACACCCAAGCTGCTTCAAATAAATCTAAGTGTTGGGTAACGAATTTTTTTTGCACTTAAATTATTTAAGGGGGAAGTGTAGGGCTGTTACACTTCCGCCCAATCTTGTATTCGAATCACTCTATCGGTAGTTTATCGGTAGAGGTTTTTAGTGGATTGCCCACAGAAAAGGTTCAAGGAACCTGGGCCTTCGAGTAGGAGTCGGCGAAGGCTCCGAACGAAGTAAAACTCCTCGTGTAATTTTTTTTATTATTTTTCGCTTTCGCATTTCGTTTTAATTTTTCCGCTGCGCACGTTATAAAAAGCATCGTATAATTTTCTATCAACTCTGATTTTATAACGAAGATTTTAAAAGTCACGTGATTCACCCCCCCCCTCTCACGTGCATCGGTCCTACAAGTGGTATCAGAGCCAAGTTCGCTCTGTATCGGTGCAACCACCATAAGAGCCGGGGGAAATCCAATTCTTTTTCGTTTGTTTTTGTGTTTTCGTTGCACGATCTAAATTAGGTATTGTTGCCTAAATTTAGATATTTTCTATCGATTTTACTCGAATTTGGGCAACACCATTTCGAGTCGTTTTTTGTTCCTTTCTTCTCCTTTTCCTACCACACTACTAATCCAAGACCTAGTCTTGGAACAAGTGTTTTTGTTGTTGTCTATTTCAGATGGCTCAAGGTGAAGGATATAGTACTACCCGTCCTCCGCTCTTCAATGGGGAAGACTTCCCTTACTGGAAACGAAGAATGGAGGTGTACCTAAAGACTGATATGGATCAATGGTTAGCGGTGCAATCTGGCTACGAACCACCAATGGACGAGGGAAACAATGCACTACTGAAGCATGATAGATGAAACCTAGAAATGAAGAAAAGGGCTCAGATTGAGTTCAAATCACAGAACACACTCCAATGCGGACTAACCAAAGAGGAATTGAACCGTATCGGCCCAACTGAATCTGCCAAAGAACTTTGGGACAAACTGATTGAACTGCATGAAGGCACCTCAGATGCGAAGGTAACAAAAAGAGATTTGTTATTGAATAAATTATTTAACATAAAAATGCAGGAAGGTGAGTCTGCAAGCCAACTCCACGCCCGGATCAAGGACATACTAAATGGACTCCACCTTATTGGGCACAAACAAGAAAATAGAGATATTATAAGGTATGCACTAAATGCCTTTCCTAGAAACTCTTTATGGGCATCCATCATAGATGCTTATAAAATTTCTAGGAATCTTTCCAAAATAAATTTAGATGAACTATTCTGTGAATTAGAACTGCACGAACAAACTAACGCCAAGGCCGAGAAAGGATTTGCTTTGTTTGCAGGTTCTTCAAAAGAAGTCAAGTCAAAGAAGAAAATTCAAGAATCAGAAGAAGAGTCAGACTCAGACTCAGATGACGAGGAACAAATGGTTAACTTAGTAAGAAAAGTCCTCGCCAAAAAGAAAAGCAAATTCTCGAAAAAAGATTTCCAAAAGATAATGAAGCCAACCAGTTATGGAGACAAAAGTAAAATAACCTGCTTCGGTTGCAACAGAAAAGGACACTTCAAACATGAATGTCCCTACAAAACGGAGGACCAATCAAAGAAAAGCAAGAAGAAGAAGACTCTTCAAGCCACCTAGGACGAGAGTTCGGATGACTCTGACTATGAACCACCAAAGAAGACAAGCTACCTCGCGCTAATGGCAACTAGACCCGGGTCAGACTCAGAGCACGACGAAGATTCCGAATACGAGTCGAGTCAAGAGATCGGACTCTTTTCGGACGACTCGACTAAGGTATATTTAGATTCAGTTAATGAAAATTTTTTAAGATTATTTCCATTTTAAATAAAAAATTACTTGCATCTGAATCTAGGAATGACCAGCTCCTTAAGGAAAATCAAGACCTTAAGGAGCAATTAATTAATACCAGAACATTAACTGAACAAACTCAAAATCAAAAGACAATTGAGCTTGAAACTGAAAACTCCACTCTAAAGGGCGAAGTCCTAAAACTTAAGGATCTACTAGCAACTTTCACAACCCGATCCAAGAACCTTGACCTCATTCTTGGATCACAAAAGGGCATGTACAATAAATCTGGGATAGGATATAAATCAGGATCAGCCCAAAGATCCTTTATCTCCTTTATCCACCCCCGCAAAAATCAACGAAAAGCGTGGGTTCCGAAAGCTTACCTAACAAAGCAAGTAGGTCAGAATCAACTTTATGTCCCAAAAAGGGACATCCACTACATTGACCCTAGACACCCAGTCTACAATTTAGGGGGAAGCTCCAAATTAGTTGGCACCTCAAAGTCACCCTTTACCCTTCTGGGTACCTAGGACTAGTTTCAAAAGTTAGTCTGACACTTGACCTACTCAGTACCAGGGTAGGGCGAGCTGATAGTACGTTAGGGAAGCTGATCTAAGGAGTCAGGTAGGGGAAGGCGTCCTCTATTTGGTCTTCTTAGCCCAGTGGAACTAGCCGAAGCTACCTCGCCACATCCTAGACTAGTTAGACCAAGGAGTTTCAATAGGTAGATTAAAAGTACAACTTCCTTAAGCGGTTTTGCCTAGAAAGTGGTTGTTGATCCAATAAGGTTTCGGCCAAAGAAGACCTCTGTGCCTCGCCACGGCCTGGAAACCAATTATGGAAGTATACTTTTAAACTGCTTCTTGTCAAACCTGAATCTAACAAAAGGTCAGATTAACTTTTATAAATCAAACTCAAACTTATCTCACACAAATCATAGGATCCCTTTGATTGACAACTTAGATCAAGTGAGATGAATAAGGACAACTAAAATCAAATTTCAAAATTCAAATTAACAAAATCAAATTTCAAAATTCAAATTAACAAAATCAAATTTCAAAATTCAAATTAACAAATTCAAAATTCAAAATTCAAACTAACAAATTCAAAATTCAAAATTCAAATTAACGAATTCAAAATTCAAAATTCAAATTAACGAATTCAAAATTCAAAATTCAAATTAACAAAATCAAAATTAATAAAATTCAAATTAATTCAAAATTCAAATTCAAAAATTAATAAAATCAAATTCAAAATTCAAATTAATAAAATTCAAATTCAAAAATTCATAAAATTCAAATTCAAAATTCAAATTCAAAAATTCATTTCAAAATTTAAATTCAAAAATTAATAAAATTCAAAATTCAAATTCAAGTTTTAAATTCTTTAGGATGTTTAAAATTTTCTTAATTTTTTTAAAAAAAAAATTCAAAAACTTAACCTAAGTTCTAAATCTTTTACTTAACTGTAGGTAAATAAATGGATTATTGACAGTGGGTGCTCCAGACACATGACTGGGGATCCCACCAAATTTACAGAACTCAAGTACAAAAGACTAGGGACCGTTGCTTTTGGAAATAACGGTAAACTTAAGGTAATTGGCCTAGGTAATATTGAACTTGAGTCTTGATTTTATAATTACAAATGTATTACTTGTTGAAAATTTTCACTTCAATTTACTGAGTATTAGCCAATTGTGTGACACTGGTTATAAGGTTAGGTTCCTATCCAATGAATGTCTGATCAAACACAATGACAACCCAAACATCACACTTAGAGGACTTAGGCACAATAACATTTATGAAATTAAGTTAACCTGTCCCTTAGAAAATTGTCTTTTAACCCATAAGGATGAGACTTGGCTCTGACATAGGAGACTTTCACACACTCACTTCAGAAAACTACCTAAACTAAAAGGTTTAGTTAAAGGCCTACCAAAGTTATCTAGCCTTGAGTCAACCTTATGTAATGCATGTCAACAAGGAAAATAAACTAGGTCAACCCACAAACCAACTAGTCAAACTCAAACTAAGTCAATTCTTGAATTAATTCACCTACACCTATTTGACTCACATGGGGTAAAATCAATTAGTGGAAACCTTTACTGTTTAGTAATCATAGATGACTATTCAAGATTTACCTGGGTAAAATTTTTAAAAAATAAAGATGAAACTTTTGATACGTTTACTCAATTTTGTAAATTAGTAGAAAATGAAAAGGGGATTAAAATTAAAAGACTTAGGAGCGATAACGGCGGGGAATTCAAAAATCAAAAATTTAACCAATTCTGCTTAGAAAATGGCTACCATCACGAATTCTCTTGTCCTAAAACACCTCAACAAAATGGAATAGTAGAAAGGAAAAATAGAACACTACAAGAAGCAACCAGAACAATGC
Organism: Boesenbergia rotunda; assembly: GCA_024364735.1. Taxonomy (NCBI): domain Eukaryota; kingdom Viridiplantae; phylum Streptophyta; class Magnoliopsida; order Zingiberales; family Zingiberaceae; genus Boesenbergia; species Boesenbergia rotunda. Next base: position 298,452 of record JAGFNQ010001299.1, on the reverse strand, counting down.
TAAATGAATACAATCTACCTAAATATTTTTGGGCTGAGGCTGTCAGTACAGCCTGTTATGTACAAAATAGAATAACTATAAATAAAAATCTAGGAAAAAAACTTTTGAAATCTATTATGAAAAACAACCTAATATTAAGTATTTTAAAGTATTTGGATGCAAAGTGTATATATTAAACACTAGAGAACACTTAGGAAAATTTACCTCTAAGGTTGAGGAAGGTATCTTTGTAGGTTATTCCCTTACCAGTAGAGCTTATAGAGTTTATAATAAAACTACCCTAAGAATTGAAGAAACTACAAATGTAAAATTTGATGAAAAGTCTAGCCCAAATAACCTTGATCAAACCACCTACCAACCAATTGATTTTGTTAGGTCTAGTACTGACCCAAATGAAAGCCAATTTGAGGACCGAGACCATGATCTGACTGAACCTGCACCTGAATCTGAACCTAACCAACCCAGAACTATTCGAGTTAGCTCAGCCCACCCAACTGATCAGATCATAGGCGATCCAGAGCTAAGGGTTCAGACCAGATCAGCCTTTAGGAACCTTAGTCAAATTGCCTTGATTTCAAAAATTGAACCCAAGTCTATAGAAGAGTCCTTACTTGACCCTGATTGGATCATAGCCATGCAGGAAGAGTTAGCCCAATTTGAACGTAGTCAAGTCTGGGACTTAGTACCCTTACCTAAAGGCAAGAAATTTATTGAAACTAAATGGGTCTTTAGGAATAAACTTAACGAACAAGGAGAAACAGTCAGGAATAAGGCTAGGTTAGTAGCTAAGGGGTTTAGCCAAGTAGAAGGACTTGATTATGATGAAACCTATGCCCCTGTAGCTAGACTTGAGTCCATTAGGATGCTTTTAAGTTATGCAGCCCATAAGGGATTCAAGTTGTATCAAATGGATGTTAGGTCAGCCTTCCTAAATGGCCTGATTAAGGAAGAAATCTATGTAGGCCAACCCCCAGGTTTTGAAAGCCTAGAATATCCTGACTATGTCTTTAAACTTAAGAAAGCCTTATATGGACTTAAGCAAGCCCCTAGGGCCTGGTATGAAAGATTGTCTAACTACTTAGTATCTAAAGGCTTTAACCAAGGCAAAATTGACCCAACACTATTTGTTAAAACTCTAAAAACTGATATTTTTATAGCTCAAGTATATGTAGATGATATAGTATTTGGCTCAACTAACTCAAATTTTTTACAAGATTTTATAACGGTAATGGAAAATGAATTTGAAATGAGTTTAGTAGGTCAATTAACTTTCTTTTTAGGGTTACAAATAAAACAGACTAGTGAGGGTACTTTTGTCTATCAACAAAAATACACTAAAGAATTACTTAGAAAATTTGGAATGGATAGTGCTAAAGAAATTAAGACACCTATGGCTACCAATCAAACTATAGATAGTGACACAAATGGCAAACCTGTTGACCTTAAGTATTATAGAAGTGCTATAGGTAGCTTACTTTACCTAACTGCAAGTCGACCTGATATTCTCTTTGCAGTTAGTATGTGTGCTAGGTATCAAACATGTGCTAAAGAATCACATCTAACCCTAGTTAAAAGGATATTTAGGTATCTCAAAGGGACAGAAAGTTTAGGAATTTGGTACCCTAGAACAGCCCAGTTTGAACTTATTGGATTTTCTGACTCAGATTATGCTGGCTGTAAATTAGATAGAAAAAGTACCAGTGGTGGATGCCAACTTCTAGGACCCTCACTAGTTAGTTGGTTCAGTAGAAAAAACATTGTGTTGCCCTATCCACCACTGAAGCTGAATACATAGCAATGGGTGAATGTGTAGCCCAATTACTCTGGATGATGCATACCTTAAAAGATTTTAACTTAGATTTTAAGAAAGTCAAAACTTTTATAGATAATCTAAGTTCAATTAATCTAACCAAAAACCCAATTCACCACTCTAGGACCAAACATATAGAAATTAAGCACCATTTTGTTAGAGATCATGTTAATAAAGGGGAAATAGAACTTAATCATGTTGAATCCAAATCTAACCTAGCTGACATATTCACTAAACCACTTCCTGAATCTGAATTTAGCAATTTAAGAAGGTTAATAGGAATGTGTGTTGTAGACTAGGATTGACCTAATCACTTTTACTCAACTCACAAATTCTGTTTGACACATAGCTTGAGTTAGAGTTAATTTTTGTATTTGCATTTTTTGTACTCTCTAAAATGTGTATTTTTTAAACTTGATTTTCAAAATTGACTTTGATTTTCACACTTAATTTTTAAAAAATTAACTTTGATTTCAAACTTGACTTTCGAGACTGGTGGACTTAGCCTAAGTTTGACCCCTAGAAATGCATGTTCCTATAGATTTAGAGGCCACATCTCACAAAGCATATTAGGTATAACATGTTTGTGTATGCTAAAACTTAGAACGGGGTGAGATGCATAGGGTATTGCCTGGACTTTAGAATGCTTAAACCTGTGCATCGTAGCAAGTCTGGGCGTTAAATACCAACTTCATATTGATCAAGTCAAGTAGTCTTTCTGTAAAGCTAAGCTAGACACTAGTACTTGACTTGACTAACCTAGTGAAAACTACTATCCTATAGATAGTTAGCTAGTAACTACGGTTAGACATTCAAAATGGGCTAAACCTTCTTACTTGGTTCAGGGGGAGCTTGAGTTTATATTTTGTATTCTAACTCTCAAAAATGTTTAGTGAAAACTGTTTTAGAAAATATCTTCTTTATTTGGAAAAGATTAAGATTTGAAGTAGCCTTTTAATTTTTGAAAATGGTGTTCGAAAAGTCATTTCTAAATTTACACCTAGTCATTTCCTTTAACATTTATGCTCTCAGATTGTTTGTGTTAAATTAAGAATTTGACTTACCCCTCTGAATCAGTTCAGAAACTTAGTATGATTGTTAAACATTTTTTCTTCCCCAAATACTTAAAGTATTTTTTTACTTGGCTGACATATTACTTGATTGCTTGTTTTATTTCTGATGCTTGCGCACTTATTATTTCTTTGTTTTGATGAATGCCAAAGGGGGAGGGTTTAAGGGTTGAGTTAGAAAATTAAAAATTTCTGATCTTAGAGCATGTCATTTGCATATTATTCTTGGACTCATTGCTTTATCTGGTATTTTCTAACTTTAACCCAGGTTGTCATTGCATCAAAAAGGGGGAGATTGTTGGTGCAATTTGCACTAATAGTTAAACCTGAGTTTTGATGAATGACAAATAGGTTAAAGTTAGACTTACTTTTGGTTTTGACCTCTTTACTAAGTGTGCAGGGTTGAAAGACTTAGGACCTGACACCAGGCTGAAGTCCAGGGTGGTTGAGTCCTGGCGGGAAGTCCAGGGTGGTTGAGTCCTGGCGAGAAGTCCAGTTGGGTTCACGGGGCCTGACAACTGGCTGAAGCCCAAGTTGGTTGAAACTTGGCAAAAAGACCAGGGTGGTTGAGCCCTGGCAGGAAGACCTGGTGGGTTAAGAAGTTGAGTAGAGCTGCACGAGGTAAGTAAAGTAAGTCACTGGAGGAGCGAACCAGTGAGGACGGGTCCTATTTTAGGACTGTAGGCGCGGTCCAACTTAGGCCCATTTTGGTGACCTCGGTTGAGTCCTGGTTAGATCCTTATCCAGGTTTGGACGGGGTCTAATTAACTCTAAATGCATTAACTATATTTTACAGAATTTATTTAATTAGATTCTAAATGCATTAACTCTATTTTACAGAATTTATTTAATTAGATTCTAAATGCATTAACTCTATTTTTACAGAATTTATTTAATTAGAATTTTGTAGTTGAATTTTATAAAATTATTCCTTATCTAAAGCCTTGGTGGAGGATAAATTATCATTTAAATTATTCGTATTTCCTTCTTTTTAGAGAATAAAATTATTCCTACTAATGCTTAAAATTCTCACGTAAAGCTTAGCTGGAAGGATAAAATCTCCTTTTAAATTATTAATAAAATTGTAAGAGGATAAAATCTCTCGGTTAACTTTTCAATATTCTGTATTTATATTTTATTTAAATTATCTTCTTAATTGAAGCAAAGGATAGAAACATTATCTTTTTTTTTTTAATTATTTTATCTTGTTGATGGATAAAATTTGAGCTGAGAAGATCATGCATCGAGGCACTATAAATAGAAGCAAGCAAGCCCTCTAACAAATAAGAAAATTTGATTCTGGTTCAAGCTTTGGCGCTCTCTTGCTTCCACGCTCCTCTGTTGCGGTTTGTGCTTTGACTCGACGCTGTCCGACCGCTGCTGGAAGATCGCTCCCAACACCCAAGCTGCTTCAGATAAATCTAAGTGTTGGGTAACCAATTTTTTTTGCACTTAAATTATTTAAGGGGGAAGTGTAGGGCTGTTATACTTCCGCCCAATCTTGTATTCGAATCACTTTATCGGTAGTTTATCGGTAGAGGTTTTTAGTGGATTGCCCACAGGAAAGGTTCAAGGAACCTGGGCCTTCGAGTAGGAGTCGGCGAAGGCTCCGAACGAAGTAAAACTCCTCGTGTAATTTTTTTTATTATTTTTCGCTTTCACATTTCGTTTTAATTTTTCCGCTGCGCACGTTATAAAAAGCATCGTACAATTTTCTATCGACTCTGATTTTATAACGAAGATTTTAAAAGTCACGTGATTCACCCCCCCCCTCTCACGTGCATCGGTCCTACAGCTTGGGGCTGAGGTTCCATCACCGAGTGGTAGAGTCATTTCCTCTCTTGGGTTCGGCTATTGCTGACTTTGGGGGATTTTGCCGTGAGAAGCGGGACTTGGAGTAGCTAGCTCAGATCAAGAGCTACTCGTGATCGCCCTTATTGCTGAACCTACTCCAGCGGATCTATAGATTGAGCAGAGGAAGGTGAGTTTGGTGTATTGCTATGGATTGATTGATCGATTTCCCTGCCCTGATTTCATCCTAGCGTGTTTGTCTTCAGATCACTTGGAGGCGGCAGTTGATTAGCTTCCGGGTTGAGCAGTGGGGAGAGTTCTGATTTGAGGTAAGGGATTTGAAATAGAATTAATCGCTAGCTTTCCTCAGATTATGAATTCTGTGGTGGAAAAATTTAGTGTGTGGCTTTGTGTTGTTGATATGGATCAGCCCTGTTTCGATTTTCAGGCAGCAGGGAGTTTCAAATTGGGACACATGGATAATTAGAATGATCCTAATTAATTAAGAACTTAATCTTAATTACATGGGGTAATTAGGAACCTTCCATTTAATTAAAGGTAATTAAATGGAAAGAGATGGATTAGGTTAACCCTAACACGGTTTAGGGATTAATTAGCTGATTATCATTAGTATAATAGCTAATTAAATGCATCCTTGATACAGGAGCTTGATTGGATTTATTGCTGTTTATTATTGGCGGGTGGTTCTATCTCATTGGATACGGACTTCACTTACTTGGAGGCGGGTACCCCTTGACTTATCTTGTTGATATTGTCATATTGTTATACATAGACTGTTATAGATAGCAGTAAGTTTATACGCTATCCTTGTTTAGTATGCTTGTTCTGGATACTTGTTGTTTATCCCTGAGTTGTTATGCTGTTAGTTTCATACAGTCTCAACTATTGTCATATCTATATGTATGCTTAGATATCGGGATGTATCTCTTGCATTTGACATCGAGGGATCAATAGTTTCCGGCCAGTATACCTTGTAGGTTACCTGTATTTCCTGTTATAGGATTCAGACTGAGACCTAGTATACTGAGGACTTGGTGAGGGAGGTATGTGTATCTATCATACACCATCTCTGCATTGTTGCATGCCGGCGATCAGCGACTCCCTTGTGGTTGAGCCTATCGTCTTCCGGTACATGATATGCGCACACAGCCACTCATGGGTTAGTGGATACCGTAGGATGTGTGCATTTGCCCTGTATTGCTCCGTTCGGCCACTATTTGGAGGGTGAGTCCGGGCGTGGTAGCAGCCAGGGATTCCTTCTCGTACTGAGCCATGAGGAGATGAGAGCTTGACTCCCCCATTGCTTGGGGTAGGAGCGGAGTCTCCACCAGCATCCTGTCTACCCGGTCACTCAGGAGCAGTGATAGCAGGGTGCGTACAGTTGTCATAGCTCTACCCTCTCAGACGTCACCTATGACAGGTGTACGATGATCTGACTGGTGTCAGGGGTGACACATGTCATTGCACCATGTGCATATTTTGCATCGTGCATTGTTTGCTGCACTTGATTTCTGCACTTGTTTGACATGCATATTCTGGAGACTTGTTATCTGAGATTATATGTCTATTGGTATTCCATTGGTACTTATTACCCTCTTTTCAGGTTAGATGGATTCTGGTATGTATCTACCTCAGTATTTTCAGTACTAGTCTTTCCCTATTGTTGATATGAGACTGTATTAGTGGAACTCTTATTGTTAGTATAACTTTCTATGCATATCTATTCTGGGTATCCGCAGAGTTCTTTTGGACTCACACCGTTGGTTATTTTTCCTTAATTTCAGGTTGATGTCTGCCAGGAGAGCCCTAGCCGCCAGTCCCCAGCTCGAGAGGAGCTCTGCTTCATTTTATTTTGTGTTGTTTTTTGGTTATGGACCCTGTAGTATGTACTTTGCTTCCGTTGCCATGTTTTGGACATGTATTCATGTTTTATTCGATGGTATTGTACTTTTGAGTTCTATGTTGGACTTCGTGGGGTTTTGGCTTTGTTCCTACTCCTGGCAGCTCAGGTGAGTTCGTACTTTGGTTTTACGATGGTTATAGTTATATATCCGTTGTTTCTGTATGGATTTGAGGCCTGAGGCCATTTAACTGCGTGGTTGTGCTATTTGTATCTGTGTGTTTGTGTAAATTGTCCGCCGGACAGGGGAGGTGCTGTCCGATTTTATATTGGATCAGCGGCTCCAGGGTCTCGGGGCGTGACAGGGAGTGCATGCAAAGACAAGTTTGGGATTAGGGAGTTTTCTCCAATTAACCAATAAATAAATTTATTATATATTTAATTTTTTTCTTAGTGGGCACATATCTCTAGATGTCTATCCTGAGAAGTTGATGTGGCTGGGATGAGTTGATTCATTTTTTTATTATTATTATACTCTTTCAAATATAACAGACTGTTGCATCGCCTGATGCAATTAATCAATTAGGCTTATTTGTTTTTTTGGCTTTTCTCTTTATTGACTTCCATCCCATTAGATGGCATCAGGCTTCTTTATCGTCTATATCAATAGTTGTGTTAGAATTAAAAGAGTCAGTATACATATTTGATGAATTTGATGTCCTTACTTTCTTTGTAACTCATCGCCCTGAGGATTGAATAGCTTACTTTTATATTCTTCACGAGCCCACACCATCCAATCCCCGTCATTCTATTCGCTTGGTTGATCATTATACCATTTATTGTAAATTCTATTATATCTATTCATGATTTTTTTCATTGAAGTCCAATGTGATTTTACTTTATCCGTATTTCTCTTTTTAACTCCTTTATCTCGATTTGTATTGTAGTATGTCACTATTTGTTTTCAAAAAGACTCACTCTTCTGGGCATTACCAATTACTGAATCTCCGCTCATGATTGAGTAGGCTGCTACAAGAGTTTATTATTTGCTATTGTCTTCACTGTTGGCTTGCTATAATCTCGATTTGATTCGTTATCTGTTTCAGTTATTTTATCGAGAATAATATTGTCGAGTTGTATTTTATATAAGATGAAGAAAATTGTTAATTAGTGATTGTATTAGACATTTCTATATCTTTGTCACGGTCTCATTTGCATCAACAGTAGTTCTTCTCAATTCATTTGATTGAATCTCTGATGATTGAAACAGATTATGTCAATGAGATGAAGCTTGCATGCAATATTGATTACTCCGCTAATATTTTAGGCAACATGTATAAAATATAGTTTGAGGGTCGCCATTTAAAAAATGTGAATAACTTTAGAAATTATGTAATATGATGGCGAGTATGGAAAATGTGGAAAATCATGTGGGTGTTGTGTGGGAAATGTAAATTGAGGATGGATGAGATTAAGATGAACTTGAAAATTTTGTTCACTTGAATTTTCGTTTGAAAAATTTAATAAATTTCTAAAATAATGATTGAAATTTTTATCTATTTCTCTCAACATTTTTGATATGTAGTGATCATTTTGTATTGAAAGATTAATGGATAAATGATTGAAAGATAGATGAACAAATAATGTATGTATATTGAAGAAAAAAAAATGAACATTACCTAACGCTTCAAAAATTGAATGTTGTCCAATGTTTCATGATCCCAGGTTAGTTTACGTGTAGCTTGGCCCGGCAGCCTAACGCCGAGTCAGAAGGAAAATATGTTAATGGGCTGGGGAGGCCCATCAGAGAGGCGTCACTCAGATCCAGGTCCCCAATCGGACGCGTGGCGGCCCACGCTCCCCAGGATCGACCTGATCGGTGCTCAGACGCTCATACTCCAATACCCGTCTAGGTTTGGCTCCCCGCTGACGTGTGGCGGACCACGCTCCGGGGGTAAGCCCGAGCCAGAGAGGGCGCTACTTGGTATATCGTTACTCAGTGCCCCAGTCGGCACCTTCATCACCGGCCCTCAGTCGGCCGCGTTACTTAGTGCCCCAGTCGGCACCTTCATCACCGACCCTCAGTCGGCCGCGTTACTCAGGGCCCCAGTCAGCGCGCTCCTTCTGAAGGTCCTCAGTTGACCCTAGCATGCAGAACAATCACTCCCTGACATCTGACTATCAGAAATAGTACGGGGTTGGAGCACGACTGGTGTCACCCTGACCCAAATGACGGATATCTCGCTGATGGCTTGATCTTCCTACCATACCCTGCCCCCCCTCCCGTACTACGACCACATACACTGGTGTCAGGCCGAGCGGCGCCAAAAGACGCCAGCCATTAAGTTGACAGTGCCTCTTTCCTTAACCCAGTATACACTACTTTATCCTGCCACCTCTGGGCATACATCACCTTGTCCTCGCTATATAACAATAGGTGGCAGGTGGGGCAGGAGCTATCAGCTTCCCCGACTATATAAGCCCCTTCCTTCCGCATCTCTCAGGTACGCGCATTAGTGCATATTTACTGTTCTATTGCTTTCCAGTTGCTGGCCACCGTTGAGTACTGACTTGACCGTCGGAGTGTCTGACCGGAGACTTTTTCCGGCAGGTTCTAACGGTCTTTGTCTTGTAGGCGAGGAGCGAGCCAGCTCAGCAGTCAGCCTCAGCATTCTCGTACCCTTCGGTGAACCATCTCACACGAGGAGCGTCCACCTTACTTCGTGACAGGATCATTTCATAAATTGAACTTTGGCAAAAATTAAATATTGATAATGTTCTCAATCAAATTGGTATCGTTTCCAAATATTTACATTCAATTTAAAAAATAACAAAAACAAATTTTAAGAGCTGCATTAGCACAGGTGGGTCCGGCCGTAGGCCCACTGACGTGCCTAGCTCTGTGCTGTTGCAGCATACATATTTTGTTTTATTTTTTTTTAAATAAAAATCACCCAGTAAACTTTTCCGAGTGATTTCTAATCTCCCACCCTATTCTCTCTAAGGATGAATATTTGAGGTTGTGAGATATTTAGGGAAATATTCTCTCCAAATTTTCATTGTAGATGTTTGACGTATTTTTGACCATAGAATTGGTAATATTTGAGAATGAGATATTTAATGGGTGAGATAAATATTTGTTTGATGGAATATTTTAAAATGAAATTTAAAACATTTAAGGAGTAAAATATTTAATTGACGATGTAAAAAATGAAAATCATAAATATTTGATTTAGAAGAAATATTTTCTCTTATTTGAATATTCTAAAATGTAAGATTCGTATTGAAGAGTTCGATTGTAATGTCTTGGTAATGATCATTATATTTTTATGAAAACTTGAGTATAGTATTAAATAGGTAAAAGTTCTCACACCATATGTGAGATAAGAATGAATATTATAAAAAAGTAATAGTATGAGATTTGGAACATGAAAAATTAAACTCTCACTGATAAAATAATAGAGATAGTAGATACGATGATTAGGAGAAAAATTAATATTTTGTGTGTGCAAGAGACAAAATGGATAGGCGAGAAGACAAAAATGATAGAGAACTCGGGTTTTAAGTTATAGTACACAGAAAAAAGTAAAACAAGAAATAGAGTAGGTATTTTTGTAGATAGTTCTTTAAAAAATGAAGTTGTTGGAGTAGTTATAAAAGGAGATAGAATTATAGCTCTCAAGATAGTAGTGGTGAAAGAAACTGTGAATGTAACTAGTATATATGCATCTCAAGTAGGAGTAGATGAAAAAACCAAATCAAAATTTTGGGGCGATTTAGAGGAGATATTACAAATATTCCTTCAAATGAAATCATTTTGATAGGAGGCGATCTAAATGAAGATGTTGGAGTGAAAAATGAAAAATATGAAAGGGTACATGGGGGTTATGGGTTTGGAATAATAAATGAAAAAGGAAAAATTATATTGGATTTTGCGATAACATATGAGCTTATACTAGTTAATATATTTTTTAAGAAAAAAGAAGAACACTTGGTCATATACTCATATTCAAAAGTGGGAATAATAAATCACAAATTGACTATTTTATGATTAAGAAAAAAGATAGAAAGATTTGTAAAGATTATAAAGTCATCCCTGGAGAAAGCTTAACTACCCAATATTGATTAGTAGTGTTGGATATACGCTTTAATCATAATTTCAATAGAGGAAAAATATATACTACTCCTAGAATTAAGTGGTGAAAGTTAAAGGATAAAAAACAAAACATATTGAAGAAGAATGTAGGAATAAAAGCATTAGATGAAATATACAGTGACTCTAATACGATATGAGATAAGATGATATCAAAGTTGAAAATAATAGTTAAGGGAGTGTTCGGTGAGTCAAAGGGGTATACACCACCAAGTAAGGAATCTTGGTGGTGGAATAAAAAAGTATAAGAGAAAGTGAAGGAAAAACGAGTAACCTATAAAGAATTATATATTTGCAAGAACGAGAAAAATATAAAAAAATATACAATAGCCAAGAAAAAGGCTAAGAAAGCAGTGAATGAAGCAAAAAAATAAAACTTTTGAACGATTATATCAAAACTTGGATACAAAAGAAGGGAAAAGAGACATTTATAAAATAGCAAAAGTGAGAGAGAGGAAAACAAGAGACCTTAGCCAAATAAGATATATTAAAGATGAATGCAATAAAGTACTAGTAAATAATAGTGAAATATAAAACGATGGAGGATTTACTTTCATCAACTTTTTAATGAAGATTTAGGGAATCAACTTAACTTAGATAATTTAAGTAGTTCAAATGAGTATAGAAATTTTAATTTTCATCGTAGAATTCAAACTTCAGAAGTAAAATAAGTTTTGAAAGAGATATAAAATGGAAAAGTCATAGGACCAGATGATATCCCAATAGAGGTATGAAAGTGCTTAGGAAAACAAGATATTGAATGACTTACAAAATTATTTAATATGATATTGAAAATAAAAAAATGCCTAATCAATGGAGAGTAAGTACTTTAGTTCCCTTGTATAAAAATAAATGAGACATATAAAATTATGCAAACTATAGAGGTATTAAACTAATGAGTCATACTATGCAACTTTGGAAAAAATTAATAGAAAAAAGATTAAGGAAGGAGACCACGGTGATCGAAAATCAATTTGGGTTCATGCCTAGAAGGTTGACAATAGAAACTATCTTCTTAGACAATTAATTGAAAATTATCGAGAGCAAAAGAAAGATTTACACATGATATTCATTAATTTAGAAAAAACTTATCATAGAGTCCCAAGAGAAATTATATGAAGAATTCTAGAAAACAGAGATGTTAGTATAATATATATTGAACTAATTAAGGATATCTACGAAGATGTAACGACTAGCTAGAGTGAAGACTTCAGACGGATTAACCGAACCATTTCCAATAAGGATAAAGTTACATCAAGGATCAACTCTAAGTCCTTATCTTTTTACACTAATCATGGACAAACTGGACACATTCAAGATATAGTACTATGATACATATTGTTTGCAGATGATATTATTTTTATGGATGAGCCACGTGAAAAAGTAAATGCTAAACTAGAATCTTGGCAGGAAACATTAGAAGTGAAAGATTTTAGGCTTAGTAGAGTAAAGACAAAATGTATAAAATTTAAGTTTAGCAATATTAACGGTAATGCGATAATTGTTAAGATAGGAGATGACAAGTTGTCTAAAACTGAGAGCTTTAAGTATTTAGGATCATTTTTGCAAAGTGATGGAGGGATTGAAAGAGATGTCTTACATGAATACAATTACAAGATAGTTGAAATAAAGGTTAGTATCAGGTGTTTTATGTGATCGTAAAGTACCTCTAAAACTTAAAGGAAAGTTCTGCAAAACAACAGTTAGACTTAGCTATGTGATATGGTGTTAAATGTTGGGCTATGATTCGGGCACATGAGCAAAAGATGAAAGTTGCAGAGATGAAGATGTTAAGGTGGATGTGTAGACGTACAAGGATGGACAGAATAAGGAACGCAAGCATTAGAGAGAAAGTCGAAATTGCATCTATTGAGGAAAAATTTAGAGAGACACGTTTGAAATGATACGAACACGTACTTAGATAACCAATAAATGCTCCTGTTAGGCGACATAAATCTATGATAAATACACACATTAAACGAGGGAGAGGAATGTCAAAAAAGATTTAGTTGGTAATAATAAAATAAGATAAATTTTATTTAAATATAGATGATGATATTATAAATGACCAAGCCAATGATGAAGGATTTATATAGCCGATACTATCTAATAGGATAAAATTTAATTGCTATTCTATTTGGATGCTCTAGAATATTCTTATGCAGATTTATTATTCCCTTAACACATTCCATTCCCTATCCCTGCCTAATATGCGGATCATTCCCTGTTACAAATAAATGACAGTGCCTAGTTAACAAACTCCATTTGACTATATCGGACGCAGACTTGACACTTAAAATTTAGGAAGATGAGGAGCTTTTTTCAAGTGTCAAATCAAAAATAAAGAGTGAATGCAAAGTCACCAATGGAGGAAACAAACCATTAATTAAAATCGAGACATCAATGTCCTTCGTTTCAATTCAAGCGTGCCCTTAAAAATATTGTTGACTTAGTCCAGTTCCGATTTGTCCTCATAAACGCCAATGCTGAGAGCAGAAGAATAGTCACCGCTGCTATTGGTCATGGAGAACTGGACAATCAGAATAATGTAGCAGTTGAAGAGCTTAATCTGTCGAAGGATATGAAGAAGAGACAAAGACAATGGGACAGCAACAAGCTCTTTATTATGCAACCAAATTGCGTACAAAAGAGAACATGATTGAACTCGTGCAAGCTGCAGGCCCATTGAACGCTGGCTCATGAGAAACAAAAGAGAAGAGTAAACAGTGAGAGAGAGAGAATCTTGGTGCAGGGAGAAAAGTCTGATGGCTGGTCACCTTCCTTGGCATTAGCTTTCAGACTGCAGTTCCACCGTCCATGCGATTCTCATGGCCTCTGACCACTTTGCCGGCAGAAGGCAGCTGAACAGGAGTGCCTTGCTGACAATGTTTGCACATACGTACGACAGTTTTGATGAAGAGGGGAATCGTAACAGCAGATAAAGATGTTATTAATCATGCCAGTGCTCCTGTGTTCCCTGGAATTGGTTCGATTTCCTGGTGGTCATAGCAATAGCTGCCGAGAAAGAAATCGCCGGCGTCTCCCAGCCCCAAGGCCGAGAGGAACAGCTCGTCGGACGAGCTACACCAGCTGCTCACCGATGACGACGGAGCCGCGGAGGGTTCCTCCGTCGGGGACACCACATGCTCGACGAAATTCGTCTCAGGGAACGGCATTTGGTTGCTGGGTAGTGGAAGAGGAATAGCGCTGGAGAAGTTGAACTCGGCCCGGTCGAGAGCTTCGTTTTTGATGGGAACAGACGAGGCGAGCGATCCAATTCGGCCGGCCTTCGCCATGAGTAGCTTCTTCCTGAGCTTGGTGTTCCAGTGGTTCTTCACATCGTTGTCCGTTCGCCCAGACAAATGGGAAGCAATCGCGGACCACCTAATCAAAGATCGCGGATTAGGGAAGATCCATCTGGATCCCCAAATTTTCTAGTCGATCGATTCAAACCTGCTTCCGATTCGATCGTAGAGAGCGCAAATGATGTCGTCCTCCTCCGCCGTGAATCCGCCGTGCTTGATATTAGGGCGGAGGTAGTTGAGCCATCTCAGGCGGCAGCTCTTGCCGCATCTCTTGAGGCCTGCATTGCTCACAGATCAACCGATTTGCTCGAAAAATCACAGAGATTATTATTCATTCAGCACCAAAATGACCTGCTTTTAGGGGCAAAGTGATCCAGTTGCCTCCGACGCCGTTCTTCTCGATGTAGTTCTTCAGGGTGGCGTCCTCATCCGGCGACCACTGTCCCCGCTTGACGTTGGCCTTGTCGCAGCACGGAGCTCTTCCCATCGATCGATCGAGAGAGAGAGGGAGAGAGAGAGAATGGAGCAGGCGAAGAAGGAAGCTTCTCTCCACGTCAGTTATATAAAGAGCGAGAGGCGAAGGATGGAATAGGAAAATGACATGCTGAAAAATATAAAAAAAAAAATTTAGTAATGATGTGATATTTTGTATATAGTGATTTTCGACGGATTCACGTGTCCCCGGTATAGTATAATTCGGGGCGACGGCCGGAGATTGCCGATGGTGTCTGAGCGATAATCGAACGTGTACATATAAAATATTATTATTCACTGAGTTTTATTGAATTTTTTATTAAGTGTATCATACCCGATGGAATAATAAGGAAAGCTTTTCATATTTTGTTTCATGCAAGGTTCATTTTGTAAATATAAGGCATGCAATGATAATAGTTAGGACGGACTTAATATGAAGATTTGAAATTTATGCAGGGTATTTTATATGTTTTTGAATTATTCATGATGTTAGGTTCGGGTCGTTTGCTATGATTAATTTAGGCTTTCTGAATTTATTTAATAGTCAATGAAAATTTTTCTATAGTCTATATGTAAGAGGAAATTGTATTTTAGATATCAAACTTATATTAAATTGACTTTTTGAAGAGATTTTTTTATCCTAAAATTAATACTTCATTTATATTTTTTATTTTAATTTAAAAATTGAGTTATAATATTCAAGCTAAAAAATTAAAAAATCAAAAATTTTAGAATTCACCTTCCCAATTGAATTATAATGCTCAATCACAATTAAAAAAAAGATTTGAGACACCAATAATGATATTAAAATTATTATTTTTAAAATTTATGATTAAAAAAAGTTAAATATGAATTTAGAATTATAAAAATAAATTTAATATCAGAATTATTAATTTAATATCTAATTTACGAGTTGAAGAGTACCTACTCCGTTTATATAATTATTTAAAATTAAAATAATTTGAAAAGTCAATTCATTTATAAATAATTTAAATGCACAATATTTAAAATATCAAATATTTCAATAATTTTAAATATTATAATCTACTTATTTACACGAGTTATCATGTAAAAAATTTCACTCTGTTCACTTTGTCAAGGAAGAATAAGTCAGCAAAAGGCACAGAATAATCCTAATCCACAATCCAAACATTTTTAGGAAAAAAATTGATTTGATTTGAAAGTTTGTGGAAAGATCCAAAGAAAATAATATAAAAATAACTATATGATCTAACAGAGGGTTAGAGAAAGTCCAAGGATTTTGTGCTGCCCTAGTCGTAAGCTTGCATGCGTTCATTAGTGCCAGACGATAATAAACTATGCAAATGATAGGAGTATCAAGAGTTGTCCCAAATAAAAATAAGTCATAGAATGTTGAGATAGGTTTAACTCAAGGAGATTAATAGGATCATCTCTTTTCAATCATAATTGACCCGCCAAAGCCAATTGATAATCAACTAAATCAGAATTGATCCACAAGTGTTGGGGCAATCGGTCCTGAGATGATCTGGAGGATCATGAGATTTGATGTGTACGGTCAATATGGTTAAGTTAGGATTTATTGTTGGACTAATATGTGTACATGAATGTGCAGGTGTACAGGTACACATGGACTTGGTTGATGTCTTCAAGTGAAGGATGGCATGGAGGCAAGCTGGAGGCTTGCGTGCGCATCCGAGGGACCGTGGATAGCAGGACGATGAGCCGAGGGACGCGGACTTTGAGGCGTACGTGAAGGGTGGCATGGAGGCATGCTGGAGGCTTACGTGCGCATCCGAGGGACGAGGGCCGAAGATGAAGAGGGCGTGAAGGCAACAGTCGAAGCTGCTGGTGAAGAGACAACTGGGTTGTGAAGGTCTGAGTATGAGTCTTTGTACTCAGGGGCTAAGTCGGGAGAGTTTGAGTGCGGAGAGACATGTACTCGGGAGTGTAACCCTAGGCTTGGGTGTGTACCAGTCGACTGGCCATGGGGCAGTCGACTGGTGTAGGCTGGCACAGGCTGACAGATTCGAACGTTGTACTGTAACGGTCGAATCTGAGTGGGATCATGGCCAGTCGACTGGTAGCGGCCTGAGATGACTCGAGCCCTATTTAAAGGAGCTCGTTTCATGCCTTCGCTTCTTGACGAAACTCGCTTGGGTAAGGTGAGTTAGTAGTCTTTTGTGCTCAGAGTGTTGTCCGTGATTGTGGTGAGGTTTCTCCACCCACAAGGAGCGACAGATCTAGCCGGAGGTTATCCAGGGCGTGATCCACCGACGGATTCTTGGATTAGTCACCCGTCCGAGGTGGATACCAAGTAAATTGGTTTGTTAGCATTGTCTAGTATTGTTAGTCTTATTTTATTTGTATTTCCGCTGCGCTAACAATTTTGTAGAGAAAACGACGAAGAATTTGTTGGTGCAGGAAGCACTATATCGAACCTTGTTTTGATATTGGCAAAGGATTCAAAGTTAAATACTATTTGTGATCTAATAAAGTTACTCAAGTGTGCAGGAAAGTCCTAGTTGATCTAGGCAATAAGTCCTGGCCACGGGCTGGGCAACTAAGTCCTGACATAAGGTTGGGCACTAAGTCCTGGCCGAGGGCTGGGCACCTAAGTCCTGGCCAAGGGCTGGGCACTAAGACCTGGCTGAGGGCTGGGCATCGAAGACCTAGTTCGAGGAATTGGGCACTAAGACCTGGTCGGGGGCTGGGCACCGAAGATCTGCTTGGAAGGTGGGCACTAAGACCTGGTCGCGGATTGGGCACGAAGACCTGGTGAGTAAAGCTGGGCAAAAGTCCAACCGGAGGAGTCGGTTGGCAAAAGGTAAATTCTCCTGAGAGGAGTAGGTGAGGACATGTTCCCTGTCGAGGGAACAGTAGGCGTCGGTTCGACCTAGGGTTCCATTTGGGAGACCCAAAGTCAGAACCAAGACAGCTACGACTGTAAAAACTAACTAACATTCTTGCCTTGTTTGTTGTTGGAACTAACCTTGGATGCAAGGACCAAAGGAACATGTTTCTGCAGCTCAGAACGCCCCAAAGGAGAGGGGCAGCAGCTGGGCTAGGCGCCCGGGAGGTCCCGGGCGCCCAAGGTCAAAGCCAAACGAGCAGTTGAGCAAGAATCGCTTCGAAGACTTACTGGGCCAAGTGCCCTGATGGTCCCGGGCACCCCCAGTGTCTCGGGCGCCCTGGGTCCAAGCCAACCAGCCAGCGAAGCAAACTCAGCAGCGAAGCCAAGCAGACCAAGTCAACCGGGGCGCCCCCAGTGTCCCGGGCGCCCCCGTCAGCTCCGAGCCCGATTCTGGAGGGATAAGCGCTGCCGAGCTTCGGATGAGAGTTCTCGGATCCGAAGGCACGTGTCAGGAGCCCCCAGCGTCCCGGGCGCCCCAGGAGTGCTATAAAAGGGGCTCGACCCCTAAGGCTTTAGAATCAACTTTTCCAACGCCTCTACGCTCTTCGACTCAAGCGCTTTGCTCTGAAAACCTCCAATCTCGAGATTCAAGCACCGACGACGACCCTCTGCTCCGAAGTACGATCCACACCGGACGTCAGTAACGAAGAGTCTAATTTTATTTACTGCACTACAACTGTAACATTTTCTGTAAACATTTGCGCACATATAGAATTGCCCACAGTAAACGGTCAAGGACCGTGTGCCTTGGAGTAGGAGCCGATCGCGACTCCGAACCAAGTAAAAGTGTTTGAGTTCTTGTGCTGTGTTTATTTAAATTTCCGCTGCACATTCTCTTTTCAAATCTGAAACACTTTCACAATATTCACCCCCCCCTCTATCGTGTTTTCTCAATCCAACAGAATTGCTATTCACCCCCCCTAGCAATGTCATCGATCTATCACAAAGCTGATCGATAATTAAGCCAATAAAGATTAACCAACCAAAACCAATCGATAATCTACTTAGCAAAGACCAACCGACTAGAGTAGACCCGCCATAATTGACCCACTAGAGCTGATAGCCAGGCGCAATTTGCTAGAGCCAATCAACAGTCAGTCCAGTAAAGGTCGACTCACTTGAGCTAACTAGCTAGTTATAGTTCGCTAGTCTTCAGTTGATCCTATCCAGTGCAACTCTCATATTGGATATCCAATTCATGTCCAATCGGCTCTGTCGATCCAACACTCCGACTCACCTATACTTCGACCCAATAACTCTCCCAGGCCTAATCCAAGCATTCTCGCACGTGAACTAATGTGACATATGGAGCAATATAGTGAACGTAGCGCGAACTGATATGACCCCTTGATACAGTGATGAGACATTCTCCTTATAGTTTGGACATGATATCTTGTCAGAAGTATGTCATCTCCTCTAACAGTCATAACGAATGTGATACATCACCTCTTTATGCTATAAAAGCTCCATGCTCCCGTGGGCTGGGGGTGGGCGAATTACTAAACTCTCATTTCATCACTAAATTAATGTTCATATTCCCTATATTTTTATGTTTCCAGATATCTTATTTGAGTTTCAAAGTGGAAGGCCGTTATTCTAACCTTCTCCCTCGCTCTTTTATTCCTTGCAGACTCATTCGACGACGAGGACAACTCTCTGACACATTTTTGTCGACATGCAACTCTACCTTTCTCTTGGTCATGAACACTTAGCAATCAATACTATCAATACCTCACCAATAGTTTATCTCTATGGATTTTAAATTGGATGAGTAAACATTGAAGAATTCATTCAGGAAAAGAAATGATACTGTGTATAGTGATCGGTTCGTGAATTCATAGTGTCATGACCATGAGTTTATAAGTAGGTTGATCCCGGCCTAGGTTTATGGGTCTAGCCCATCTCGCGGGTAAGTAGGCCAGCACCCTAGCACCTCGTTAACGGGGGCCTAGGTCGTCAAAAGCCTCCGAGGGCCCATCGAATGGGCAAATTGGCAGTCCAAGCGGCCGATTCAGCCCAGCCTCGACCAGGGAATACATTTGGTGTCATGGAATGACTAAGCCCCAGAGTTTCACAAAGGCGCGGGCCTGAGTCAGAGGAAGCTCGATCGGCGTCCTAAAATTCTGTTACAGTGAAGGCCCAAACGGCGAGGGTGCCGAGCCTTCAGCCGATTCACTTCAGACCCAGTCGGGGCATTGCCACTCGGGCACACCCTGACTCGGGAAGCATATTTACTCTCGGTAACAGCGACCTTTGGGCCGAGTTTACGCCCAGTCCCTAGTCAGCACCATCACTCTAAGCCGTCATTCGACACCAATACTCTAAGTCGTCAGTCGGCACCATCATTCTGAGCCCTCAATCGGCACCAATACTCTAAGCCGCCAGTCGGCACCATCGCTCTAAGCCCTCAGTCAGCACCAATACTTTAAGCCGCCAGTCGGCACCATCACTCTGAGCCCTTAGTCGGCACCAATACTCTAAGCCCTCAGTCGGCACCAAGTCACCAATCGACACTAGCATTCGAGGTTTTGTCGTGACTCATCTGAACAACCACTCCCTGACACCAGACTAGCAGAAGGAGTACGGGGTCGGTGTAGGCCTGATACCATTCAAGTCTGAATCGCGAGAATCCCGCTGACGCCATGATCTCCCTGTCATACCCTGCACCCCGTACCACGCTCGCCTACGTTTGTGTCAGGTCGAGCGGCGCCTGACGGCGCTCACCCATAAGTTGACAGCGCCCCTTTCCTTATTCCGATATGCGACACAATACTCTGTCACCCTGGCTATGCCTTATCCTGTCCTCGTATACAACAAAAAGGTGACAGACAGGGCAGAAGCTGTCAGCTTCCCCGGCTATATAAGTCTCTCCACTCCGCATCCCCCAGGTACACGTAATAGTGTTTTCGCTACTATTCTATTGCTTTCGCTGCTCTTCCACCACCGGGGACTGACTTAACCGTCGGAGTGCCTTGCCGAGGACTTTTCCCTGCAGGTTCTAATGATCCCCTTCTTGCAGATAGAAGTCGGCCTCAGTAGTTCATGATCTTCGGGAGATCACATGCTCTTGGGAGTCCACCTCGCTTCACGACAGGATCAAATTTGGCGCTAGAAGGAGGGACGTTCACCTGATCGGAAGTGAAAGATGGAAGATCCCAACCGAGTCATGATGACTGTCATGCCCGAGGAGTATGAACTCCTGATGGCTACTCAAGCCCAAAAGACCCCTCAGAGGCCTTCCTAAGCTGGTAGCCAGGCGCCTAGATTCCCCGAGCCAGCAGCACACGGGCCTTCAGGAGGTCGGGGAAGGCCTGGCCGACCTGAGGGTGGTTCCGTTCCCTTTCCCGCGACATTTTATCGGGATCGGGATGACGAGGCCAATTCAATGCCGGCCGAGGCATCGACCTCCAATCAGATGCATGGGTCACGACCTGATAAGGGAAAAGCTCCTGCCGACCCCCTTCGTCCACCCTGGTACGCAACCCTTTTTCTTCCTAGATCTTGGAAGATCTAGTTTCCCGACATCTCCGCTTCTTCACGATCCCCGAATACGCGGGGACCACCCACCCAGAGGAGCACCTGATGAAGTTCGAGAGTGCTGCCCTGCTCCACCAGTACCCGGAGGGCGTCAAGTGTCGAGCCTTCCTCACGACCCTCTCGGGCCCGACCCAGAGATGGTTCGACCGACTCCCCAATGGGTCGGTAACGAGCTTTAAGGAGCTCAGGCGGGTCTTCTTCCAACATTTCACCAGCAGTCGGAGGCACCACAAAATGAGCCTTAACCTGTTCGCGTTGAAGCAAGGCCCGAAGGAATCTCTCCGGGTCTACATCAAAAGATTCAACGGAGTGACATTGGATGTGCCAACAGCCAAACCTGAGGTCCTGGTCAGTGCGTTCTCCCATGGACTACAAGAGGGAGACTTTTTCCGCTCACTGATCAGGAAGCCACCGAAAGACTTCGATAGCCTACTGGGAAAGGCTGTTAAATATATAAATGTGGAGGAGGCGCAAGCCACCCAAAAGAAAGAGTTGGTCAACACGACGACTCCCAACCCCGCCTAGAGCAACAGATCCCCGAGCGAGCCCATTCGTAGCCCGTGCGAACTCATAGACCCAGCGGGAATGGAACGACGCTACGTGCAGCAGGTGCCCTAGGGGTGCCTACCGACCCATTGCAGAAGATGAAGCAAAGATATAATCGGAAGGTGCTGCCAAGAGCGTTCCAGGTCGGGGACCTCGTCTGGAAAAGGATCAAGCCGGTCGGGGACGTCAGCAAACTGGAGCCGCAGTGGGGAGGACCTTTTAAAATCGTTCAGAAGCTAACCTCTGGAGCTTATTACCTGGAGAACGAACAGGGGAAGAGGGTTGATCGGCCACGGAGTGCGATCCACCTCCAACCCTATCGAGAGGCAGAATGAGGGCATTGTAAAACAAATGAATTGCCTAAAACACAATCATAGTAGAAGAATAGGGTCCTCGCTCAACATGCAGGTGCTTCAGACGCTCGTCTTCGCACGAGTTATAAGCGGGCATGCTCCCGCGCACCCCTCGGCTCGGCTCCTAGTCGGACGTATGGCGGCCCACACTCCCTGGGTACGATCCGACCGAGTGTCCAGACTCTCGTCTTCATACGAGTTATAAGCGGGCATACTCCCGCGCACCCCTTGGCTCGGCTCCCAGTCGGACACGTGGCAGCCCACACTCCCTGGGCACTATCTGACCGAGTGTCCAGACTCTTGTCTTCATACGAGTTATAAGCGGGCATGCTCCCGCGCACCCCTCGGCTTGGCTCCCAGTCGGACGCGTGGCGAGCCACGCACCCTGGGTACTATCCGACCGAGTGTCCAGACTCTCGTCTCCATACGAGTTATAAGCGTGCATGCTCCCGCGCACCCCTCGACTCGCCTCCCAGTCGGACACGTGGCGCCCCACACTCCTTGGGTACTATTCGACCGAGTGCCTAAACTCTCGTCATCATACGAGTTATAAGCGGGCATGCCCCCTCGCACCCCACGGCTCGGCTCCCAGGCGGACGCGTGGCGGGCCACGGTCCCTGTCTTCATATGAGTTATAAGTGTGCATGGTCCCGCGCACCCCTCGACTTGCCTCCCAGTCGGACACGTGGCGCCCACACTCCTTGGGTACTATTCGACCGAGTGCCTAAACTCTCGTCATCATACGAGTTATAAGCGGGCATGCCCCCGCGCACCCCACGGCTCGGCTCCCAGGCGGACGCGTGGCGGGCCACGGTCCCTGGGTACTACCCGACCGAGTGTCCAGACTCTCGTCTTTATACGAGTATTAAGCGAGCATACTCCTGCGCACCCGTCGGCTCGGCTCCCAGTCTGACGCGTGGCAGCCCATGCTCCCTGGGTACTATCCGACCGAGTGTCCAGACTCTCGTCTTCATACGAGTTATAAGCGGGCATGCTCCCCCACACCCATCGGCTCGGCTCCCAGTTGGACGCGTTGCGGCCAACGCCCCCTGAGTACTATCTAACCGAGTGTCCAGACTCTTGTCTTCATATTAGTTATAAGCGGGCATGCTCTTGCGCACCCCTCGGATCGGCTCCCATTCGGACGCGTGGCGGCCCACACACCCTGGTTACTATCCGACCGAGTGTCCAGACTCTCGTCTTCATACAAGTTATAAGCGTGCATGCTCCCGCGCACTCCTCGGCTTGGCTCCCAATCGGACGCATGGCGGCCCACGCTCCCTGGGTACTATCTGACCGAGTGTCCAGACTCTCGAATTCATATGAGTTATAAGTGGGCATGCCCCCGCGCATCCCTCGGCTCGGCTCCCAGGCAGACTCGTGGCGGCCCACGTCCCTGGGTACTACCCGACCGAGTGTCCAGACTCTCGTCTTCATACGAGTATTAAGCGGGCATGCTCCCGCGCACCCCTCGGCTCGGCTCCCAGTCGGACGCGTGGCGGCCCACGCTCCTTGGGTACGATCCGACTGAGTGTCCAGACTCTCGTCTTCTTACGAGTTGTAAGCGGGCATGTCCCGTGCACCCTTCGGCTCGGCTCCCAGTCGGACACGTGGCGACCCACACTCCCTGTGTACGATCCGACCGAGTGTCCATACTCTCGTCTTTATACGATTATAAGCTAGCATGCTCCCGCGCACCCCTCGGCTCACCTCCCAGTCGGACGCGTGGCGGCCCACGCTCCCTAGGTACTATCCGACCGAGTGTCCAGACTCTCGTCTTCACACGAGTTATAAGCGAGCATGCTCTCGCGCACCCCTTGGCTCGGCTCCCAATCGAACGCGTGGCGGCGCAAACTCCCTGGGTACAATCCGACTGAGTATCCAGACTCTCATCTTCATACGAGTTATAAGCGGTCATGTCCCGTGCAACCCTTGGCTTGGCTCCCAGTCGGCACGTGGTGGCTCACGCTCCCTAGGTACTAACCGACCGAGTGTCAGACTCTCGTCTTCATACGAGTTATAAGCGAGCATGCCCCCGCGCACCCCTCGCTAGGCTCCCAGGCAGACGCGTGGCGGCCCACGCTCCCTGGGTACTATCCGACCAAGTGTCCAACTCTCATCTTCATACGAGTTATAAGCGGGGATGCTCCCGCGCACCCCTCGGCTCGGCTCCCAGTCGGACGCGTGAGCCCCACGCTCCCTGGGTACTATCCGACGAGTGTCCAGACTCTCGTCTTCATATGAGTTATAAGCAGGCATGCCCCCGCGCACCCCTCGGCTCGGCTCCCAGGTGGGTGTGTGGCGACCCATGCTCCCTGGGTACTACCAGACCGAGTGTCCAGACTCTCGTCTTCACACGAGTTATAAACGGGCATGCTCTCGCGCACCCCTCGGCTCGGCTTCTAGTCGGACGTGTGGCGGCCCACACTCTCTGGGTAGAACCCGACTGAGTGTCCAGACTCTCGTCTTCACATGAGTTATAAGCAGGCATGCTCCCGTGCACCCCTCGTCTCGGCTCCCAGTCGGACGCGTGGCGGCCCAAGCTCCCTGGGTATAACCCGACCGAGTGTCCCGACTCTCGTCTTCACATGAGTTATAAGCTGGCATGTCCTGCGCACCCACTCGGCTCGGTTCCCAGTCGGACGCGTGGCGGCCCACGCTCCCTGGGTACAACCCAACCGAGTGTCCAGACTCTCGTCTTCACACGAGTTATCAGCAGGCATGCTCCCGACACCCCTCGGCTTGGCTCCCAGTCAGACTCGTGGCGACCCACGCTCCCTGGGTAGCACCCGACCAAGTGTCCAGACTCTCGTCTTAACACGAGTTATATGTGGGCATGCTCCCGCGCACCTCTCGGTTCGGCTCCTAGTCGACGCGTGGCGGCCCACGCTCCCTGGATACAACCCGGCCGAGTGTCCATACTCTCGTCTTCACACGAGTTATAAGTGGGCATGCTCCCGCGCACCCTCGGCTCGGCTCCCAGTCGGACGCATGGCAGCCCACGCTCCCTAGTACAACCCAACCGTGTGTCCCGACTCTCGTCTTCACACGAGTTACAAGCGGGCATGGTCCCGCGCACCCCTCAGTTCGGCTCCCAGTCGGACGCGTGGCTGCCCACGCTCCTTGGGTACAACCCACCGAATGTCTAGACTTGGGCAGACCGTGGCGACTCACGCTCCTGGGGTACAATTTGACCAAGTGTCCAATCTCTTACCTTCGCACGAACTACTAGCAGGTGAGTCCTCTTGATTCCTTGGCTTAACTCCCAGGCTGGGTGCGTGGTGATCCACGCTCCCCAAGGGCAAACTAACTTGATGGCAATACTTTGAACTGCCTGAGCTGGCAGCTTCACATACTCGGCTTAGTTCCGATCGTCAAACTCTTTGTCGATTGCTCCGAGTGGCCGACACTTAGAGACTCTCGTGCTCTAGTGACTAACCTAATCACTCATAGAGCTGAATGGATCGATTGTTTTCTCACCCGAGTCGTTCTCGCTGATAATCGCTCGAGCCACTCACATTCGAAAGTAAAGAGAGGCACATCCGAAGAAATTTGAGAAAAAGAAAGATTATATTAAGAAAGCAAGAACATTACAAAATTTGAGGCAAGCCACCTCTGCGGGATAGAGAAAAAGAAAGACAAGAAACCCGACCCTTACTTGAAGGGCCGGTGAACCTCCTCAAGCAGGTTCTGGGACATGCCCGACATCTTGACTGCCGAGAGGGGTAGGTCGGGGGCAATATGCCCGCCCTACCTGAGCTGCTCGAACATGTTGAGCATCTGATGCTTCAACATAACCCGAATCCGCTCGGACACCTGTGGGCTGAACTCTGTAGAGTTAATATACTCAACTCTACGGGCATCCCACCGGCTAGTTTCCCCCTCCTTGTAGGAGCGCAGTTCCTCGAGCTCCGCCCGGGCTGCCTCCCACTCAGCCTTCTCGGCCCTCAGACGCTCGAGCTCCTCCATTTGATTGTTCAGTTCTTGGTCCCGGGAGGTCAACTCGGTCGTTAGCTTCTCTGCTCGCTTCGCCTGAGCCGTCGCCTCTTCTTCCTTAGCCTTGAGTTGGGACTTGAGGGACTTGGCAGTTGCAAATGCCTCCAGGAGATTGGCTTCGGTTTGGTTAGCTTGCCTAGCGTCTTCGCCTGGATGGCCCAAGCCTTCCGCTCAGTGTACTCCAAATTGGAGATCCGGAGGTTTGACTGAGCAGAGGCCAAGTCCGCCGTCTCGGCCTGACTACGGGCAACCCCCAGCTGCTCTTCAGAGTGAGCTAGCCGGTCCTGCAGAGCAGCGACCTCGGCTTATAGGTCGCTCAGGGTGGACTCGTTGGAGACAAGCTGTGTATGCTTGAGTCAGGTCTCCAAAAATTCCACCCACTGCTCGACTCTCTCTCGGGCCGAAGAGTGAGTCAGGAGCGCCATAGAGAGGCTATGGCAGGACCCCCAAAACTGCAAGAAAGAAAAGGACATAAGACCCTAAAACTAGCAAGTGAAAAGGAAATGATGATCCTAGATATACGTGAGTGGCCTCGAGGAAAAAAGAGGCTGCCTTGCTGCTGGACCCCCAATAGTAGGACCCCTCGAGCCCTTGAAGATAGCAGTCGGCTTCCACCCCGTACATGCGCAACTCCTGTCGCCAGTCGGGTAGCTCACCCCGCGGCACGCCTAGACGACAGTCAGATAGGGTGGGCACCAGAAGGTGCATTGTCGGCCGATTGATTTGACCTTCGACTGGCGGAGAGCCTGACCTCTCTGGCAGGGGGAGGTCTGGTGTGCCGGAGGAGATCGAGGGGGCACCAGCATGGACCAGTGCAGAGGTTGTTCAGGGGGCTCTCGAGTCGGGACCACCTTCTTCTTCTTCTTCTTCTTCTTCAGGCATTTGCTGGAAGAAGGCCGGGATGAGTCCCCAGTCGGGGAAGCAACCCGTCGATGCCTTGAGGAAGCAGGCTGCTCAGTCATTACTAGCGGCGCCGTCTCAAGACCGAGGGATGGCGCCTGCTCTGGGACAGTCGGAGCCGGGTCTAACGGAGCAGCCTCAGTCGGGGCGCCCTCCCGCTCCCGTAGTTGGGCGGCGACCCGAGCCTCCAGCTCGGCGTCATCCATGCCAAAGCCTTCTGCTAAGGCTGCTGCTAACATTATCACGGCTGCAAGAATAGCACGAGCTTAGTTAGAGCTAAAAAATGTGCAAGAGACATATCACAATACTTACCAAATGAGGTCGATCGGGGAACTGGCACGGGACTGAGGCCGAAGGCGGAGAGGAGCTCCTCCTTCAGCAAGTTTACTCCGTGGAAGTGCCTACCACCGAGCTTGGACAGCGCCGACTAGTAGGCCGTGGAGGTACGGTAGTTTTTGGAAAGAGGAGGGGAGGAAGGAAGATCCTCGATCTAGGCCGTGGGCCAGCACGGGGTCGGGGTAGGCTTAATGAAAAAATAGCGTTCCTTCCAGCCTTTATTGGAGGACGGAAGCTTCGCTAGGAAAGAGGTTTTCACTCGGGCTTGAAAGAAGAAGTCACCCGACTCTTGTTTCTTGGGGTAGTAGAAAAAATGAAAGATCTCGGGCTGGAAGGGTACTCGGTACAAGGAGAAAATGATAATCGAGCCGCACATCAAACGGATGGCGTTCGGGGCTAGCTGAGATAAGGGTATGAGGAAATATGTACAGATAGACGAGATGAAAGGATGGATGGGGAAACGGAGACCAACCTGCAGGTGGTCTCGGGACAGTGTAATGAGCCCGGGGGGGGGGGGGGGGGCGGAATCGGGTCGGTCAGTCGACTTGGGCGAACGAAGTCGATGGTTGGAGGGGATTTGGTAGTCAGATTGAAGTTGATCGAGGTCGTGAGAATAGAGGCCGGTTACCATGGCTCAGAGGGTGAAGCGGGAGACTCCATGGATTAGGGAGAAGGCAGAGAAACTAACCGAGGGGTGAAAGGTCGTCGGAGAAGAAGGTCGAAAGAGTGGACTCGCCGGAACCCTAGCAGAGCTCGAAGCAGCAGCAATTCGGGGCCGAAAGTAAAACGCGATGGTAAAAACTGTGGGGTAAAAGGTAGGTATCGAAGAGACATGCACACGTGCGAATCGGGCATTTACAGAGGCGAGCGGCAGACTCATCGTCACCCGGGAGACGAATGGTTTGCAGACACGTGGCCTAGGCAATCAAAGCAACAATAAGGAAAGATATGGGATGATTCAGCATCGAGTGAGAGGGAGAATCGAAGGGACAGGTGATGGGAATATTCGCCGGACAGGTGAGTCATGGATGCGTGGTCGACTAGGGAAATCGGCCACGCCAGCGGGCCACTCGGATGCGCCAGGCTTGAGCAAGAATGGTAGTCCAGTCAGTCGGACTCAATGCCTCCTTCGACTAGACTCTAGGGGGATGCTTATGATCCCGACCTAGGTTTATGGGTCTGGCCCATCTCGTGGGTAAGTAGGCCCGTCACTCTAGCGCCTCGTTAACGGGGCCTAAGTCAAAAGCCTCTGAGGGCCCATTGAATGGGCAAATTGGCAGTCCAAGCGGCCGATTCAGCCCAGCCTCGACCAGGGAATACTTTTGGTGTCATGGAATGACTAAGCCCCAGAGTTTCACGAAGGCGCGGGCCTTAGTCAGAGGAAGCTCGACCGTCGTCCTAAAATTCCCTTACAGTGAAGGCCCAAACGGCGAGGGTGTCGAGCCTTCAACCGATTCACTTCAGGCCTAGTTAGGGTATTGCTACTCGGGCACACCCTGACTCGGGAAGAATATTTACTCTCGGTAATAGTGACCTTTGGGCCTGAGTTTACGCCCAGTCCCCAGTCGGTACCATCACTCTAAGCCCTCAGTTGGCACCAATACTCTAAGTCGCCAGTCGACACTATCACTCTGAGCCCTCAGTCGGCACCAATACTCTAAGCCTCCAGTCGGCACCAATACTCTAAGCCGCCAGTCAGCACCATCATTCTGAGCCCTTAGTTGACACCAATACTCTAAGCCGTCAGTCGACACCATCGCTCTAAGCCCTCAGTCGGCACCAATACTCTAAGCCCTTAGTCGGCACCAAGTCGCCAATCGGCACTAGCATTCGAGGTTCTGTCGTGACTCATCCGAACAACCACTCCCCAATACCAGACTAGCAGAAGGAGTATGGGGTCGGCGTAGGCCTGATATCGTTCAGGTCCGAATCGCGAGTATTCCGCTGACGCCATGATCTTCCTGCCATACCCTAGCACCCCGTACCACGCTCGCCTACGTCTGTGTCAGGCCGAGCGGCGCCTGACGACGCTCGCCCATAAGTTGACAGCGCTCCTTTTCTTATTTCGGTATGCGACACAATACCCTGCCACCCTGGCTATGCTTTACCTTGTCCTCGTATACGACAAAAAGATTACAGACGGGGCAGAAGCTGTCAGTTTTCCCGGCTATATAAGGGGGCGTTTGGTTTGTATTTTCCAGTCTGTTTTCCATTTTCATTTTCTGTAGAAAATGTGGTTTTCTGGAAAACATGTTTGGTTTGCATTTTTCAGCTTTGTTTTCCAGGAAAAAACATAACGTTTTCTGGAAAACTGGAGAATGAAAAAAAGTCATTTTTCAGAAAATTAAAAAATGCGATTTTCTGGAAAATAAAAATGGAAAATGACTCAAACCAAACGCCCCCTAAGTCTCTCCACTCCGCATCCCCTAGGTACGTGCAATAGTATTTTCGCTACTGTTCTATTGCTTTCGCTGCTCTTCCACCACCGGGGGACTGGCTTGACCGTCGAAGTGTCTTGCCGGAGATTTTTCCCGACGGGTTCTAACTGTCCCTTTCTTACAGATAGAAGTCGGCCTCAATAATTCGTGATCTTCGAAAGACCACGTACTCTTAAAAATCCACCTCGCTTCACCACATGATCATACGTCACGAGTTCATAACTAGGCAAATTGACTATCAAATTCGTGTCAGAACATAACAATTTGTGCAAATGTTGAAAAATTAACTAAGAGGGGGAAAAACGATATTGTGCATAGTGGCCTGTTTATGAGCTCGTGGTAAGCTAGTCATGAGAGACAAGCTCACTATTAAACTCCTGTTAGACGATAATAAATTGCGCCAAAAAAAGAAAGTTATTTTCCTTCCTGCCAAATATTGATATTAAATTTGGAAAATATTTCTAGAAAAGAAACTTCGGCATTTTACCAAAAGATGTATGTAAGAATCCATATTTACTAAAAAAATATATTATAATTTATTTTTTATCAAAGAGCGCATGCAAAATCAATTCATTCCTCTTATACCCCTCCCGAAGAGCGCATGCAAAAAACGTACTATAGTTCATTTTTCGAGATATCCGAACCACCTTTTCATAATTTGAATTTAAAATAATAAACTGTGATTCAGATTCAGATATTCTCATCTTCTCTTATCCTATATAACTCTTCTGCCTTGTAAATCGACCAAGCTCCAAAGCTTTTACTATATTTTACTATAATTGTGAAAGATTAAGAAATAATTAAAAGATTATCTTATAAATCATTAAGATCATTTTGGCTCGAAATAAATTTATTTCATGCACTTATTGCCTGAAATAAGATATATAAAATATCCAAAAATATCAACAAAATAAAATAAGGAGGGCCTAAAATAAAAATGAATTTATTTCAAACACTTTATTTTATTTATATTATTTTATATTTGACTCTTAAAGAGGGTCCCTAAAATAAAAATATTTCAGTCCCAAAGAGGGTCTGAAATGAAAAATTTCAGACCCTCTTTGGGTCTGATATAAAAAATTTTAGGCCCAAAGAGGATCTGAAATAAATTTATTTCAGGCTCTCTTTGGACTTAAAATGAAATGTTTCATCATGTTGTTGTATTATCCATCATAATCGATAATTCTTCCAATAGGACAATGCACAAAAACTTGCTGAGTTCCTATCATCCCATCCACAGGTGACACAAGTGAATTATGCTGGAGATCCTGGGCACTCTCTACATTATCCCCAAGTAAGTTTACCAAATTTTTCTTATTTGATCAAAAGTAATAAGATCAATAAAGATTGGTATTGTATATCCTTTTTGGCAAAAGGTGTTGGCTCAGTGTTGAGTTTTTTTAATAGGATTACTAGCACTTTCGAAGTATATTGTGCAAAGTACCAAGTACTTCAGCGTAACTGCCAGTTTTCTTCTTGCTAGCTTCTTATCTGAGAAATCAAAAGTTTAACCTGTATGTTCTTGTATAAAAAACTAAGGATCTTATTTATTGACATAATTTGACAAAAAATTTATGCATCTATTCATTTAGGCAAGCAAAACATTTCATTTCAGGTCCAAAGAGGGCCTGAAATATTTTATTTCAGACCCTCTTTTTATTTTAGGCCCAAAGAGGGTCTGACATTTTTTATTTCAGGCCTAAAGCAAGTCTGAAAATTTTTATTTCAGACCCTTTTTAGGACTGAAATATTTTTATTTTAGGGGTCCTCTTTAGGAGTGAAAATATAAAGTATGGTTCATCATTGGCCAAAGAACATAGGGTATTATTTTCTGAAATCATTATTTTTCTGAAAATATAAAATATAAAATAAAACAAAGCAATCATTTTTGTTAGAAGTGATGCATATATAGATTAGTAAACTGTCAACCAAATAACTCATTTCAGTGACGAACCAAAAGCTTTGAAATCGATTGTAATGAAGGAAAATAATATCGTGTATTCTTTGGCCAATGATGAATTACACTTTATATTTTCACTCCTCTACATGATGCATTATTCCGTGCCAAGTGGCACGACACGAGAAGATCATTTTTAGTGGTTAGGACTAAGTTTTGACATCATAATTAGCTTCTCCTAACTCAACTCTACCTAGTGATATCAAGTATTGAGAAATCCAAATATCGTAGGTCCATCAGTGGGTTTTGGCGAAAACTCACAGATGGACCTAGAAAAGTCCGATTGCAATAATTTCAAATATTATAAGTTTATGGTGTTGCAAAGACTCATATTGTGCTATCCAATGTATTTAGGGGCATTTTAGATATTCATCAATAGTACGATACGTCTAAGCTTGTTTAAAGGTAAATTGAATTATGTTATTTTTTCACATTAATATTTTATTTTAATTTCTATTATATTTATTTCTTATATTATTAATCTATAAATTCTATTTATTTATTTATATTTTATACTTTCTTTATTTTTATTCTATATTCTATATTTGAACAAGCTTAGACATATCTGACTATTGAAGAATATTTAAAATGCCCCTAAATACACATTAGATAGCACAATACAAGTTTTTGCAACACCATAAACTCATAATATTTGAAATTGTTGCAATCGGTCTTTTCTTGGTCCATTAGTCAGTTTTCGCCAAAATCCACTTATGAACCTACGATATTTGGATTTCTCAATACTTGATATCATGGTAGGGTTAAGATAGGAGAAGCTAATTATGATGTCAAAACTTAGTCATAACCACTAAAAATGATCTTCTTGTGTCGTGCCACTTGGCACGGAATAATGCATCATGTAGAGGAGTGAAAATATAAAGTGTGGTTCATCATTGGCCAAAGAATACACGGTATTATTTTCCTTCATTACAATTGATTTCAAAGCTTTTGGTTCGTCATAGAAATGAGTTATTTGGTTGACAGTTTACTAATCTGTATATGCATTACTTCTAACAAAAATGATTACTTTGCTTTATTTTATATTTTCAAAAAAACAATGATTTCAGAAAATAATACCCTGTGTTCTTTGGCCAATGATGAACCATACTTTATATTTTCACTCCTAAAGATGACCTCTAAAATAAAAATATTTCAATCCCAAAGAGGGTCTGAAATGAAAATTTTCATACTCTCTTTGGGCTTGAAATAAAAAATTTCAAGCCCAAAGAGGGCCTGAGAGTTTTCATTTCAGGCCCTCTTTGGGACTGAAATTTTTTTAGGCCAAAGAGAATTTTCTTTTAGGCCTCTTTGGGACTGAAATTATTTTAGGCCCAAAGAGGGCCTGAAAATTTTCATTTTAGACCCTCTTTGTGCCTAAAAAAAAATTTTCAGACCCTCTTTGGGCCTGAAATAAATTTCATTTTAGGATATTTCAAGTCCAAAGAGGGCCTGAAATAAATTTATTTTAGACCCTCTTTGGACCTGAAATGAAATGTTTTGCTTGCCTAAATGAAGAGATGCATAAAACTTTTGTCAAATTATGTCAACAAATAAGATCTCTAGTTTTTTATACAAGAACATACAGGATAAACTTTTGATTTCTCAGATAAGAAGCTATCAAGAAGAAAGTATAATTACCAAAACTAACAGTTACGCTGAGGTACATGGTACTTTGCACAATATACTCCGTAAGTGCTAGTAATCCTGTCAAAAAAACTCAACACTGAGCCAACACCTTTTGCCTACAAAGAATATGCAATACCAATCTTTATTGATCTTATTACTTTTGATCAAACAAGAAAAATTTGGTAAACATACTTGAGAATAATGTAGAGAGCGCCCAGGATGTCCAGCATAATTCACTTGTGTCACCTATGGATGGGATGATAGGAACTCAGCAAGCTTTAGTGCATTATCCTATTGGAAGAATTATCTATTATAATGGATAATACAACAACATGATGAAACATTTCATTTTAAGTCCAAAGGGGGTTTGAAATAAATTTATTTTAGGTCATTTTGGGCCTAAAATATTTCATTTCGGACCCTCTTTAGGCCTGAAATATTTTTATTTCAGGCCCAAAGATGGCCTGAAATTTTTCATTTCAGGTCCTCTTTGGGACTGAAATATTTTTATTTTAGGAACCCTCTTTAAGAGTCAAATATAAAATAATATAAATAAAATAAAGTGTTTGAATTAAATTAATTTTTATTTTAGGCCCTCCTTATTTTATTTTGTTGATATTTTTGGATATTTTATATTTTCTATTTATATCTTATTTCAGGCAATAAGTGCTTGAAATAAATTCATTTCGAGCCAAAAGGACCTTAATGATTTATAAGATAATCTTTTAATTATTTCTTAATCTTTTACAATCATAGTAAAATATAGTAAAAGTTTCGGAGCTTAGTCGATTTACAAGGTATGAGAGATATATAGGGTAAGAGAATATGAGAATATTTGAATCCGAACCACAGTTTATTATTTTAAAATCAAATTATGAAAAGGTGGTTCGGATATCTCGAAAAATGAACTATGAAAAAAAGTTTTGGCGGAAGGGGTATAAAAGGATTGAGCTGATTTTATATGCGCTCTTTGGTAAAGAATAAACTATAGTATATTTTTTGATAAATATAAATTCCTACGTATGTCTTTTGGTAAAGTACCGAAGAAATTTTAAAGTGAATTGTTAACATAAATGAAATTCATTGCATGCTACTTCGGTGATAGTATTCATGAGCCAATAAGGCTTGTCTAAGGGAGTAGTAACCAATCAATTTATAATTTTACGTCCTCTAAAACCACGCGTGCCATTTTCTAAATAGCATAATTCAAACCACCACACGAACTTGGAATATATTAAATTGATGAGTGCCAGATTTCTACATAAACAACCATATGGAGAAGACTTAGCATTATAGTTAAATAGAAAATAGTGAGTGATTTAGAAAGAAAGAATACATAATCTTATATAGATGGGTTAAGAAATTCTAAACTCTAAATTAAAAAAATTAAAATGTCCTAAAAATTATAAATAAATAATTATAATATATATAATTTAACATCTCTCCTCAAACTCACGATGCTACAGCTAAAATCATTGAGAGTTTATCAAACAAAAACCAGAAGCGTGAAACGGAATGAGCCTTCGTAAACATATCAGCTATCTACAGTGAGGAAGGAACAAAAGACAGCGTGATAGTGCCAAGTTGTAGATGATGACGAGTGAAATGACAATCAATCTCAATATGTTTTGTTCTTTCATGAAAAATTATATTGTGGACAGTCTGAATAACACTTTGATTATCATAATGAAGAGCGGTAGGTTGCCGAAGAAAATTCCCATATCTGCAAGCAACCAACGTAGCCAAACAATCTCACAAGTGGTGGTAGCTATGACACGATACTCAACTTCTGTGGAAAATCTAGAAATAACATCTTACTTCTTACTCTTCCAAAAGATAAGTGAGTCTCCAAGAAAAACACAAAAGTCGATAGTAGACTTACGATTCGTAGAGTCACCTGCCCAATCTGTTGGTATGGCTTGGCAGTTTCTAAGACAACCACGTAGTCGTATCTGAGAGACCTCTCTATGTCCACGGATTAAAAATTTAATCCGAACAGAGACCCATCCCTATAACGACCGATTCGTCATCGTGTTAGTTAGTCCAAGTCACAACTTAGCCACAATGACTTTGTAACTTTCCGGATTAACTAACTGCGGAAAAGATGACGATTTGGATCGCTAATATTTGTGTTTATCTTCGGGGTCCAGTTAATTATTATTATCCAAGATTTCAAACCAAAATAATAATTCAACACACATGAAATGACGAGCTAGATAAAACATGGCACAATAAGACATAGCATAAGTAAATTGGAGCTCGGGAGAAATATACCTCGCCGTTTACCTTGCAGTCTTCTATCTTATGACCTAGCCCTCTTGGACGTCGTGTGAGCGACGATCTTCCAAGACGTGGAGTCACTAAGGCACGCAAATCAATCATTCCTTTTCTCCTTCTGTTTGCGCCAAGTCACAAAACCCTAGGATTAGGGTTTGTTTCACCACCCGGCGGCCCCTTGCAGAAGATGATGATGAAGTCAAGAGGATGAGTTCCTCTCCTTCACCACAACCCATGCCAACCTCTCTATCTTCTTTTTTCTCGTGGCAGCAACACCACAAGGAAGAAGAATTCCTCGACCTTCTCCCTTTTCCGACGACAAACACCTTAAGGGAACAAACCTCGCCGGCGCTCCACCCTTCTTCCTCCTTGCTCCCGCGCGCCACAAAAGGAGAAGGAAGCTTCTCCTTTGTCTTGTGTACGTCCGCAGCAATATGAGCCGAAGAAGAGAGAGGAAGAAGATGAGAATCGTGAGTTCTTTTCTCCTCCACCGCCGGCGCCGACCTCCTCTCCTTGCGCCACCGATTTCTTCCTCCACCCTCCTTGCCGCGCGCCACCAAGGGTAAGAGACAACTCTGCCCTTGCTCCGTGACCGAATGCGTCCTTGAGGATGAGAAGAAAACAAGAGAAGAAGAAGAAGAGGCTTCCTTCTACCGTCGGCAACCAAGGGTTGAGAGGAGAGGAGGAGAGGAGGAGAGATTAGAGAGAGGGAGAGAGAGATGTGGGGTTTATATAGGGGATTAGTTAGTTTAATTGGAAAAAAATTTTCCAATTAAATATGGATTGATTATAAAAATTTATATAGAATAATTTCATAATTAATCCAAGATTAATTCTTTAATTATTCCATCCAAATTTTTATATAGAATAATTCCATAATTATTCCATGATTAATTCTTTAATTAATTTAAGATTAATAAATTAATTAATCCCAAATTAATTCCTTAATTAATCCAGCCTTGTATCATGACTCTTATGGGGCTTTAATGGGCTAAGATCGGGACCATGAGGAGTTGGTTCTTGGCCCTCTAATGGATCCAAACCCGATCCATTAATAGAGATTCATTCCACTAAAGGATCCCATTATACTTTCTCACCAACCCTCATATTTTCATATGGGCTCCACCTATTACGAGTCATCCATCTCCCCGAGTATAAGATATCGTATACCCGATAATTAATTCAATTTACTGATAATTAAATTAATTATCTTCTTGATCCTTGATTAGTACCACTCAACCTTTTCGACATGCCGGACCATGATCCACTTACAAGATTTAACATGACGATCCTTTTAAGCTCACCAAGGGGGCATCATCACCCAGACTCACCAGTGTTGGAACTTGGATGGCTAGAGAGGGGGGGGTGAATATAGCCAGATACTAATTCTTGCACTTTTGAACTTCTGCACTTGAAGATTAGTCGCAGCGGAAGAAATACACAATATAACAGCAGAAACAAAGTGCAGAAACTAAAGACAAACCAAAACGCTAACAAGGATCGTTTACAAGGTTCGGGGATAACTTGCCCCTACTCCTTGGCATGCCCTTAAGGTGGGTGATCCCTTGATCGTCGGCAGATCAAGCCCCGGTGAACACCGGATAAGATAGAGCCTCCTTCTCGGTGGAGAAACCTCTCCACAGATCTCACGGATGATTGAACTTGAGTATAAAAGATCACACAAGAAGGAACCCTCACAAAGATCTCATAGGAATGCAACAAGATTGCTCAAGCACAAAGCAACAGAGAGCACAACCCCACAACAAAAACTTCATTCGTTTTTCTGTCTTCCTTGTTCGTTCCTCTGCTTCTAGCCTCGTCTTAAGCCTTTGCTCCCATCACCAGGCTCTCCATCAGCATCCACTGAAGCCACAACCTGACCCCTTGACTCCCTGAGCACTCAGTCCACTGAAGACCCTCTCCAGTTGAGCCTCCGTCAGTTGCCAGCTGCTCTCCAGACGCCGTTGAGACCTGAAACAAGGAAACAGCCAAACCTGCTCCAAGGAAAGCCTCCCATTGACTCTCCTCCAATGTTTGAATCATCCCTGTAAAGCCTGCACACTCCAATAGAAGCTTAGCAACTCATATCAAACAAAACCAGCAATGTATCAGATCGGTCACCAGACCAACAAGAAATAGTTCTGTATCAAATAATCAACGAACCTGATCGGTCACAGAGACCAATCAGGATTATGTGTCCGATACAGCTGCATTCCTTACTTGTCATATGAAACATATACATGGTTGACCATGATATATTTCTGTATATGTTTTCATATGCAATTCAAAAGTTTACCTTTGATTATTTTGGCTTTGGGGAGAGACCCGTGTTTGAGGGGGAGGTATGTTTAAACTTAATAACCATACCCTTTTTGATGTTTGACAAAGGGGGAGAAAATGGTTGATTATGTTTAGGGTTATTGTAGGGGGAGGATTTTGATTCCCTTACGATAATTAAACTGCCTTCAATTGATCATTAATGTCTAAACTTAAATCGGGTTGCCAAACAACAAAAAGGGGGAGATTGTTGATGCAGTCTGACCCTGATTGTTGTTTTGGTATTGTCAACGATTTAAGTTTTGATTTAAGTTTGGTTGAACGAATTGGGATTAAGTCCTAGTCGGGGGCTAGGCACGAAGTCCTAATATGGAGGGTTAGGTGTGGAAAATCCTAGCTTGGAGGGCTAGGTGTGGAAAATCCTAGCTTGGAGGACTAGGTGTGGAAAAGTCCTGGCTTGGAGGGTCAGGTCCTAGCCTGGAGGGCTAGGTTGATGAAATCCCAGCTTGGAGGGCCAGGTCCTAGCCTGGAGGGCTAGGTTGGAGGAAATCCCGGTGAGTGAAGCCGGGTCTTGGTGAGTGAAGCCAGGTGATGGAAATCTCGGTGAGTGAAGCCGGGTCCTGGTGAGTGAAGCCAGGTGATGGAAATCCCAGTGAGTGAAGCCGGGTCCTGGTGAGTGAAGCCAGGTGATGGAAATCCCAGTGAGTGAAGCCGAGTCCTGGTGAGTGAAGCCAGGTGATTGAAATCCTAGTGAGTGAAGCTAGGTTGAAATCCTGGTGAGTGAAGCCGGGTCCCGGTGAGTGAAGTCGGGTGACCGAAACCCTAGTGAGTGAAGCCAGGTCCTAGCTTGGAGGCCTAGGTTGAAGTCCCAGTGAGTGAAGCTGGGCATGACACGAGTCAGAGAAGGGCTGGAGGCTTGTTTTCGTGACTTAGAGTGCATTTGGGCTTGCCTGGATCGGTCTGGTGATCGATCAGGGAAGTTGGCACGGTGCTCCTTCGTGGATCGGTCTGGTAACCAATCCAGCGATGTCTGATCGGTTTGGTGACCGATCAAGGAGCATACAGTTCACCTGCTGCTCTGCTCCGGATCGGTCCGGTGACCGATCAGGGAGCATCCAGTAGGTTTTGGGAACCTTACTGATCTGCTCCTGATCGGTCTGGTGACCGATCAGGGATACTGTTCAGATCGGTCTAGTGAACGATCATTTGTCGCAAGGTTCTCACTATAACCGATCAGGATGACTCCTGATCGGTCAGGAAGCAGCCTGATTGGTCTGGAAGCAGCCTGATTGGTCTGGTAACCGATCAGGCTAGAGCCTGATTGGTCTGGTGACCGATCAGGCTGGAGCCTGATTGGTCTGGGGACCGATATGGAGTGTGCAGCAGACTGCTGGATAGGTCTGGACCAATCAGAAGTGTGCAGAAGACTGCTGGATCGGTCTGGTGATCGATCAGGGTCCTTCCTGATCGGTCTGGTGATCGATCAGGAGCAGAACTTTAATTCAAATACGCTGTCAGAAGCTCTGATCGCGACT
The DNA here is from genome assembly GCA_024364735.1 of Boesenbergia rotunda. NCBI lineage: Eukaryota > Viridiplantae > Streptophyta > Magnoliopsida > Zingiberales > Zingiberaceae > Boesenbergia > Boesenbergia rotunda. The sequence goes on along the minus strand of JAGFNQ010001299.1, from coordinate 259,317 downwards.
GTTTTCTCTGCTGATTCTCTGATACATTGCTGGTTATGTTTGATATGAGTTGCTAAGCTTCTATTGGAGTGTGCAGACTTTACAGGGATGATTCAAACATTGGAGGAGAGTCAATGGGAGGCTTTCCTTGGAGCAGGTTTGGCTGTTTCCTTGTTTCAGGTCTCAACAGCGTCTGGAGAGCAGCTGGCAACTGACGGAGGCTCAGCTGGAGAGGGTCTTCGGGGATAACATTCCCCTACTCCTTGGCATGCCCTTAAGGTGGGCTATCCCTTGATCGTCGGCAGATCAAGCCCCGGTGAACACCGGAAAAGATAGAGCCTCCTTCTCGGTGGAGAAACCTCTCCGCAGATCTCACGAATGATTGAACTTGAGTACAAGAGATCACATAAGAAGGAACACTCACAAAGATCCCACAGGAATGCAACAAGATCGCTCAAGCACAAAGCAACAGACAGCACAACCCCACAGTAAAAACTTCACTCGTTTTTCTGTCTTCCTTGTTCGCTCCTCTGCTTCCAGCCTCGTCTTAAGCCTCTGCTCCCATCACCAGGCTCTCCATCAGCATCCACTGAAGCCACAGCCTGACCCCCTGACTCCCTGAGCACTCAGTCCACTGAAGACCCTCTCCAGCTGATCCTCCGTCAGTTGCCAGCTGCTCTCCAGACGCCGTTGAGACCTGAAACAAGGAAACAGCCAAACCTGCTCTAAGGAAAGCCTCCCATTGACTCTCCTCCAATGTTTGAATCATCCCTGTAAAGCCTGCACACTCCAATAGAAGCTTAGCAACTCATATCAAACATAACTAGCAATGTATCAGAGAATCGGCAGAGAAAACAGTCGCGATCAGAGCTTCTGACAGCGTATTTGAATTAAAGTTCTTCTCCTGATCGGTCACCAGACCGATCAGGAAGGACCCTGATCGGTCACCAGACCGATCCAGCAGTCTTCTGCACACTCCTGATTGGTCCCCAGACCTATCCAGCAGTCTGCTGCACACTCCAGATCGGTCCCCAGACCAATCAGGTTCCAGCCTGATCGGTCACCAGACCAATCAGGCTCCTGCCTGATCGGTCACCAGACCAATCAGGCTGCTTCCTGACCGATCAGGAGTCATCCTGATCGGTTATAGTGAGAACCTTGCGACAAATGATCGTTCACTAGACCGATCTAAACAGTATCCCTGATCGGTCACTAGACCGATCAGGAGCAGATCAGTAAGGTTCCCAAAACCTAATGCATGCTCCCTGATCGGTCACCGGACCGATCCGGAGCAGAGCAGCAGGTGAACTGTATGCTCCCTAATCGGTCACCAGACCGATCAGACATCGCTGGATCGGTCCGGTCCGGTGCAGAGCAGCAGGTGAACTGTATGCTCCCTAATCGGTCACCAGACCGATCAGACATCGCTGGATCGGTCACCAGACCGATCCACGAAGGAGCACCATGCCAACTTCCCTGATCGGTCACCAGACCGATCCAGGCAAGCCCAAATGCACTCTAAGTCACGAAAACAAGCCTCCAGCCCTTCTCTGACTCGTGCCATGCCCAACTTCACTCACTGGGACTTCAACCTAGCCCTCCAAGCTAGGACCCGGCTTCACTCACCAGGGTTTCGGTCACCCGGCTTCACTCACCGGGACCCAGCTTCACTCACCAGGATTTCAACCTAGCTTCACTTATTAGGATTTCAATCACCTGGCTTCACTCACCAGGACCCGGCTTCACTCACTGGGATTTTCATCACCTGACTTCACTCACCAGGACCCGGCTTCACTCACCGAAATTTCCATCACCTGGCTTCACTCACCAGGACCCGTCTTTACTCACCGGGATTTCCATCACCTGGCTTCACTCACCAGGACCCGACTGTTGGAAACGAGATGGCTAGAGAGGGGGGGGGTGAATATAGCCAATCACTTTTCACTTGCGATTAACAATTTTCCTGCACTTAACTTATCAGTAGCACAGCAGCGGAAGAAACAAAAGAAATTGAAAGTGCAGTAAGCTAAAGCAGAGACAAGATCAATACAAAGATAACTGCCAAGAACGCTAACAAGAGGGTTTACGGTTCGGGGATAACTTGCCCCTACTCCTTGGCGTGCCCTTAAGGTGGGCGATCCCTTGATCGTCAGCAGATCAAGCCCCGGTTTCNTGGAAACTCACTTAGCAGCCCTAAAAAGAGTCTTAAGATACATTAAGGTCACCCTAAATGTAGGGATTTGGTACCCTAGGACTTCATCCTTTAAGTTATTAGGATATTCTGATTCTGACTATGCTGGTTGTAAATTAGATAGAAAAAGTACAAGTGGAAGCTGTCAACTTTTAGGAAATAGCTTAGTAAGTTGGTGCAGTAGAAAGCAACCTGTGTTGCTTTATCAACAACCGAAGCTGAATATGTAGCCTTAGGAGAGTGTGTAGCTCAACTCCTATGGATGATGCATACTCTTAAGGACTTTCAACTAGACTACAATCAGACCCAAGTCAACATTGACAATATTAGCTCAATTAACTTGACCAAAAACCCAATACAACACTCTAGAACCAAACACATAGAAGTAAAACATCACTTTGTAAGAGATCACGTAGCTAGGGGTGAAATAGTCCTTAAGCATGTAGACTCCAAGTCCAACCTAGCAGACATATTCACTAAACCCCTACCTGAATCTGAGTTTAGCTCACTAAGAAGGCAGTTAGGGTTATGCTTAGTAGAATAGAATCATTTGGTTTTTGGATTTTCAATTTTTAAATTGAACTTAAAATGTCTTTTAAAATGTTTTTTGTTAAAAATATTACTTTAACTTTAAAAAGTTTTTTTTACTTAGTTTTATTTTCAAAAACTACCCCCTTCAAAACTAGGGCCTCTTTTCGAAATGGAATTAGCCTAGGCTCTAACCCAAGAATTGCATGCACCTATAGACTTAGAAGCCAGCATCTCACAAACACCTTAGGATACTTTTGATTGATAACCTAGAAAGGGTTGAGATGCTTAGGTCTTTGCCTCAATTCAAGATGCTTTAAGTCAGTGCATCGGCAGCAATTGGGGCACTAAATGAACAGCAATCAGGTCAAGTGTCAAGTTTAGACAATCTAACTTGAACAATGCACTTAACTTGACTAACTCTAGCAAAAGCTACTGTTTATAACAGTTAGTAAGTAGCTAAATGGGTTAGACAGGTCCCTAAAAGATTTAACCAGACTTAGGTCTTGCTTTGATTCAGTACAGCACATGCTTTATTATTGCAAATATCCTTTTGTGCATTTTGTTTGATATATGTCAAAGGGGGAGAGTTGGAAAGGAAACAGGGAACAAAAATGCTTTCCCAAATTTCTATTATTTTTTGCTCTGAATTGCTATTAAGTTTTTTAAAAATATTCTCTGAAAAGCTTTTTCTAAAGTCTGAAATTTTTTTTTCCAAATCCTGAAAAATTTTCTAAATCAAAATTTTTTCCCAAGTCTCAATTTTTTAACTGAAAAAAGTCTAAAGTTTAAAAAGTTTTCCTAAAACTCACAATTTGCTAAAATATGAAAACTTCTTCAAACTTAGAATATTTTTCTTGAAAAACTCAAGTCAATACTTAAAAAGTTTTTCGGTAAATAAAATTTTTCTAAGTATTTAAAGTAAAACCACCTACTTTTGAAAAACCTAGGGGGAGATTACTTCCAGGGGGAGGGAATCCAACTTAGGATTTCAATTTCAGCATTCTTTTTCCCTTAACTTTTTGAACTAGGTTGCCATATATCAAAAAGGGGGAGATTGTTGGTGCAGTATGCACCCAAGTCAAACCTGTGTTTTGATATTGGCAAAAAGGTTCAAAAGTTAAGGGTTAATGGTTGTCTAACGAGTTTCTTGAGTGTACAGGAAAAGCCCTAGCGAAGGAATGCTAGGCACTGGCGAAGGACTGCCAGAATGGACAAAGCCCTAGCGAAGGATTGCTAGGCACTGGCGAAGGACTGCCAGAAGAAAAGACCTAGCGAAGGGCTGCTAGGCACCAAGCGAAGGGCAGCTTGGTAACTCAAGACCTGGCGAAGGACTGCTGGGCAAAAGTCCAACTGGAGGATCCGGTTGGCACCAGGTAAAACTCTCCCGAGAGGAGTAGGTGAGGACGCGTTCCCCTCGAGGGAACATTAGGCGTCGGTTCGACCTAGGGCTCCATTTTGGAGACCCAAAGTCAGAACCAAGACAGCTAAGGCTGTGAAAAATCAACTCAGTAATTGCTATTTTGGACTAACCCTGGATGCAGGACCGAAGGACTGTGTTTCTGCAGCTCAGAAGGCCACAAAGGAGTGAGGCCGCAGCTGAGCAGGGCGCCCCGGATGTGTCGGGCGCCCCAGAGTCAACCCAAAGTCAGCAGAGAAGTAAACCTCCGACAGCACCGCGTTGGGGGGCGCCGCGCAAATCGGGCACCGCGCAGATCGGGCGCCCCGCGTGTCTCGGGCGCCCACTGTGCCACGCCACTGAAGGCGGCTGCAGCTCACCCTCGCGAAGCCTCGGTGATAAAGCTTTGACCGGTCAACCCGGGCGCCCCGCCCGCATCGGGCGCCCCAGTCAACTGTGATCCCGAAGTCGAAGCGATCAGTCACGACCGAGGGCTCGCCGGATCATGAGCCACGTGGAGGGCGCCCCGAGCATGTCGGGCGCCCCCTGCCCTATATAAAGAGGGCCTCGACCCTCTTCAAAGAACAACGATTTGCTTCGACAATTCTACGCTCTTCTGCTTCCACGACACGCTCCAGAAAGCTGCCAACTCAAGCCGACGACGTCCCGCTGCTCCAGAACTTCAATCTTCACCGGACGTCGGTAACAAGAGTTGTATTTAAAGTTTACTATTCTGCTTTATTGTAAAATCTATTTGTAAACTTTGCGAACTTATAGAATTGCCCGCAGAAAACGGTCAACGACCGTGGGCCTTGGAGTAGGAGTCGACCCAGGCTCCGAACCAAGTAAACCTGCTGTGTTTGCGTTGTTTTACTCTCTTTTATTTCCGCTGCGCACCCGCTCTTTTAAATCCGAACGAATTGCGACATTCACCCCCCCTCTCTCGCATTTCTCGATCCAACAGATAGCTCTCGGTTGTTAATCCTCAAAAACAGAGCCCCAGGCTCTGATACCACTTGTTGGAACCCGGATGGATAGAGAGGGGGGGTGAATATAGCCAAACACTTGGACTTTAAGCTTTTCAAAGTTCTGCACTTAGATTTGTTAGTAGCACAGCGGAAGTAGCCAATACAGAGTATGCAGAAAAATAGAAAGTGAAAGCAAACTAACACAACTAGCAAGATCGCTAACAAGGAGGGTTTACAAGGTTCGGAGATAACTTGCCCCTACTCCTTGGCGTGCCCGTGAGGTGGGCTATCCCTTGATCGTCGGCAGATCAAGCCCCGGTGAACACCGGATAGAAAGCAACCTCCTTCTCGGTGGAGAAACCTCTCCACAGCGTTTCAATCATAGATATAGGTTTAAGCACAATGAAACACAAGAATGATCTTACTTAGCTCTAGCAACGACAAGAACACAGCAAGCTTCCTCCTGAGCTCCACCCAGCGACGATCTCACGCAAGAACCCTTTCCCCGTGTCTTCTCGCTGTTGGACTCGAAGCCTCTTGTTCTTTCCTCCAAGTGCTCAAGCAAGGGATGGTTGCTTCAAGATTGCAGTAGCTTGCTCAAAGTGATGGAACTTCAGAACACGCAAGCAAGTTGTGGAGAACACAAAGTCGCAGCAAGAACTCAAGCAACAGAACTCTTTTCGAACACCTGCTTCAACGAAGCTTTCTTGCGCCCTTTTGTTTCTCCACTCAGCACCAGGTGACACCATCTCCTGCAGCCTCCAGCTGCTTCCCTGCCAACGCTAGCTACCACTGAGCTCTCCCTGAACTTCCTGAGCTTCCCTCAGCCAAGCTCTAGTCAGCAGCTCCAGTCTGCAGCTCCAGCCGTTGCAACCTGAGATGGAAAACGGACAAACCTGCTCCAAGGAAAGGCTTCCATTGACTCTCCTTGAGTGTTTGAATCTTCCCTGTCACCTGCAGCTTAATCAGAGTGTTTGCACAGCATATCGAGCAGGAAATCATGTATCAGATGTTAAGCGCAGAGAATCAGATACGTTCAGACGCGATCAGAGCGTCTGACAGTGCATTTTGAATTAAAGTGATCGGTCACCGGACCGATCAGAGAGCCTCCTGATCGGTGACCAGACCGATCAGGCTGGGTCCAGACCGATCAGGATCCATCCTGATCGGTCCCCAACGCTCAATTATAAATCACGATTTCTTTGGGACTCTCCTGGATCGATCACCAGACCGATCCCAGGTTGTGGATCGATCACCTGATCGATCCACCCCTTTATTGGGCGATTTCTAAGCTTCACTGTCCAACCTCCTGATCGGTCACCGGACCGATCAGGGAGCCTCCTGATCGGTCACCAGACCGATCAGGTCATGACCAGACACATCAGGCTCCGTCCTGATCGATCATAGAGAGGAACCCGCGACGCTGGATCGTTCTCCAAAATGATCTGCACAGTGATCCTGATCGGTCACCAAACCGATCATGAGCAGATCAGCAAGGGAACTCAACCTCACTGTTTGCTCCCTGATCGGTCACCAGACCGATCAGGAGCCAAGCAATGGGTGAAACGCATACTCCCTGATCGGTCACCAGACCGATCAGTCATCGCTGGATCGGTCACCAGACCGATCCACAAAAGAGCACCGTGCCAACTCCCTGATCAGTCACCAGACCGATCCAGGGGCTCCAACCTAGCCCTCCAAGCTAGGGTTTCATCCAACCTAGCCCTCCAAGCTAGGACCTGACCCTCCAAGCCAGGGTTTTTCCACTAACTCTCTAGTTGGGACTTTTCACCTAACCCTCCAAGTTAGGACTTTTCACCTAGCCCTCCAAGTTAGGACTTTTCACCCAACCTTCCGAGTTAGAACTTTCCACACCTGCCCTCCAAGCTAGGACCTGACCCTCCAAGCCAGGGTTTTTCACCTAACTCTCCAAGTTGGGACTTTTCACCTAACCCTCCAAGTTAGAACTTTTCACCTAGCCCTCCAAGCTAGGACTTTCCACCCAACCCTTCTGAATTAGGACTTTTCAACACCTAGCCCTCCAAGCTAGGATTTTCCACACCTAACCCTCCAGGTTAGGATTTTCCAACACCTAGCCCTCCAAGCTAGGATTTTTCATACCATGCCTGATCCCCGATCAGGACTTAATCATAATCATCAACCTAAACTAAAATCGATGTCAACACCAAAACAACAATCAGGGTCAGACTGCATCAACAACTATAAGGATAAGTGCCCACTAGGTAAAAAGGGGGTAATTCCTAAACCCGTGTCCATTCAATTTAAATCTAATATGGGTTGTAGGAATAAGGAAGATCAAAAGGAGAAAAGAAGGAAAATTCGATGCTTCACATGCGGGGAGCTAGGGCATTACCATACAAAATGCCCAAGGAAAGGAGAGTTGAAAAAGATGGAGCATCTTAGGAGATGGGAGAAAGAAGAAAGGAAAAGGAGCACATATCAAGGGGGAGCTACAAAAGTAAGGGAGGCAATCCCTAACTCAAGTTATGCTCAAAATGCTTGTATGAATAATAGAATTTATAACAATTGCTTGCCCATACGTGTTTTCGGTTTTAAATATCATGATAGGAACATAAATACTTTTGTGTGCTAAAATATTCAAAATTCTATGATTTATGATAAACCTAGGAATTCTAGGACTAAGGACCAAGGCATAAACTCTAAGAAAGGGAGACATATGCCTAGAAAAATGGGTAGACCTAGAAATGATCAAATTAGGTCTAGTGATCCTAAGGTTAGGAAGTTAGAAAAGAAAAATCAAGTGTTAAGAGAAAAACTTGATAAGCTAGAAAGAAACCTAGGTAGAGTCATTCAAGGGTCCAAGGGATTGAATGTGATATCAAAGGACCAAAATCATAGAAATGGTAGGTCGGGTCTAGGATACCACCCTAGAAGGGCAAATGTGAGTAAAATGTCATATTCAAGGGTGCCCTATAACTATGATAGAGAAAAGGTCAGAAATGGCAAAGAAAAGTCATTTAAAGAAAAAGGAAAGGAATTGACAAAGCAAAAGGTCTATAAGGTGAAGAGAGTAGTAATGAAAGGACAAGAAGCACCGGAGGAGCACCGGTGTGGTCTTGCATTTGTAGATGAGTTACCTAGGGAGGTAACTAGAGCTAGGAGCTCAAGGGAGAGCTCTAGAAGCCAAAATGGGATCCATGGTCAATGGATCTCAGGTGATTTCCTTCTAGGAAATTAAATGGGCTATAGAGTGTTGTAACGCCCCAAAATTTCCATTTTAAGTCCTTAAAGTCCTTAGAACTATTTAAAAATGTTTTAGAAACATTCTAGATATTTTTAGGAATTTTTAGAATATTTTTATGGAATTTTCTGAGTCCGTTTAGTATTTTTAAAAAAAGGAAAAACTTTAAAGGGCAGCAGGGGGGTTCGAACTCGCGACCACAAGAGGAGCAAGCCCTTATGGGCGCACAAGTGACCGGCTGGGCTAGGGTATCAAGCACAACAAAAGGTGGAGAGAACTAATTTTATAGAGTAGTTACGTTTTTTCATGAAGAGGTATTTAAACCCCGCTTAAGTCGCGTGAAACCCTTGGAGGAGAATTTTCGGCTGCGTGCGAGAAGGGGGCGAGGGAGGGGCGGCGAAAACAAAAGGGAACCTAGGCTTTCTTTCCTCCTCTCCTCTCCTAAGGGGCGCCGGCCAAGGAAAAGCAAGGAGTGCGGAGTGTTTCGTTCGTCTCGACGAGAAGAACACGTAGGCACGGACGGTTCGTAGAGATCTCAAGTTTCACCCGAGCCCTAGTCGTCTAATTTCGGTTGTAAGTCCAAGAAATCAAGGTAAGTACTGCTCACCTGCAGTAAGAGGCGGTTTTCCGCAAGAATTTTCCTTTCAAAGTTAAGATTTTGCATGTGATCTTAGTTCATTATATGCTTATATATGTTGATAGAGTACCCTATGTGAGTTTAGGGTCTAAGAAATCTATAAGAAAAGAAAAGAAAGATAAAGAAGAAGAAAAGAGAAGGCCAAGGCCTTACGAAATCCCCAAAAGTCAAGACTTAGGGATTTGGGCACACAAGGTGTTCGATAAAATGCCAAGGCATTTAAAGATAAGAAAAAAGTAAGTATTTTATTTTCTAAGGCCAGTACCCGGCGTCCAAGGGCGTCGTTAAAGAAATCCAGGTGTCCAATTCCAAGGTCTTGGCCCTGGTAGACCAAGGTCTGCTCTATTAGGATTGGCGGCTCGCTACCCCAACCTTTTAGGGAACGCGCATAAGATGGTACTTACGTCTTAAGTGGATCCAAGTGAGTATTATTTTCAAGTATATGCTTTAGCAAAGTTTTCTAAAGTTTAAGGAAATTTTCTAAAAGTTAAAGAAAGATTTAAAGTTAAAGAATTTCTAAAGTTTCAAGTTAAGCCAAGTCAAAGTGAGTTAAGATTTATTAATGCTTGAGTATACATGTTTGAGTTATACATGTTTCGTGTTTCTTCTAGCATAAAAGTATCTCATGTGATTTGACTTATTAATGCTTGAGTATGCATGTTTTGAGTTATACATGTTTTAGTGTTTCTTTTAAGCATAAAAGTATCTCATGTGATTTCACATTGTTTAAAAAGCATGCCTGCACATTTCGAGATTTTGTGAGCTAGATAGTACTTGCTAAGCTTTATGCTTATTAGTTGCATTTCCTCTTACTGCAGGTAAAGGTAAAGACAAGCAATTCTGAAGGAAGGCGACGAGGCGGTGCTGAGTGACGTGTGTGTGGTGGCTGACCTTGGAGAGATCCTTGGGATGAGACAGTTTAGCTTATTTGAAATGCATGTTTAAGATTTCCAAATTCCAAGTTATTGTGTTATGGAGTTTATTAACCATTTATGCTTCGGATAGTTTTACATGCTCAATTTTGTAGAATGAAGATTCCATGTCATTTAAATTAGTATGCATACTTTTGTGAATGCACTAGATGAGCAAGGGCATGAGTAGTTTAACATGTGGATACATTGCATTTTAGACTTATTCTTGAGCTTATTATTATTCCCTTTTGGACTAAGTCCTAATTGTGCTTAAAATGCTTGTAAATTCGGTAGAAAAGTAAGATTTACATTCTATGAAGTTCTAGAAATATTATTGCATGTGCCAAGATGTTGTTAGTTTCGAATTAAGTCTTATTGCTTTAAATATGCTTAGAAAAGTTGCATGCATATTTCATAGTGCTTTAGAAATGTTATAGAACCTTGTGTGATGAGTTTAAATGGTTAGAATTACTAGTAATGTGCCATTGTATCATGCATGACTATTAAAGTTAGAATATCATTTTTAGATAGATTGAATACAAAAAAAAAAGATTATAAAGAAAGTTCCGCATTTTTAGTCGTGCATTAGAGTCAAGAAGTAGACAAGTAGCGGTCCGTCTAAGGTAGAGAAGGCGGGTCGCTACAGTTGGTATCAGAGCAGTTCCCATTCTCCAGCATCACACACACATCAGCATCAACCTTGCCGTCTTCAAGTAAGAAAGCTTTAAGTTTCAGTTTTTCTATTGCTCCTTTACTCAATTGCAGTATAGAGAAATGCTTAAGTACTTACTCATATGTGCATAGAACAAGGAAGCATGTTTAATACCTTAGTATCACGGAATCATGTTTAATCCCTAGAATGGATATTAGGTTACTAAGTAAGAAAACAAGTTCTATACCTAGAAATATAGTAGTGATTCTTGTTCCCTTATGCATTATTAGATGGCAAGAAGAGGCCGAGCTCCTAATGCAAGGAACAGAACTCCAGTTCAAGATAACAATGAGCCTGGCACAGAACAGCCAAACCTGATGGCAGTCATTGCTCAAATGCAAGCTCAGATTACAGAACAACAGAAGACCATCGCCACACTGATGGCAAATCAGCACCCAGTGCCCCCTACACCACCCACAGCAGGAGTGGGAACTCCAGTGGTGGCTGAAGTTCCACCAGTCACACAGGAGACCCCTGCCGTGAACCGAAGACAAGAAGCATACCTCGTCCAGTGGCAGAGGCTGAAACCCGAAAGCTTCTCAGGCACGACTGAGTCCTGGGATGCCCAGGCTTGGTTCAAGACTTTAGAGAGCACAATGGAGCTTCTTGACTGGCCAGAAGTCGAGAAGGTCAAATGTGCCTCCTTCTGCCTAACTGGAGATGCTCGTATGTGGTGGGAGCGGGTCAAGAATAAGAGGATAGTCAACCAGATGAGCTGGACAGATTTCGAGCAAGAGTTCTATGAGGAGTTCTTCCACATGCGGGTTACCAACAAGCACTACGAGGACTTCATGGAGTTCAGACAAGGTAACCTACCAGTGGGAGAAGCAGTCGCGAAGTTCAACAGACTAGCTCGCCTCTGCCCAGAGCTAGTCAGCACAGAGAAGGAGCGAGTCAGACTGATGCTCCGCATGCTGAACCCTGAAATAGCACTCAACGTGAACAGCGGGACGCACCGACCCCAGACCAGCGAGGAGTTGGTCAGTAGTGCTCTAATCTCAGAGCACTATCTGAATAGCATCAAGGCACAGCAAACACAGCAGAAGCCAGTCCTGATTGAGAACAAGACAACAGGAGGCCAGAAGCCTCAGCCAAATAACCAGAACTGGAAGAACAAGAACCACAAAAGGAAGCAGTGGCCTGGCAGCCAAAAAGGAAACCCAGAGAACAAGCAAGCTAAGTATCCACCTTGTCCTAAGTGTGGGAGGACCCATCCAGGAGCATGCCTTTTGGGTGTAACTGGATGCTACTCATGTGGACAAGAGGGACACAGATCCAGAGACTGCCCAAACAAGTTTAAGGTACTTCCTCAGCAGTCCGTACAGTATGGAGGCAAGCCACAGTTACATTACATGCCTACTATACTGGAGGGACCTCAGATCAGTCAGGGAGGGTTGGAAGCAGCACCAGTTCCAACCAATGCCAGAGTCTTTTCCCTCACGAAGGAAGAAGCTGCCAGCGCCTCCACGGTCGTAACAGGTCAAATAGTTATTTTTCAGCATTTAGCTACTACACTGTTTGACACTGGGGCGACCCATTCTTTCGTATCAGTACCTTTTGCTAGTAAGTTACAGGTGCCTGTAGAGAGTTGGGAGTCCAGATTCCTGACAACTCTCCCTTCAGGGGAGATCATGGAATCCACCCAGCGACTCCGGGCTGTGCCAATCAAGATTTCAGACCGAGAGCTATATGTCGATCTGATAGTCCTTGCGATGCAAGACTTCGACATCATACTGGGCATGGATTTCCTCAGTAAGTACAGCGCTTCAGTGGACTGCCGTAGAAGGAAGGTGGTTTTCAGCCCAAAAGGAGAACCGCCATTCGAGTTTCAAGGAGCCCCAAAGAGGAAGACTCAGAAATTCCTCTCAGCCTTGGCAGCCCACCAGATGCTAGAGCAAGGGTGTGCTGGTTTTCTTGCACACGTAGTGGACTCAGAAGCAAAGAAAGAACTCGAGCAGGAGGATGTACGGGTAGTCTGCGAATATCCAGAAGTGTTCCCAGAAGAACTACCTGGACTACCGCCCAACAGGGAGGTGGAATTTGAGATTGAGCTGGTGCCAAGTACCGGTCCGGTCTCAAAAGCCCCATATCGTATGTCTCCTGCAGAGCTGAAAGAATTACAAGAGCAACTCCAGGAGCTACTAGACAAGGGCTTCATCCACCCGAGTCATTCACCCTGGGGAGCTCCTGTACTTTTCGTCAAGAAGAAGGATGGGTCTATGCGTCTGTGCATAGACTACAGAGCTCTGAACAAGGTAACCATCAAGAACAAGTACCCCCTTCCTAGAATAGATGATTTATTTGATCAACTCAAAGGGGCTACAGTGTTCTCGAAGATAGACCTGCGTTCTGGGTATCATCAGCTAAAGGTTAAAGAAAGTGACATCCCCAGGACGGCCTTCAGGACAAGATACGGCCACTACGAATTTGTAGTGATGCCTTTTGGAGTAACCAATGCTCCAGCAGTCTTCATGGAGCTGATGAACCACATCTTCAGGGAGTATCTCGATAAATTCGTCATTGTATTTATTGATGATATTCTCATATACTCACAGACTCCAGAGGATCATGCTACACACTTGAGGATAGTGATGCAGATCCTTCAGCAGGAGAAGCTCTATGCAATGTTCTCAAAGTGTGAGTTTTGGCTAGATCAGGTGACCTTCCTAGGTCACATCGTATCCAAAGAAGGCATTCAAGTTGATCCAGCCAAGATAGAAGCAGTCAGCAACTGGTGTAGACCCAAGAATGCCAGTGAGATCAGGAGTTTCTTAGGCCTGGCAGGATATTACAGAAAATTTGTGGAAGACTTTTCCAGAATAGCCTCTCCACTCACAGCCTTGACCAGAAAGAACAAGAAGTTTAAATGGTCAGATAAATGCGAGCACAGTTTTCTAGAGCTGAAGAAGAGACTGACCAGTGCTCCCATCCTGACGGTTCCAGAGAGTGACAAGGCCTTTGACATCTACAACGATGCATCCAAGATGGGCCTTGGAGCTGTCCTCATGCAAGACGGTAAAGTAATAGCATATGCCTCCAGACAGCTCAAGGACTATGAGAAGAATTACCCTACTCATGACCTTGAGCTAGCAGCTGTGGTTTTTGCACTGAAGCTCTGGAGACACTACCTGTATGGAGTGCAGTGCAGAATCTTCACAGACCATCAGAGTTTGAAGTACTTCTTCACTCAAAAGGATCTGAATATGAGGCAGCGCAGGTGGCTAGAGTTGGTCAAAGATTATGACTGTGAAATCCTCTACCACCCAGGTAAGGCTAATAAAGTGGCAGATGCACTGAGCAGGAAATCCTGTGCAGCACTGATGTCCCTATCATCACTGTCTCCACCACTTCAGAAAGAAATAAAAGATTTTGGAGTCGAGGTTATGGTTGGGCAATTTTCTGCATTGACCCTAGAGTCAACCCTACTTATAGATATACAAGAAAAGCAAGATCAAGACCCAGAGATCCAGAAGATCAAGCAGGGGATCCAAGAGGCAGAAAATTTAGAGTTTCGAGTATCAGACAGTGGCATCCTCTACCTTGGAGACCGCCTTTGCGTCCCCAATGACGAGGAACTGAGAAAGAGCATCTTGGAAGAAGCCCACAGTACTCCTTATTCGATGCATCCAGGTTCCACCAAGATGTATCAAGATCTAAGGAAAAGATTCTGGTGGTCTGGACTCAAGCGAGACGTGGCCAGATATATCAGTACCTGCTTGACCTGCCAGAGAGTCAAAGCAGAGCACCAGAGACCAGGAGGAGTTCTGCAGCCTCTTCCCATTCCAGAGTGGAAGTGGGAAGAGATATCCATGGATTTTATCACAGGTCTTCCAAGAACCACCCATGGACACGATGCAATTTGGGTGATAGTGGACAAATTGACCAAGTCTGCCCACTTTCTAGCCATCAAGGTGTCGCACTCAGTAGAGCATTTGGCGCAGATATATGTGAAGGAAGTGATCAGGCTTCATGGAGTTCCGAAGTCTATCATTTCTGACAGAGACGGGCGCTTTGTCTCTCACTTATGGGAGTGTGTTCAGCACGCACTAGGCACCAGACTTAAATTCAGCACAGCCTTCCATCCCCAGACTGATGGACAGACAGAAAGAGTAAATCAAATTTTAGAAGATATGCTCAGGGCCTGTGCACTAGATTTTAAGGGCAGTTGGTGCAAGTACCTGTGTTTAGCTGAATTTGCCTACAACAATAGCTATCAGGCCACTATCAAAATGGCACCTTATGAAGCATTATATGGCAGGAAATGCAGATCACCCATATGTTGGCAAGAAGCTGGTGAGAGGAAAGAGATGGAGTCAGGACTAGGCAGCCAGACTGAGCTTATAGATGAGACCACTCAGGCTATCCAGATGATCCGCCAGAGGATTGAGACTGCCCATAGTAGACAGAAAAGTTATGCTGACACACGCCGTAGACCACTTGAATTCCAAGTTGGAGATTCAGTATTTCTCAAGGTCGCCCCTATGAAGGGAGTGATGAGATTTGGCAAAAAGGGCAAGCTGAGTCCTCGCTACATAGGACCCTACAAGATTATAAAGAGAGTTGGGAAGGTAGCCTATGAGCTGGACTTGCCAGAGGATATGTCAGCTATCCACAGTACATTTTATGTCTCCATGCTAAAGAAGTGTATTCACGATCCCAATTAAGTGATTCAGCCTCAGTCAGTGCAGATCCAAGAAGATCTTAGCTATGAGAGCAGACCGACACAGATAGTGGACAAAGCAGTTAAAAGATTAAGAAACAAAGAAGTGCCACTAGTGAAGGTCATCTGGCAGAGTCAAGAGCATGAGGAGGCTACTTGGGAACGTGAGGACAGCATGAGAGAAAGATATCCAGAATTATTCTAAGTTCGAGGACGAACTTTTCATAAGGTATGGGGGATTGTAACGCCCCAAAATTTCCATTTTAAGTCCTTAAAGTCCTTAGAACTATTTAAAAATGTTTTAGAAACATTCTAGATATTTTTAGGAATTTTTAGAATATTTTTATGGAATTTTCCGAGTCCGTTTAGTATTTTTAAAAAAGGAAAAACTTTAAAGGGCAACAGGGGGGTTCGAACTCGCGACCACAAGAGGAGCAAGCCCTTAAGGGCGCGCAAGTGACCGGCTGGGCTAGGGTATCAAGCACAACAAAAGGTGGAGAGAACTAATTTTATAGAGTAGTTACGTTTTTTCATGAAGAGGTATTTAAACCCCGCTTAAGTCACGTGAAACCCTTGGAGGAGAATTTTCGGCTGCGTGCGAGAAGGGGGCGAGGGAGGGGCGGCGAAAACAAAAGGGAACCTAGGTTTTCTTTCCTCCTCTCCTCTCCTAAGGGGCGCCGGCCAAGGAAAAGCAAGGAGTGCGGAGCGTTTCGTTCGTCTCGACGAGAAGAACACGTAGGCACGGACGGTTCGTAGAGATCTCAAGTTTCACCCGAGCCCTAGTCGTCTAATTTCGGTTGCAAGTCCAAGAAATCAAGGTAAGTACTGCTCACCTGCAGTAAGAGGCGGTTTTCCGCAAGAATTTTCCTTTCAAAGTTTTAAAGGAGATATTTTCTTTTAGTTTAAGATTTTGCATGTGATCTTAGTTCATTATATGCTTATATATGTTGATAGAGTACCCTATGTGAGTTTAGGGTCTAAGAAATCTATAAGAAAAGAAAAGAAAGATAAAGAAGAAGAAAAGAGAAGGCCAAGGCCTTACGAAATCCCCAAAAGTCAAGACTTAGGGATTTGGGCACACAAGGTGTTCGATAAAATGCGAAGGCATTTAAAGATAAGAAAAAAGTAAGTATTTTATTTTCTAAGGCCAGTACCCGGCGTCCAAGGGCGTCGTTAAAGAAATCCAGGTGTCCAATTCCAAGGTCTTGGCCCTGGTAGACCAAGGTCTGCTCTATTAGGATTGGCGGCTCGCTACCCCAACCTTTTAGGGAACGCGCATAAGATGGTACTTACGTCTTAAGTGGATCCAAGTGAGTATTATTTTCAAGTATATGCTTTAGCAAAGTTTTCTAAAGTTTAAGGAAATTTTCTAAAAGTTAAAGAAAGATTTAAAGTTAAAGAATTTCTAAAGTTTCAAGTTAAGCCAAGTCAAAGTGAGTTAAGATTTATTAATGCTTGAGTATACATGTTTGAGTTATACATGTTTCGTGTTTCTTCTAGCATAAAAGTATCTCATGTGATTTGACTTATTAATGCTTGAGTATGCATGTTTTGAGTTATACATGTTTTAGTGTTTCTTTTAAGTATAAAAGTATCTCATGTGATTTCATATTGTTTAAAAAGCATGCCTGCACATTTCGAGATTTTGTGAGCTAGATAGTACTTGCTAAGCTTTATGCTTATTAGTTGCATTTCCTCTTACTGCAGGTAAAGGTAAAGACAAGCAATTATGAAGGAAGGCGACGAGGCGGTGCTGAGTGACGTGTGTGTGGTGGCTGACCTTGGACAGATCCTTGGGATGAGACAGTTTAGCTTATTTGAAATGCATGTTTAAGATTTCCAAATTCCAAGTTATTGTGTTATGGAGTTTATTAACCATTTATGCTTCGGATAGTTTTACATGCTCAATTTTGTAGAATGAAGATTCCATGTCATTTAAATTAGTATGCATACTTTTGTGAATGCACTAGATGAGCAAGGGCATGAGTAGTTTAACATGTGGATACATTGCATTTTAGACTTATTCTTGAGCTTATTATTATTCGCTTTTGGACTAAGTCCTAATTGTGCTTAAAATGCTTGTAAATTCGGTAGAAAAGTAAGATTTACATTCTATGAAGTTCTAGAAATATTATTGCATGTGCCAAGATGTTGTTAGTTTCGAATTAAGTCTTATTGCTTTAAATATGCTTAGAAAAGTTGCATGCATATTTTATAGTGCTTTAGAAATGTTATAGAACCTTGTGTGATGAGTTTAAATGGTTAGAATTACTAGTAATGTGTCATTGTATCATGCATGACTATTAAAGTTAAATATCATTTTTAGATAGATTGAATACAAAAAAAAAAGATTATAAAGAAAGTTCCGCATTTTAGTCGTGCATTAGAGTCAAGAAGTAGACAAGTAGCGGTTCGTCTAAGGTAGAGAAGGCGGGGTCGCTACAAGTGTGCCAATAGGTTTAAAAGGCTAAGGTTAGCCTTAATCCTAGAGAATTGGCACACTAAAGGGAGAATATGGAGAAAAAGGAGGAAATAGGACTATAATTTAGAGAAAATAGTTTTAATATGAAAATACCATATAATCTGATGCTAGTAATGTACTATGAATGAATATGGGACGAGGCATCAAGAAGAGGTTCAAATTAGAATTTTGAGTTGAGGTTAAATGACAAAATTTGGACAAGGTTGAGTTTCGTATCAATTTTGGGATTTGGGGTAATTTTGATTGAGATTATATTTTTCCCAAGTAGAGCTAGGATCCACAAATCTCTCCACAAAATTTCAAATTTTTTAGAGATTTATGGAATTATTTATGATTTTCTGAAAATCAACTAAAAAACTAGGATTTCAGGTATCAGTCGACTGGCTCAGAGCCAGTCGACTGGTCCATAACGCAGAACCGTCTGTGAGTTTTACCAGTCGACTGCCTTGGGGACAGTCGACTGGTCTCAACTGTAAATAGATTCTGTAAGGATTACCAGTCGACTGCCCCAGGGGCAGTCGACTGGTCCACGAGTTTTATAAAAGAAAAAGGGCGCGGGGGGGGGGGGGGGGGCAGCCAAAACCTAGGGTTTTGGCGTGCCACCCCGACGACTCCTTCCTCTCCCAAGTTCCCCTTGCGTCCTAAGCTTCTCCTAAGCCCTAAAATCTCCTCCTAAGCCTTCCCTCACTCCGGATCTACTCCTAGGGTTAGCTAAAACTCCTCTCCTCAAGTCAATCTCTCAAAATCAATATCATGAAGAGGTTAGCGAAAAGGTATCATGATCTAAGGTTTAGTTCTTCATTTAAACTTTATTTTGGAACTAATGTGATATTGTGTATGATTTCCTTGTCATTTTTCCTTTTTGGGGGGTGTGTCTATTTGGCATTTTAGGGTTGTTTCCAAAAGGCCATGGGGTGAGGGTTCATCCCGTCAAGGCCAGCAGGCCCCAGGAGAGGCTAAATTTAGGTCTCTAGAATACAAGAAGAGGTTTGAGGAAAATAAGTTTGTCTAAATGAATTGTAGGTATCTTAATAAATCCTACTTCCAAGATAAGTGCCCTCAAATCATTGAAATGGTCACTCATTTTGGTATAGAACAGCTTGTATACTATCAACATGATATCAATGTTGACTTATGTAAGGAGTTCTATGCCAACTTAACTTGTATTGACTCGGAAAATAATCTTTATGAGTCTAGAGTGTGTTGAGGCAATCGGCCCTAAAATGATTGGAAGATCATGGTTTTGATGTGTGTGTGAATATGTTTAAGGTTAGGGTGTTATGTTGTATTTGATATGTGTGATTGAGTTTGCAGGACTTGGAGCATCACATATGGTGAACATATCCGAGGGACGAGAGCTGAGGGAGGAGGACTCCAAGGGCGAGCCAGGAAGTGGACTTCAAGGGCACACGTGAAGGGTGGCATGGAGGCAAGCCAAGGGAAGGCTTGTGTGCGCATCCGAGGGACGAGAGCCAGAGGAAGATGACTTCAAGGGGCGAGCCAAGGGAGTGGACCTGAAGGCACACGTGAAGGAGAAGGTTCAGAGTGGCTGAAACTGAGCTGAGAGGTAGGGCAGTCGACTGGCCAGACGACAGTCGACTGCAAAACTCACAGAGAGTTTTCAGCCTCTGACCAGTCGACTGGCCCAGGGGCAGTCGACTGGTAACACCCCAAAACTAGCCGTTGGCTAGCAATTAATGCTAGACCAGTCGACTGCCCTAGGGGCAGTCGACTGGTGCGGGGCTGGACAGACTGCGAGTTTGTCATGTTCTCTTATAAAAGGAGGACCATTTTGCACGTGAACGACACGGTTCCGTACTGTAATGAAGTGCTGCTCGTGCAAAAAGTGCTACTCGTATACTAGAAATAAAGAAAGCCTTTCATACCAAGCCCGGAGAGCTTATTTCAATCCATATAAGGCTTTTCTCAATTTGTAGACGTGTCTTGGATAATTAGGGTCCTCAAACCTGGGGAGTTGTTCTACATAGACCTCTTCCTTAATGATCTCATTAAGGAATGTCGACTTCACATCCATTTGGTGAAGTGTGAAACCCATGTGAGTGACATAGGCTAGTAGAATTCTAATGAACTCTAATCTAGCTACGGGGGCATAAGTCTCATCATAATCCAATCCCTCGACTTGGTTAAACCCCCTAGCTACCAATCTAGCCTTGTTCCTAGTCATTTTGCCTTGGTCATCTAGTTTGTTCCTAAAGACCTATCTTGTGGTTACAATGGTGCAATCATTGGGCCTAGGAACCAACTCCCAAACCTCACTTCTCTCAAATTGATTTAGCTCTTCTTGCATGGCTAAGACCCAATCTACATTTCCCAATGCTTCATCAATAGACTTAGGTTCTAATTGAGAGATTAAGACTATTTGACTAGTTTGATCTCTAAAATAGGACCTAGTCCTTACTCCTTGAGTGACATCACCAACTATTTGGTCAATAGGGTGTGGGTTCATTGACTACTTCTTCCTCATCCTGTAAGATACTTCTTACTCCCCCTTGATCATTGCCCTCCAAATGTAGGTCTTGGATTCTTTGGGCAAGGGGTTGGACTTCTTCCATATCCTTATCAATTGTGGCATATTGTTGAATCATTAAAATATGAAAACTAGACCAACTATAGGGAAGGCAAGTGTTTAATCAATGGACACTTTACCCAAAGATTATAGTTGGACATTTTAAACCTTTGAAAACCATTTTATGTTTTCTATGCTTTGCCATGCTTTTGAAAGATATATGATTTCAAAATTAGGTTGTAATTTTGATACAAAACTTAGTGGTTTTCAAGGATTTTGAGTTTTTATCAAAAGTCAAACATGTTTGAAATTTTATATGGACTAATATTTTTCCTTAATAGAGTATATCATTTCAAACATGTATGCAAATATTACAATTTTTGGAATTTTCTGGACGTTTCTGAAATTCGGCGGAAAAGCTAAAAATTGGCACTGATAGCGTATCAGTCGACTGCCCCATGGGCAGTCGACTGGCACGCCTAGTTTCAGATTCTGAATTTTTTTTCAGAAATCCAACTTTCTCTCATTTGATGCCATAGAGTTGGGTTGCTTGAGGCAATCATTTTGATGGTGTCAAAGGGGGAGAAAGGGTGGTTTAAGTTAGATCTTTGACTTAAAATTGGTTGTTTAAGGTATTTTGTCTAACTTAGACTTTGGATGATTATGAGTAGAATTGAAAATGGGAGAAGACATGGATTAAGGGGGAGGTTACCTCTTAGGTTTTGATATGTCTTACATTTTTAATGTTGTTTAGTGTTAAGTGGAAACTTAACTTGGATTATGAGTAGAATTGAAAATGGGAGAAGACATGGATTAAGGGGGAGGTTACCTCTTAGGTTTGCTATGTCTTATGTTTTTCAATTGCTATCTATTGTTACTATTATTGTTGGCTGTTATTTATCTCTAAACTTAAACATATTGTCACACATCAAAAAGGGGGAGATTGTTGAGGCAATCGGCCCTAAAATGATTAGAAGATCATGGTTTTGATGTGTGTGTGTGAATATGTTTAAGCTTAGACTGTTATGTTGTATTTGATATGTGTGATTGAGTTTGCAAGACTTGGAGCATCACACATGGTGAACATATCTGAGGGATGAGAGCTGAGGGAGGAGGACTCCAAGGGCGAGCTGGGAAATGGACTTCAAGGGCACACATGAAGGGTGGCATGGAGGTAAGCCAAGGGAAGGCTTGTGTGCACATCCGAGGGACGAGAGCCAGAGGAAGATGACTTCAAGGGGAGAGCTAAGGGAGTGGACCTGAAGGCACAGGTGAAGGAGAAGGTTCAGAGTGGCTGAAACTGAGCTGAGAGGCAGGGCAGTCAACTGGCCAGAGGGCAGTTGACTGCCAAAACTCATAGAGAGTTTTCAGCTTCTGACCAGTCGACTGCCCCAGGGGCAGTTGACTGGTAACACCCCAAAACTAGCCGTTGGCTAGCAATTAATGCTAGACCAGTCGATTGCCCTAGGGGCAGTCGACTAGTGCGGGGCTGGACAGACTGCGAGTTTGTCCTGTTCTCCTATAAAAGGAGGACCTTTTTGCACGTGAACGACACGGTTCCATACTGTAACGAAGTGATGCTCGTGCAAAAAGGCTTCTCATCTTCCTCTCTCTTCGATCACTATATTCTGTAAAGAGGAAGACAACACTCTGTAAAGGTTTCTCCACCTGAAGGAGATTTTACTTAGTGGAGGTGGAGTACGTGCGTGGATCCTTGGATTAGTCACCCATTTGGGTGGATACCAAGTAAATTCTGATTGTTAGCATTGTTTTTATTATCCTTTGCATATTATTGTTTCCGTTGGGCTAACGACCTTGTAGAGAAAAAGTGTTATTCACCCCCCCTCTAGCACGCCTGTCGATCTATCAGAGTGGCCGGTGTCACCATCCCTTTCTCAGCCATGATTTTGGCTAGTTTTTTAGAGTGTCGGGCATCCAACAATGTGAACACCTATTTCCCTACTGTCGTTTAGCCGCTTGAGTTTCCTGATGTGACCATTGATCAGATTCATTTACACTACTTTAGAAGACATAGACATGAGTCGAGCGAACCTTTGATGCAAAACCCATGAGTCCATTCAGTCATGTCTTGTATAAGATTGTTGTAGAGTGTCTCCTACCCATCATTATTAAGGGAAGGGCAAGGATTCGATTGCCTCACCTAGTATTGATGTATGCTCTTGAGCGGAGATTTGATATAGATGTTTCTCTTCATGTTTTCACCTCCATCTGCCATTTTTCCCAAAGTGTGAATGGGAAAATATACATGCCCTTTTGTCACGTCTTGACGAAGTTTTTCCAGTTGCAGTTTGGCATCTGCGTCACCAGTAGTCAGTGTTGATGCAGTCTGGCCTGGTTGTTGTTTTGGTGTTTGACAATGATTTAAGTTTGGTTGAGCGAATTTGGGTTAAAGTCCTGGTCGGGGACTGGGCATGAAACCCTGGTGAGTGAAGCCAGGTCCTAGCTTGTGAAGCTAGGTTGAAATCTCGGTGAGTGAAGCCGGGTCCTGGTGAGTGAAGTCAGGTGTTGGAAATCCTGGTGAGTGAAGCCGGATCCTGGTGAGTGAAGCCAGGTGTTGAAAATCATGGTGAGTGAAGCCGGGTCTTGGTGAGTGAAGCCAGGTGTTGGAAAAGTCCTAATTCGGAAAGGTTGGGTGAAAAGTCCTAGCTTGGAGGGCTAGGTGAAAAGTCCTAACTTGGAGGGTTAGGTGCAAATTCCCATCCTGGAGAATTAGGTGAAAAAGTCCTGGCTTGGAGGGTCAGGTGCCTAGCTTGGAGGGCTAGGTTGGATGATATTCTAACTCGGAAGGGTTGGGTGAAAAGTCCTAGCTTGGAGGGCTAGGTGAAAAGTCCTAACTTGGAGGGTTAGGTGCAAATTCCCAACTTGGAGAGTTAGATAGAAAATCCTTAGCTTGGAGGGCTAAGGTGGATGGAAACTTAGCTTGGAGGGCTGTGTTTGAGTCCCTGGATCGGTCTGGTGATCGATCAGGGATTCTGGCACGCTGCTCCTTCGTGGATCGGTCTGGTGACCGATCCAGCGATGACTGATCGGTCGGGTGACCGATCAGGGAGCACACAGTGAGGTTGGGAACCTACTGTGCTGCTCCTGATCGATCTGGTGACCGATCAGAGAGTATACGTTTCACCCATTGACTGGCTCCTGATCGGTCTGGTGACCGATCAGGGAGCGAGCAGTGAGGTTGAGTTCCCTTGCTGAACTGCTCCTGATCGGTCTGATGACCGATCAGGTTTACTGTACAGATCGTTCCGGAGAACGATCAAGCGTCGCAGGTTCCTCTCTATGATCGATCAGGACGGAGCCTGATTGGTCTGGTCAGGTTCTGATCGGTCTGGTGACCGATCAGGAGGCTGCCTGATTGGTCTGGTGACCGATCAGAAGGCTTAGCCTGCGAAACTCAGAAATCGCCCAATATAAGGGTGGATCGGTCCGGTGAACGATCCACGACCTGGGATCGGTCTGGTGATCGGTCCAGGAGAATCTCAAGAAATCGCGATTTCTAATTGAGCGTTGGGGATCGATCAGGACGAAGCCTGATCGGTCTGGAACCAGCCTGATCGGTTCTGGTGACCGATCAGGAGGCTCTCTGATCGGTCCGGTGACCGATCACTTTAATTCAAATTGCGTTGTCAGACGCTCTGATCGCGTCTGAACACAACCGATTCGCTGCCACTTTCCTCTGATATTTGATATGCTGTTTGATTTGCTGCTCTAATACTCTGAGTAAGTTTCAGGTGACAGGGGAGGATTCAAACACTCAAGGAGAAGTCAAAGAGAGCTTTCCTTGGAGCAGGTTTGTCCCTTTCTCCACACTGGTTGCAACGGCTGGATGCAGGACTGAAGCTGCTGACTGAAGCTTGGCTGAGGGAGCTCAGGAAGTTCAGTTAGGGTTCAGTGTAGCTGGCGCGTTGGCAGTGAGGCAGCTGTAGGCTGCTGGAGATGAGATCATCTGTTGCTTAGCGGAGAAACAAAAGGAACGAGAGTTGTTGTGTTCAGTAAGAATTGAGTCTTGTGCTCTTGAGTTCCTGCGTTCTGTTTTGCTCCACATTAAGCTTGCTGTTCTTGAGTTCTTCAATCATTCTGAGCAAGCTATTGAGAAGCAATCATCATACTTGAGCGCTTGAAGGAGAAAACAAGAGGCTTGGAGTTCGACAGTGGGAAGACACGGAGAAGGGTTCTGCGTGAGATCGCCACTGGGTGGAGCTCAGGGAAGCTTGCTGTAACGCCCCAAAATTCCCATTTTTAGTTCTTAAAGTCGTTAGAATTATTTAAAAATGGTTTAGAAATATTCTAGATATTTTTAGAGATTTTTAGAATATTTTTATGGAATTTTTCGAGTCCGTTAGTATAAAAAAAAAAGAAAAACGTTTAAGGGCAGCCGGGAGTTCGAACCCGCGACCACCAGGAGACCAGGAGC
>JAGFNQ010001299.1:181116-232228 GCA_024364735.1 Boesenbergia rotunda | reverse complement strand
TCCTTGGCCACTCTTGCAATGCTTCTCATGTTGACATGTCCAAGTCTTCGGAGCCACAACCACCCTTCTTCTTCTTTAGACATGAAACACTTAGCCAAATTGTTAGTAGCATAAGCAAGATCAATATAATACAAGTTTGCCTCTCTAAACCCTTCTAATATAACATTATTTGATTCATTATGTCTAATTAAACACTTCTTATCATGGAATTCAACTCTAAAGTCTGCATCACATAGCTGACTCACACTAAGTAAGTTAAACTTCATATCTTTAATTAGGAGTACCTTATGTATAGAAATTGTGGGAGATATCTCAATGGTGCCCTTACCAATAATTCTCAATTTTTCACTATTTTCAAAGGAGACCATCCCTTCTCTTAAGTAGCTAATAGTAGTGAACTTGCTCACATCTCCGGTCATATGTCTTGAGCATCCACTATCTACTATCCACATTGTTGAGGCCTCCTTCACCTTTACCTATACAACATGAAAAACATACTCTTTTGGTACCCAAATTTTCGATCCATAAGCATCATTTAAAAATCTTTTAGGTACTCATGCTCTCTTGGTGTTTCCCTTAGCCCCTTGTCTCCTAGAAGCACCAATCCTACCCGTGAGTGAGACAAAAATCACTTCCTTTATCCTTAGCCTATATCCCAAACCGGCCTTGTTATAAACAGCCCTTTAACTGTTAATTATCATATCTAGGTTACTAGAGCCTACTTGGAATTTTCTAAGTGCCTTTGTGAGGTCATCTACCTTTTTCTTTAGTTCCCTATTTTCAATTTCAAGATATGAAGCATGTGATGTAAGAGAACTAGCATGTAATTCTTCCTTAAGTTTGGTAGATTCTACTCTAAGCATGGCAATCACATCTTTTAGATCCTTAATCTTACTTCTAGCACTAGCTAAATCCATGTTAGTGCTAGAAATGATCTTAACTAATGTAGAGGGGGGTAAGTGGTATACCTCACTTACCGAAGCTTCTGACTCAGATGATGATGAAGAGTCGCTCTCATCACTGCTTGAACTTCTTTCATCATCTGATGAATCTGAGTGGTCCATCGCCATGAGAGCAAAGTGTGAGACTTGCTCTTCTTCCTCCTCCGAGGATGACGAATCATCCCAGGTCGCCTTTAGGTTGGTGGCACCCTTCTCCTTTCCTTTTGACCTCTTCTTGTCACCTTTCTTCTTCTCCTCCTTCTTGTCATCTCTCCTCTTCAGTTGGGGGCACTCGTTATTCATGTGTCCCTCTTGGTGGCAGTTGTAGCAGATGATATCTTTGGCCTTACCCTTGCCTTTGGGCCCTTTCCTAGCATAGGATTTGTTAGAAAAATTTCTGAAAGCCTTACGCATCTTTCTTACCATGAATGCCTCTTGGTCTCTATCCATGGAGGCGTTGGATTCCTCTGAATCGGATGAAGAAGAGTAGACCACCTTCTTCTTCTCCTTCCTCTTCTTCTTCTCATTTTCTGCAATAAAAGCAATACCCTTCTCTTTGGCCAAGACGTTAGCTTGCTCGTGCAGTTCAAATTCACAGAATAAATCATCTAATTTAACTATGGACAAGTCCCTTGATACTTTGTAGGCATCAACCATGGATGCCCACAAAGTAGTTCTCGGGAAGGCTTGTAGAACATACCTGACGATATCCCGGTTCTCAATCTTTTCTCCAATCACGTGGAGCTCATTGATTACCTCCTTTACCCTTCCATGCAGCTGACTGGCAGTCTCATTGCTCTTCATGGAGAGGGATTGGAGTTGGGCCACGAGCAAGTCCTTCTTTGCTCTTCTGGACTTGTTTGACCCTTCGTTCAATTCCACCAATTTGTCCCACAGTTCCTTGGTGCTCTTGAACGGCCCCACCTTGTTGAGTTTCTCCTTTGAGAGCCTGCATTGCAGTGTGGTGGTGGCCTTGGCATTTGACTGCGCTCTCTTCATAACCTCTTTTAACCAAGGTCTCATTGGTGTCGGTTCTCCGCTTTCATCGACGGGTGCCTCGAAACCATCTGCAATACTAATCCAATTCTCAATATCGTTCATAAAGTAATACTGCATCCTACCTTTCCAGTACGCGAAGTCGTTCCCGTCGAAGAAGGGTGGTCGTGCAGTGAAGTATCCCTCTTGAAACGCCATTATACTTGCTCCGGTTGACGGTGAGTTCTTCCGAAACGAACCGGCTCTGATACCAACTGATGGATCAATGTGGCGTGCTAGAGGGGGTGAATAGTACTTTTTCGGTCGTTTCTCTACAAGTTTGTTAGCGCAGCAGGAACATTAATATGTAAAGGAAAATAAGAACAATGCTAACAACAAAA
The DNA here is from genome assembly GCA_024364735.1 of Boesenbergia rotunda. NCBI lineage: Eukaryota > Viridiplantae > Streptophyta > Magnoliopsida > Zingiberales > Zingiberaceae > Boesenbergia > Boesenbergia rotunda. The sequence goes on along the minus strand of JAGFNQ010001299.1, from coordinate 229,911 downwards.
GTTTACTTGGTATCCACCCAGATGGGTGGCTAATCCAAGAATCCACGTCGTACACCACTTTCACTATGAAAAATCTTCTTCAGGTGAAGAAACCTTTACAGTAGTGATCTTCCTCTTTTACAGAATGTAGTAGAATAAGAGAGAGGAAGTAGAGAACACTTTTCAGACGAGCATCACTTCGTTATCGTACGGAACCGTACCGCCCACGTACAAAAAGATCCTCCTTTTATAGGAGAACATGACAAACTCGCAGTCTGTCCAGCCCCGCACCAGTCGACTGCCCCAGGGGCAGTCGACTGCCCTAGTCATTAATTGCTAGCCAACGGCTAGTTTTCATGGTATACCAGTCGATTGCCTCTGGGCCAGTCGACTGCCCTGTCTCTCAGCGTAGTTTCAGCCACTCTGAACCTTCTCCTTCACATGTGCCTTCAGGTTCACTCCCTTGGCTCGCCCCTTGAAGTCATCTTCCTCTGGCTCTCGTCCCTCGGATGCGCACACAAGCCTTCCCTTGGCTTGCCTCCATGCCACCCTTCACGTGTTCCCTTGAAGTCCACTTCCCAGCTTGCCCTTGGAGTCTTCCTCCCTCGGCTCTCGTCCCTCGTATCTGTTCACCATGTGTGATTCTCCAAGTCCTGCAAACTCAATCACACACATCAAATACAACATAACACTCTAACCTTAAACATATTCACACACACACACATCAAAACCATGATCTTCCAATCATTTAAGGGTCGATTGTCTCAACAAAATATACATGCCATTTTGTCACATGTTGACCAAGTTTTTCCAGTTGAGGTTTGGCATCCGCGTCACCAGCGGTCAGGTTAAACACCTATACAAGGACTATGACCAGATTGGCACATGTCAATTGTCCTTGGCAGGCATAGAGAGTCAACTGGGGGCATTTGTCTGGAGAGAGCGTCCAGAGGCGTCTAGCTCAGATGAGGAGCCTGGTGAGGTTGTTACACGTGCGGAGTTCACTCAGCTCCGATCTGATGTCCACGGGATCCAGGAGGACATGCACGGCGTCCGGGAGGAGATACACAGATTCCACCAGACACAGGCAGCGATTCAGGGGGAGGTTCATGGCCTCACCGTATTCTGTCAGGGATTCCAGAGCCGACAGGATGACATGTACGAGATGATACAACAGCTCCATCTCGCTTCTCAGACTCCTCCTCCTCCTCCAGGCGGTGATGACGATATGTTCTGACGAGATGGTGCAGTTTTTGGTGCAGTTCAGTGTTGAGAGCATTATTATTTGATTATCATTATGTCTCTCAAACACTTCTCATTCTGATGTTGTATTATTTTGGTGACTTCAAGGCTATGGCCCTTCTGATACTATGGGTTTTGATCCTTCTTATCTTGATGTATGATACATTCTGCTTTATGATGAATTATGAAGTTTTTGTTCATGCTATGTTATGTGGATTTATGATTTAATTTTAACTTGCTCTCTTCTATCTATGATTTGCCACATGAATTGCTATTGTTTTATGATACCTGATTTGAGTTTTGGTTGAAACTAGTAAATTTTATCTATGTTTTTCATGATGTGTTTTGAAATTTCATATTAATTGGTTTGCCTAAATTCATTGAGTGTATTGAATGAAAAAGATTTCTATAGATAAAGGCATTTAAAAAGGGGTGTTTTTCATGATCATCTAGCCTTAAAAGAGAAAAGGGGGGATATTTTGTCAAAATATAAATATCTTTATGAAAAGAGCAGGTTTACAAACCATTCTATGTATCAAATAGAGGTGAATGAAATTGACAAATATAGGACATCATGATTGAATTTCAAAGTTGATACAAAGTTGACACTATTTGAGGAATTTTAGATTTGTACCAAAAGTCAAGCACGGTTGTTATTTTTCTTGAACCAATATTTTTCTAGGGTAGAGAATACTCTAACAAACGTGCTTGCAAAATTTTCCAATTTTTTTCGGATTTTCTGGAATTTTATACGTGTTTCTGAATTTCGGCTGGAAATTCTGAAACTTGCGTATCAGTCGACTGGCAGAATCGCAGTCGACTGGTAGTATGGACAGAATGCTATTCTGAGATTTTTGAAGGTTTTTCAGAAATCTGATTAAGTTCTATTTGGCACCAGGGGTAGGATTTCTTGGGGCAATCTTTTTGATAGCGTCAAAGGGGGAGAACTTGGGATTTAAGTTAGGTTTGGGTTAAAACTTAACTTTGATTGATTGGTGATACTTTGGAGTTAAGTGGAGTTAAGTTGGGAGAACTTAACTTGGTATGGGCAATGAGGATTGAAAATTGGGAGAAAGCATATGTTAAGGGGGGAGGTTGCCTCTTGTGTGTTATGCTTTGATTTTCAATTGCTATTGCTTTCGTTATTGCTTTTGTTATTATTATTGTTATATGTTTACCTAACTTAACATATTGTCACACATTAAAAAGGGGGAGATTATTGAGGCAATCGACCCTAAGATGATCTGGAGGATCATGGGGTTTTGATGTGTGTAGGTAATATGGTTAAGTTAGGGTTTATTGTTGGACTAATATGTGTACAGGAGTGTGCAGGTGTACAAGTACACATGGACTTGGTTGATGTCTTCGGGTGAAGGATGGCATGAGGCAAACTGGAGGCTTGCATGCGCATCCGAGGGACCGCTGGTGTAACGACCCAACTTTTATCTACTAACTTAAGCTTTAAGTTACTACTACTTGGCTTCCCTTAACTTGCTCTAAATTTTTTTTTCTTCCTTCTCTTTTTTCTTTCAAAAAACAAAACAACTTTCATTTTATTTGCTTTGCCAGGATTTGACCCCTAGACCTCTTAGTTGTAACACTAAAGCACTAACCAGCTGCTCTACACAGTTTCTCTTTAATGGTACCAGTCGACTGCTATTATACCAGTCGACTGGTGTCAGTCGACTGGTATATGGTCAGTCGACTGGCACGCCTGAAAACCTGCAATTTCAGAGCTGATAACCACTTTCAAACATCCACAAATCACATACTATCACTTCACATTAGAATATAACTTCAAATCTATATTCTACCCTAGTTTATTAAGCATATTAGCCACTCAAAACCAATACCACAACTTGAAATTGAAACTTTGCGGAGTTTAACAAAACTAACAAAACACTTGCATAAATATACTAAAGTTTGTACCAAACTTTGTCTCTAGGCATAGTTTAAACACACTGATCACTTTCTATGAACCCAAAACCATAACCAAATGTTTCTATAATACTTATTCCCAAAGATCTCTTCCACGGTTCCGCCGCCACTGAACACCAATGCAAGTCCTGTCGCCTCCCAACTTACACTTTCTCTTTTCCTTTATCTGCAATAGAAGGAAAATGTAACTAATAAGCACAATGCTTAGTAAGTAAATCCCTACTCACAAAATCATGATGTCAATACTAAACATGCTCATTTCAAAGAATGATTTAAAACTTTACTTACTTCAAAACTTACAACTAAACATGCTTACAACTTGAAACACTTTATCATGCTTGTTAATGTATCAATGTACACAACTAACCATGCTTACTACTTGAACTACTTTATCATGCTTGTTAATGTATCAATGTACACATATAATAATTAAACATTTTCTCAAAAAGAAAGAAACTACTTGATCATACTTATATACTTGAAAATAGTAATCAACTTTCTCTTTAGGCCTTGACATTGTACCATGGTATCGGCGTACCAATTGCGCGCTTTTCTAATAGGTTGCGAGGTAGCTAGCCACCGCACCCTATTAGAACTTTACTTTCTAACTTTCGATGGGCCTTACATTTGCCCGGTACATGTCTCTTTCTCAAAGTAAAATACTTTTCTTACTTACCATACTTAAACTTATCACTTTACTTATTTTTGCATATATTTTCATGCTCAAAACCTTTACTTTTCTCACTTTAACATTCCATCGAGCACCTTGTGTGCTCCTTAACTCAAATTCACTTTTAGGTCTTTTCATAAGTATGAATACTCATCATGCTTGGCCTACATACATTCAATACAAACAAATTGAATTTCTAACATGATAAAACATGCAACTTTAATAGCTAAAACATAGAATAGCAAAACTCTCTTAACCATGCTTCTACTTTTCGAAAACTCGGGTTCTACAATGAGAATTTCGAAACGAAACTACTCCTATTGCAGGTGAGCGATTTACTTACATCGGTCTTGAAGAAAACTCACAAAAACAGGGAGAAAACTCCCTAACAAAATCTTTTCCCCTCCTTCTTGTGAAAAGCTTCCACCTTTAGCCCTAGGAAGCAATCCTAGGTCTTCTCTACTCAAGGGGAAAGGTGAAGAAGAAGGAGAAGAAGAAGAACCCTCGAATTCGCCTCCTCTCCTCGCCTCTCTTCCCTGTTCACGCGCCGACCACAACCCTAGCCTCCCCTTTCCAACGCGACTTAAGCGGCTTAATATACCTCTTAATGAAAAGGCTTAACTACACTACAACATTATTTCTCTCCTCTCTTTTCTGTGCTTGATACCCTAGCCCAGCTGGTTCGTTGGCTTCCCTTGCTCCCTGTGGTCGCGGGTTCAATCCCCCAGCTGCCCCTTTAATTGGTTTTTTCCATTTTTTTTTTTCCTTTTTCTTTTTCTTTTTCCAAAAATACCAAACGGACTCGAAAAATTCCATAAAAATATTCTAAAAATTCCTAAAAATATCTAGAATATTTCTAAACCATTTTTAAATAATTCTAAGGACTTTAAGAACTAAAAATGGAAATTTTGGGGCGTTACAGCTGGATAGCAGGGACAATGAGCCGAGGGCGCGGACTTCGAGGCGTACGTGAAGGGTGACATGGAGGTAAACTGGAGGTTTGCGTGCGCATCCGAGGGACGAAGGCCAAAGATAAAAAGGGCGTGAAGGCAACAGTCGAGGCTGCTAGTGAAGGATCAACTGAGTTGTGAGGGTCTGAGTATGAGTGTTTGTACTCAGGGGCTAAGCCGGGAAGGGTTCGAGTGCGAGTGAAATGTACTCGAGAGTGTAACCCTAGGCTTAGAACTCAGACCAGTCAACTGGTGTCGGCTGGAACAGGCTGGCAGATTCGAACGTTGTACGACAACGGTCGAATCTGACTGGGATCAGTCGACTGCCCCAGGGGCAGTCGACTGGTAGCGCCTGTTTCAGATTCGAGCCCTATTTAAAAGGGCTCATTTCATACTACTATCTCTTACGAAACTCACTTGGTTAAAGTGAGTTAGTAGTCTTTTATACTCAGAGGCTTGCTTGGTGCTGTAGCGAGGTTTCTCCACCTACAAGGAGCGACGAGGACTAGCTGGAGGTTATCCGGGGATTGATCCACCGACGAATTCTTGGATTAGTCACCCGGCCGGGGTGGATGCCAAGTAAATCTTCCGTGTTAGCATTGGTTAGTATTTGTTTAATTATTTTTATTGTATATTCCGCTATGCAACTAACCGTGTAGGAAGAAAGGGGTTCGAAAAATTACTATTCACCCCCCTGTAGCAACGTCATCGATCTATCAGCTAGGATGGTCCCTCACCCATCCTTCTCTTTTGTGCAACCCTAAAATGCAATTACCCCATTCATATCCCTTGAATGACCCCATTAAAAGGAAAAAAATAAAGAAAATCATGCAAAATGGAGAGAGTTAGTTATGAATCATAAATTAACTGGGAAAAGTAAATCAAATAACACATTACCTTTTCCCTAGTTGTTACATGATGAATGGTGATCAAGATTTGACTTAAAGAAGATGTTCTTTTTGCCCTAAACTCAAATCAAGGGTGAAGGAAGGCTAGGAATATGATTCCAGGACTTGGGAAGGTCTAAAACAGTTGAGGAGGTCGAGGGAGAGGAGAAATAGCAAGGGGCGGCACTTGAAACCCTAGGTTTGGCCGCCCCCACGCGGGTTTTTTTTTTAAAACCTTACAGCATCAGTCGACTGCCCCTGGGTCAGTTGACTGATAAACCTTACAGAAAGATCAGTCGACTGATCCCTGATCAGTCGACTGATGTATTGAATATCCTAGTTTCTGATTTAAACTGGATCAGTTGACTACCGCTGCATCAGTCGACTGATACCCCAAATTTAGCATTTCTGACCAGTCTTCAGAAATGCACCAGAAATTTTATAAATCTCCAAAAATTCTCAAATTTTGTGGAGAAATTTGTAGTACCCGTGTCTACTTGGGAAAAATACATTTACCCATGTATCTATCACTGATCCCAAGATTAACATAAAACTCAAAGCTATCTAAATAGTTCAATGTAACCTCGACCTAGAGTCCTAATTTTGATCTCTCCTTGATGTATCTCCCCATCCCCAACCTCAATGCATCCTTAGCATTGGTTTATAAGGCATCTCCACATTAAGACCCAATTGTTATTCAATATAGCTCCATTGTCATATTTTTTTTCCATGATACCTTACTTTTAATGTGCTAAACCCTAGGATTAAGACTCAATTTTGTCTCCAAATCCTTTGGCACATCCCACAATTCATCTAGTCCTTTCGGAGAAACCCTCTTGAGATCCATTGATCATAGATCTCATTTTGGCTCCTAGAGCTCCCCTTGAGCTCTTAGCCTTAGTCACCTCCCTAGGTGACTTATCTATAATGGCAAGGCCACACATGTGTACCTCCGACACTTCTTGACCTACAACCCTTGATTCCTTAACTTTCCACACCTTATCCTTGGTTAAAGTCTTCTTCTCTCCTTTAAATGACTTCCCCTTGCCATTTTTGGTCTTCCCCTTGCTATAATCATATGACATCCTTGCATATGATTTTTCAACAACATTTGATCTTATAGATCGATATCCTAGACCCGGTCTATCATTTTCGGGATTTTGACTCCTTGACACCATGTCTAAGCCCCTAGATTCACTAGTGAATCTTTCTAGGATTTTTTCTAATTTTTCAAGTCTTGCCCTCAAGGCTTGATTTTCCCTTTCTAGGTTCTTCACTTTAGTATCACCATGTCCACTTTGGACATTTTTAGATCTACCAATTTGCCTAGGCATGCGTTTTCCTTTCTGTGGATTAATGTCTTGGTCCTTAGGTTTAAAAATCCTAGGTTTATCATGATACACACATTCCTTGGGGTTTTGAGATACAACATTATGCTGTGGTGTATATGGCGGAGTCCATTGAGACAATATCCCATTGTCCCTAAGATAATCTTGAAACTCTTGACTCAAGTATTCACCACCCCGATCGGATCGAAGTATCTTAATACTTTTGCCAAGCTGTTTCTCTACCTCATTTCTGAACTCTTTGAATTTCTCAAAAGCTTCAGATTTGTGTTTCATCAAGAACACATACCCGAATCGTGAGTGATCATCGATAAAGGTAATGAAGTAGCTATAGCCTCCTTGTGCAAGAGTTGACATTGGTCCATGATAAATACTATTTTATTGATTATTTGAGCTTCTTAAATCCATGTTTGACCTATGTTTTTATTGTTAAAATTGTGAAATTGCCCTAGGTTTTAGAACTTACTTTTGTTTTGGACTTAATTGCAAATTTGTGTAAAATTGGATTATTTGGCCACTAAATTCTTGCTTTATTTTTGTAGGCATCAAAGGTTCAAGAATCTAGGGCATAGTGGGTCAAACTTGAGTCGGAAGTGACCCGGATCGTCTTACCAAGATTATGATTTAATCCGGGCCGTCCGATTCAATAGCGGCTAGATCTGAGCCATCCGGGATGATCCGAAGCAATCCGAGCTAGGGCAAGGGTTGATCAAGCACCCTGATCAAGATCTGAAGATTTCATCCCAATCAGAGCTAAATCAACCGTTGGATCAAGTTTGGAGGGCTCTTGATCATCCATTCAAAGATTAAGATGATCTGGACCATCCGTTGCATATCTGGAGGATCCGAGCTACCACGAGGCAGATCCTGACCCCAGATCATCATCATCAAAGTTTGGCTCAAATCAGACCAAGATCAGCCGTTGGATTGAAGTGGATCAATCACAGCCGTCCAAGGATAAGTATTTAATCAAATTTTCGCCCGCAGCCCAGCTCGTCGCGTCTACGCCGTCTTCGCAAGTTCTTCGAGTTCTTCCATTTTTTTTCATCTCTTCTTCAAATCTAAGGCGCGACCACCTCGATTTCAACCGAAACTCATCGTCTGGATCCTTGGAAGGCCATCTCAATCCGAAATTCAACTCAAATTTTGTCCGGACAGAGTTTGTTGAGGGTTTCGCATTCTCTGTGGTCCAGAAGCTTGGATCTTGGCTACAATCGAATTCAGATCACCTGAGCCACTTGTAGGGCTTCTCAGGTGAGCTCAGGTCATCTCCAAATCTTCATCGCAGCTCAACAAGCCGAGATTGAAGAGCTTGGATCGAAATTTTCCAGCTGATGCAATTTGAGCCGAATTCAGGGATTGAAGTTGATTTTCCACTAATTTACTGAGCCTAGGGGTTCGAAGCCAGTTCTTGATTGACAACCAAGAAGATTGTGAGCTCGGGAAAGGATCGAGGAATAGTTTCTTTAGTTTGATTTCTATTTTTGTAGCAGTTTTGTTTCTGTCGCACTGTTTATTCTGAATTTCTTGTTCAGCTACTTTAATTTCCGATTTTTAAGTTCTTAGCTGTAAGTTAGTTTAAATTCTGCAAGTAGAGTAAGATTGGAACTTGTTTAGTGAATTAATAGATCAAATTTCAGCTCATTTCTTAGTTAAATTGCTGCGTGCCAATTCCAAGTGTTGCGTGCCAAGTTCAACTCTGTTTTGTTTTCTTTCTTGTGGTTTCTGAATTTGCCTCAGATTTCTGAGTTTCTTAGTAGTTAATTCCTGCTTTAGTAGTAGATAGATAGTGTGTTTGGTTTAAAATAGCATTGGCTTTAAGTTTTGTGCATCAATTCCATTGTTGCTTGCCATTTAAAGTCTGAAAGAAAAACATCAAATCTGTTTTCTGTTTACTCCATTTCCGAATTGGTGTTTCTATAGACTTGCTTTCAGTTTCGATTCCTTACCTTAATCTTGCTTAGTTCTTTCTTAATTCCATTGTTTTCCAATCGAATCACTCAGTTGAAACAATTGAGCTAAAAGATTACTCATTTCTCAACTTGGAGAGAGTTTTTGGCACAAGGAATTTCTCCTTGCGTGCCAACTGAATTGTAGTTTTTGAAATCTGAAGTTAACTTGGTTTTGTGGCATATGTTTGTGTTTGAATTCAATAAACTTGCACTCACTCATATTCGAATCTTGTTGGCAGTGGTTGGGTTCCAAAACCTTTAGCTAGTTGAGTTGCCATTGCTTGGTTGAGTTCTAATTTCGCATGATACATTATTGTCTTAGCTTAATTATTTCCGAAAACTACATCACTGTTTTTACTTCATTGTTTAGCATTCCCTTTTAGTTTTACTCCAGTTTTAAGTTGCTGCATATTAGTTCTTAAATTTCTTGCAGTTTGGTGTTAAGTGACCTTTCGACAGTTACTTGTAGTGATTTCCCTTGGATTGCTTAACATTGACTGAACTCTTTTAGTTTGCATTTGGCTTACATATAATATCAAATTGTTTCCCGATTGTGTTGCATTGAGTTTTCCTTCCAAATTTATAACCCAAAATCCAATTACACATCCGAAACCCCAAAAATAAACTCGACATATAACTACAAGTTTAAATCAAACTAGACAACTAGCCCCGAGAAAAATACGACCTGTGGCCCCTATATTACATTTTCATATTCTGATTGTAAAAAGGGTTTCCAGTTATTCATTCACATTTAAATTTGAGGCCCACATTCGTGACACATAGTTTGGGCTTATCAGTCCACATACATCAGTATGTATTAGACCAAGCAATTCTCCCACTGGATTACCCTTTCCGGAAAAGGGTAATTTGGCCATCTTGCCTTTTAAGCATGATTCACATGTATCAAATGAACCGGGTTCAAATGATTCCAAAATTTCACATCGGTGTAATTTTGGTCATGTGTTTCGTACTTACATGGCCAAGACGACAATGCCAGGTATAGGAGTCTATTCGATTATCTATTCGAGCACGTTTGTTGCTAACTTCGATATTGAAAACGTCACCGGATAAATCTAACGTCTAGATACCATTGCACAAAGTTCCAGTCCCATAAAGAACGACATTTAAAGTTATGTAACAACAATTGTTACTAAAAGTTAAATGATAACCCTTTTCATTCAAACATGAAATAGATACAATGTTCTTTATTAATGAAGGAACAAAATAACAATTATCCAATTCTAAGACACATCCAGTAGGGAGCTTTAGCAAATATGTTCCGATGGCAACAGCAGCAATCTTTGCTCCATTTCCAACTCGCAAATTCGCTTCTCCCTTGACGAGTCTTCTTCTATTCCTTAGCCCTTGTATGTCATTACATATATGTGAGCTACATCAAGTACCCAGGTGTACGAGGAAATAGAGTGGCATTCAATAACGAAGATGCCTGAAGAGGATGGGGCATCGGATGCCTTTTTCTTCAAGGACTCAAGATAAACCTTGCAGTTTCTTCGCCAGTGGCCCTCCTTGCCACAGTGATGGCAAGTGCCTTTTGGTGCCTTTTCAATCCTTTTATCCTTAGTTAACTTATTGGTGTCCAAAATGGAACGCAAATTCAGAGAAGACATGATCGAGTGATTATCCTAGAAATACAAATTGAGCTTATGTGAGAAGAATGATAAAGAATGCATCAACATATATTAATTAAATCCTATTTATTTATCGAATTGAATAACCCTTTTTATCAATTCGGGAGATCGTAGGAACATCTCCAAATAGGTTGATATCCAACCATAAATAAGAACAACCATGGCTGTGGCCATCAAGTTATTCTTAGCTATGAAGGTAGGTAATTATACCGATTACATATCACATATATGTAACTATCACTTTATGCTATCAACTAATTGAATGTTTGCATAAATCATTGGGTTGTTAACTCATTAACAAGTATGCAACAATATACATAGCACCCAACTGCACCTCTCTTTACATCGACCTTGGCTGTGGCACAACAAATCGATGCTCCAAGCTTAAGGCTGACCCATTAATCAAGAAATAGTTTTAATATGGTTGGAGCTCATTCAACCGTTTAGTCAGGCTTGGATGTGTCCAACAACCAAAACTAAGGATTGACCTCTAACTCCAACTATATTAATCATAAACTAATTCCATGGTTTGAACATGTTGAGGTTCAAGCCGGGCATGGATGTGTCCATCAACCCAAACGAGAAACAAAACTCCGGTTCTAACCATATTAATGGAAGGTGTTGGCCTTAATATTTTGTAAGGGGTTTTGGGTCTCATCCTTTCTTTTCTATGCACATTCATGACATATAATTATGTCATATACTAACGATTTCCTTAATAAAGTATGTATGTGACTTAATTTATCAAGTCTCATTAATTGAATTAGGAACCGGATTTCCTAATTCTAATTTCATACTTTATTTAAGGAATTGTTTTGGGAATAATTTCCTAAATTGTCATAATCAATTTCGGAAATAATATGTTTAAGACTTTGATTTCTCTAAATCAAATCTTATTAAATTAAGAGACAGATTCCCTTAATTCAACCACATATTATTTTCATGAAAATCTCTTTTAAGAAAACTCTATAGGAAATCATTTTCCTAATTAATTTTGAAGACAACAATATGTAAGAGCATCAAATAAGGAAATTATCGTTTGAGAATCACCTCAAAATTTCCAAGATTTGATTACATATTTTATTTATGGATCTATTAATTTCAACAAATTATTTTCTTTGGGTGGCTCCCCGAGGCTCAAATACCCAAAAAAAAGGAATTTGTTATAAATCTAATTTGGTCCGCTCCCCGAGGCGTAACCAAATTAAACATGACAATTTTATTCAAAATAGGAAATTAAATTACAACAACTAACTTTAAATTGGACGGCTCCCCGAGGCTCAATCCAAAATAAAGAATTTTGTTAATAATTTAAAACCAATTCGAATTTAATTGTCAATTAACAATCCATAAATTTGTCTAGACTTTCTTGTAAGAAAGTGCCCAAAATTGCAAGATTTCATAATAGGTTTTCAGAATAATTGTAAGTTTCTGGTACAAAAAAAAACTTACATATTTCTAAAATTGGAAATTTTCGAAAATAGGAAATTTCCAAAATTAGAAAGTTTCCAAAAATGGGAAGTTTTTCACAATTATCATAAAATTTCAGAAACTAGGATATTTCAAAAGTTTGCGAAATTTCATGAGGATTTCCAAACTTTGAAATTCCTAAATCTAAAATTTATCATAATTGGAAAGTTTCCATAATTGGAAAATTTTCCAAAATTGAGATCATGACAAAGTTTTCTGCAAAACAATTATATGATTATGTCGAACACTAACCGGCTCTGATACCACTGTTGGGACCGGGTGCATGTTGACATGGATACGGGTTCGTAATTTTAAAATTTAATTACGTGCATCGGAAGATTTAGCATAAATAATTTCTCAAATTATTTTAACCACGTATCTAGCATGCAACCTTATATTGTATAGACATGATCATAAATTAAAATTTTGTAGAAAGTAAACTAATTTACTTGATACCACGCGTAACTTGAAGTAAGGGACGAGATCCAACCGTAGCGTCCCTTGGAAGCTCCGCCTCTATTCGCGTCCACGTCGAGTTCTCTTCGGGATGACTTCGCAAAGCCACGAGTTTCGTGCCGACAAGAACTACTAGATTCTCCAAAGGCACGACAAGAATATCAAGAGAGAGAGATGAAAGCTAACCACCAAACGAAGAACGGAATCCGTATTCCGGGAGGAAGGAAGGAGTCGCGATCCGCTTCTTCTTCTTCTTCGGCTTCTTCTTGGTGGAGGTGGCTCACGGCAACAAGAAGCCCTTCTAGGGCCGGCGCCCACTTGAGGAGGGAGAGGGAGAGAAGGAGAGGAAAAGAGGCTAGGCAAGAATCCTTGATCACTTGAATTAATTTCCAAGCCTTGCCTTTGCACCTTTATATAGTAGCCTCTTTATCGCCAAGTCTCCTTTTTAACGGAATAAATTTTTCATAAGAAATTTATCTTATAAATTTTTCTATGAATTATTCCGTTAAGCCAAGTTTTTATTATAACTTAATTTATAATAAAAACAAACATGTCTCCCCTTTTATTATGGAATAAATTGTACAAGAAATTTATCTTATAAATTTCTTATGAATTATTCCGTTATGCCAAGTTTTTATTATAACTTAATTTATAATAAAAACAACCATGTCTCCCCTTTTATTATGGAATAAATTTTACAAGAAATTTATCTTATAAATTTTTCTTATCATGGAAAAATCAATTCATAATTGATTTTATAAAATAAAATAAACCAATCCATGGTTCATTTTAATTTCCATAAAAAGAATAAATTTCTATAAATTTCTTTATCATGGTAAATCAATCCATTATTGATTTATAAAATAAAATAAACCAATCCAAGGTTTATTTTAATTTCCATGAAAATAAATCTCTTTATATAAATTTCTTTATATAAATTTCTTTATATAAATTTCTTTATCCATAATTTTATAAAACAAACCACGCGCGGTTTATTTTATAATTTGAACCAAACAATTTGGTTCTCCCTCTTATTGTGGCCGGCCAAACCAAAGAGGGTGGGGACCCTCTTTGGCCGGCCAAACTAATGTCGTAACCGTACGAATTAAACTCATTTAATTCGTCCAATAAGTCTTCAAAAGACTTAGCCATTTTATGCTTCCGATGTGTCTCTGAAAAATTCAGATTCGACTTATCTCTCTTGATCGGAAAATCCAATTTTCAACTCGTTTTTGTAGGACCGGTGCCGTCGATAGAGGGGGGGTGAATATCGATAATCGTTTTTCGGAAAACTCGGATCGTTCTAGACTTAAAATATTAGTAGCGCAGCGGAAAATAAATAGAACAAAAAAAACAAAGCAAAGGACACAGCGGATTTTTACTTGGTTCCCGACCCCCCAGGGTCAGTACATCCAAGGCCTATGCACGGGAACGCCCGTCTACTATTGGTCTCCTTCCCGGACTTTCCGGAGGCGGAGAAACCCAACTTACAGTGCAAGATTACAATCAATAATATAGAAATTTAAGTACGGTAATTAACTAAATGCAAACCAACAAGACAAGGATGAAGCTCGGCCAATCTGGACCTCCGAAGTGCCGCGCACTTCCTCCTGGAGCCTCCCGGTCGTTGAGCCTCGTTTCTAGTGTGTTACCATCGGTCAAAATGCTTGGAATGGTTGTTGGAAGTCGTGTCTGAAGCAGAGAGGTCGAAGCCCCTTATATAGGCCTCCTGGGGGCGCCCCGGAAGACTCGGTCAAACCTTATCCTTGCGCCTACCTCGCCGCAGGTGATAAGATCTTTGACCAGGGTGCCTCGGACCTCCCGGGCGCCCTCTTAAGCGCTTATCTGCATTTTGAACATGAAACAGCACAAGCAGGTTCGAACCCGAGCGCCCCGGACGCTCCGGGCGCCCCGGTTAGGGCCTTCAGCAGCTTACACCCTCTTTCACTCTTGGTACCTGCAAGATACATAACCACATAGCACATATACATATAATTTTAGTCTTAAGGACTTGGTTCGGACTTCGGATCTCCACGAAACCCTAGGTCGAACCGGCACAAGTTCCCATCCCGGAGAACTCGTCCTTCACCTACTCCTTTCAGGAGACGGTTGCCACTCAGCCCTTCGGGTGGACTTTTACTTAGCTTCCGATTACTCCGGATCTCGAGACGCTCGAACCCTAACCCATCTCTACTCCTGTCCTTAGTCATCGCTCAGCTAAGTTACTCAGTCCCTTGGACCAAGACTTCATTCCCTAGCAGTCCTTCGCTATGTGCCTAGCAGCCCTTCGCTAGGTCTTCTATGCCTAGTAGTCCTTCACTAGGTGCCTAGCAGCCCTTCGCTAGGTCTTCTATGCCTAGTAGTCCTTCACTAGGTGCCTAGTAGCCCTTCGCTAGGTCTTAGGGTTATGATACCTAGCAGCCCTTCGCTAGGTGCCTAACAGCCCTTCGTTAGGTCTTGGGGTTACGATACCTAGCAGCCCTTCGCTAGGTGCCTAACAGCCCTTCGTTAGGTCTTGGGTTACGATACCTAGCAGCCCTTCACTAGGTGCCTAACAGCCCTTCGTTAGGTCTTAGGGTTTCAATACCTAGCAGTCCTTCGCTAGGCCTTAAGGTTACGATACCTAGCAGCCCTTCGCTAGGTGCCCAGCAGCCCTTCGCTGGGACTTAGGGTTTCGATGCCTAGATTAACTAGGACTTTTCTTCAGCTAAGGTTACTTCTCTTTTTCTCCCCTTTGTCTGTTCAATATATCACTGACTTAAGTGAATTGTCAAACATTAAAACACTTAAAGAGGAACATCATTGATGCAACTTGCACCAACAATCTCCCCCTTTTTGATGTTTGACAATAACTTAAGTTATATTGGTTTAAAGGGGCTAACTTACTATCCTTGCTTAAAAATGATATGAGTTTTGAAACTACATTTTTTATTTTTGGGAGAAAATTTTCCTAACTTCTAACTTAAGCATACCTCTCCCCCTTTGTCATACATCAAAAAAAAATCAAAAAATACATGCACCAACAATGAACACCTTTGGTTCTTTTTGAAGATGCTAATAAATTTTTGAGAGCATAGCATAAAACTAATACTTAAGTATATTGAACTCAGAAAAGACAATTTTTTTTTGAGAAAATACCGGATTTTTGAAGGTCCAAATATTTTGAAAAATGATCTTTTGAAGGTTTTGAGAGAATAGATTGAGTAGTTTTGAATGATATTTTGAAAAATATAAGTTTTTCTGAAAAATATTATACATATTTTGCAAGTACTAACTATTTTTAAAAAAGATGAGACTTTGAAAAATATAAGTAATTTTTGCAAGGAATTATGTATTTTGAAAGTATACTATTTTACTTGACTTGGTTTCTTTTCCAGTCTGACACAATCCTAGGAAATCTTGTTAACTACAAGAACATTTTCCTCAGTGTCCTGGAAATTTTTCAAGTAAATATAAAAATAATAGCATAAGTCACAGAACTTCTGAAAAATAGTGAGTATATTTTGAAGAATGTATAAATTTTTGAAGTCATAATACTTGATTTGGTTTATCTTCCAGTCTGACACAATCATAGGAAACCTTATTGACTACAAGGATATTTTCCCAAGTATCCTGGAGAATTTTCCAACTCAAGCTAAACATTATTTCAAATTTTTGAAAATAATAGTATATATTTTTGTTTTGGAAAAATTAATAGTATTTTGAAAGAATACTTACGTTTTCAACAGGATTTGAAAATACCGCGCATGAAAACATTTGAAATATTCAATAAGTCTTTTAATTTGACCTCCCCCTAAACTTGACCCAGTCCTGGGAAGCTTGTTGACCACAAGTACTCTTCCTCTGAGTCTTAAGGGTTGATTCAAATTAAAGAAATTATCTAATAATTTCAAAACAATTAATTAAATAAAATTGTTTCAGAAGTTTGATTTATACTCCTCCTAAAGTTGACACATCCTAGGAGTCCTTGTAGATTATGAAGTGGACCTTCCTCTGTGTCTTTAGGGTTTATCAAAATCAAACAAGACAGATAAATTTTACAACATAAACCTTTTTCGAAAAACACACGTGATAACGATTTAAAATTCAGTTTTCGAAAAGTATTTTCAAATAATAGTAATTTTTACAGTGTAGTTTTGAAAGCCAAAAATGAAAATCACTCCCCCTGTATACTATTCCATTTGACTCTATCTAAGTGTCTTAAGGAACTTTAGTGTTGTCCTAAGAGGCTTGTGTCTAATTACGTGAGTTAAATAATTTTTGAAAAGATATAATTTTTGAAAAACGTATAATATGTATATTCAATCAGACAAGCATGAATTCCATAAAAATATTATTATGTTGAAACACTATTTTGAAAATATATTTTTAGAAAAATATTCTAATGATTTTGAAAATCAATTTTGAAAAATATTTTTCAATTTATTAGTCCTTAACATCTCACCCATTTTAGATATATCAATACAACAAGCATGATTGCCTTATAAGTGTATTATGAGATGCTTGAATCATTTTTTTAATTTATTTTTAATTCTAAGATTTAATTGAAGCTTGTGTTAGATTTGAATTTGACAAGAAGTAACTTGAATTTGAATTTCAAAAATTGGCTTCCAGGTCTTGGCGAGGCACTAGGCCTTCTTTGGCCGTAGCCTTATTGGATCATCAACCCTTTCCTTGACAAAGCCTTTTAATGAAATTTCATTTTCAAAATTACTTATTGATAAATTCTGGTCTAACTAGTTTGGATCTTGGATCGGTAGCTTCAGCTAGTTTCACCAGTCTAAAGAGACCAAGTATATTTGACCTTATTAGAATTGGCTTCCCTAACGTACTATCATCTCACCGCCACCCAATACTAGGTTGATCAAGTTTCAATTATTCTTTTTCCTATAGCCGTTCTAATATATGCATAAAATTTAAACATAAATGACATGTCATATAAAAAGAAGTAGCAGATGCATGACATGGCAATTATGTATGAGTCAAACAAGTCCAAAGCATTTTATTTAAGTATCTAAAAATGTATCAAATTCCCGATTTGATACATGTCGTGTGAACCCGCGAATATGCCAACCCACTTTGACATATTTGATGTTATTAATTTTAATTGTTACAGTTTGCATAAAATTTTATTTTAGTTTGAGTTTAAGTTATTTAAGATTTGAAGTTGAGTTAATTGAATTTTGAATTAACTTGAAAATTAATTAACTAAGATTGAAATGATTTGAATCAATTAAAGTTGAAGTAGATTGAATTGATTAGCTTTATTTGAATCAAATTGATTTAATTGACTTAATTAAAATTTTAATTGAATTTAATTTAATTTAAATTTAATTTAATTTGAATTTAATTTAATTTAATATGAATTTAATTTAATTTGAATTTAATTTAATTTGAATTTAATTTAACTTAATTTTAATTTAATTTAATTTAAATTTAATTTAATTTGAATTTAATTTGAATTTAATTTAATTTGAATTTAAATTAATTTAATTTGAATTGAATTTAATTTAATTTAAATTTAATTTAATTTAATTTTAATTTAATTTAATTTAATTTAATTTGAATTTGATTTAATTTGAATTTAATTTAATTTAAATTTAATTTAA
The DNA here is from genome assembly GCA_024364735.1 of Boesenbergia rotunda. Lineage (NCBI taxonomy): Eukaryota > Viridiplantae > Streptophyta > Magnoliopsida > Zingiberales > Zingiberaceae > Boesenbergia > Boesenbergia rotunda. The sequence goes on along the minus strand of JAGFNQ010001299.1, from coordinate 211,763 downwards.
TTTGAATTTAATTTATTTGGAATTTAATTTAATTGGAATTAATTAAGATTTAATTCGAATTTAATTAGGATTAAATTAAGATTTAATTCAAATTTAATTAGGATTAAATTAAGATTTAATTTAAATTTAATTAGGATTAAATTAAGATTTAATTCAAATTTAATTTGGATTTAATTAGGATTTAATTTGGATTTAATTTGGATTTAATTAGAATTTAATTCGAATTTAATTAAGATTATAATGATTAATTAATAATTGTGGGTTTAAATTCATCATTTTCATTATTTCAAAAATTTCTTCTTCATTTTTATCTTTCTTTTCAAGTTTTTTTAATAATTTTGATTTATTTGAATTTTTGTAATTTTTATTAACTATGACCTTTATCTTAGATAGACCTTTATCTTAGATAGTTGTATATCCTCCTCAAGACTAGGTCTTTCAATATCCTTACAGTAGGTGGAGTAATTTGGGCCACTAATTAAGGTTTTGTAATAATCTTCAATATTATCTATAATTAAATTATTATTTAGGAGAAAATTGTCCTCAGATATATTTTCAACATTAATCTCTAGATTATCTTTAAGATTTTCAGAATTAATTTCTGAATTAATCTTGAGATTTTCAGAATTAATTTCTGAATTATCCTTAAGATATTCAAATTTGAATTCGGATTTATCCTTAGGATTCTCAAATTTGAATTCTGAATTATCCTTAGGATTAATTTTGTCTGAATTAAAATTATCAGAACTAACTTTATCAGAAAAATTATCAGAATTAATTTTATCAGATAAATTATCAGAATTAATTTTATCAGATAAATTATCAGAATTAATTTTATCAATTTCTGAGTTGATATTCTGAATTAAACAATTAATTTCTAATATTTTGATCATATTCACGTTTTGTAATTTAACATGCAAAAAGTTAATTTTACTATGCAGTAAATCTACTTTATCAGAAAAATTAACTACTTTATCACATGGCAATGCATGAACTTGTAAAATTTTTGGAACATAAATCTTGTGTACCTTCGCCGGACACTTGTTTTTGTAATGTCTGTATTTCTTGCATTTGAAACATTGTACGTGACTTTTGTCCCTCCGATTTCCTGGCACTGGTGCCTCCTTCGCCTCCGGTGATGTAGACCGAATCTTACGAGTAGGGCACTGATTTTTATAGTACCCTCTCACCCTGCATGTGAAACAAATAATATGGAATTTACAAATGGACATTTTTAAATAAAATATACCTGATTCACCCCTGGGCTCCCCCTCAACTCCTGGCGTCTTTGCTCTGTCGGCGGTTAGTCCGGTGAAGAGCGACTCGGCTCTGATACCAATTGTAGGACCGGTGCCGTCGATAGAGGGGGGGTGAATATCGATAATTGTTTTTCGGAAAACTCGTGGAAAACTCGGATCGTTCTAGACTTAAAATATTAGTAGCGCAGCGGAAAATAAATAGAACAAAAAAAAACAAAGCAAAGGACACAGCGGATTTTTACTTGGTTCCCGACCCCCCAGGGTCAGTACATCCAAGGCCTATGCACGGGAACGCCCGTCCACTATTGGTCTCCTTCCCGGACTTTCCGGAGGCGGAGAAACCCGACTTACAGTGCAAGATTACAATCAATAATATAGAAATTAAAGTACGGTAATTAACTAAATGCAAACCAACAAGACAAGGATGAAGCTCGGCTAATCTGGACCTCCGAAGTGCCGCGCACTTCCTCCTGGAGCCTCCCGGTCGTTGAGCCTCGTTTCTAGTGTGTTGCCGTCGGTCAGAATGCTTGGAATGGTTCTTGGAAGTCGTGTCTGAAGCAGAGAGGTCAAAGCCCCTTATATAGGCGTCTTGGGGGCGCCCCGGACGCTGGGGGCGCCCCGGAAGACTCGGTCAAACCTTATCCTTGCGCCTACCTCGCCGCAGGTGATAAGATCTTTGACCAGGGAGCCCCGGACCTCCCGGGTGCCCTCCTGAGCGCTTATCTGCATTTTGAACATGGAACAACACAAGCAGGTTCGAACCCGGGCGCCCCGGACGCTCCGGGCGCCCCGGACGCTCCGGGCGCCCCGGACGCTCCGGGCGCCCCGGTTAGGGCCTTCAGCAGCTTACACCCTCTTTCACTCTTGGTACCTGCAAGATACATAACCACATAGCACATATACATATAATTTTAGTCTTAAGGACTTGGTTCGGACTTCGGATCTCCATGAAACCCTAGGTCGAACCGGCACAAGTTCCCATCCCCGAGAACTCGCCCTTCACCTACTCCTTTCAGGAGACGGTTGCCACTCAGCCCTTCGGGTGGACTTTTACTTAGCTTCCGATTACTCCGGATCTCGAGACGCTCGAACCCTAACCCGTCTCTACTCCTGTCCTTAGTCATCGCTCAGCTAAGTTGCTCAGTCCCTTGGACCAAGACTTCATTCCCTAGCAGTCCTTCGCTAGGTGCCTAGCAGCCCTTCGCTAGGTCTTCTATGCCTAGTAGTCCTTCACTAGGTGCCTAGCAGCCCTTCGCTAGGTCTTAGGGTTACGATACCTAGCAGCCCTTCGCTAGGTGCCTAACAGCCCTTCGTTAGGTCTTGGGGTTACGATACCTAGCAGCCCTTCGCTAGGTGCCTAACAGCCCTTCGTTAGGTCTTGGGGTTACGATACCTAGCAGCCCTTCGTTAGGTGCCTAACAGCCCTTCGTTTGGTCTTAGGGTTTCAATACCTAGCAGTCCTTCGCTAGGTCTTAAGGTTACGATACCTAGCAGCCCTTCGCTAGGTGCCCAGCAGCCCTTCGCTGGGACTTAGGGTTTCGATGACTAGATTAACTATGACTTTTCTTCAGCGAAGGTTACTTCTCTTTTGCTCCCCTTTGTCTGTTCAATATATCACTGACTTAAGTGAATTATCAAACATTAAAACACTTAAAGAGGAACATCATTGATGCAACTTGCACCAACAGTTTTAAATCCCTCGGATTACTCGTAGTGTGTGTGACTAAATAGGCTTTCGATTTATGTTGGCCGTCTATAATTAACCAATTATAGAACGATCATGAGTGGCACCTAGTAGTATATCATGATTCCCAATTAATCGAAAGATCAACGGTTGGCCTCAGAAATAATTCTGAAACCCTTCAGCAGCTTTAATGAGTCGTGCCTCATTCCATTCACCATCTTATACCCACTTGGTTCAGGACACGGTCTATGTGTGTCGGTCCCCACTAGGCTGACTACGTCACACCTAGCCCAAGTAATGTCTTTCTCGTCCAACGGATTCTAATTACTCTCATGTCTTTCAGAGACTCATACTCTGAACATGTCATGCTCTGGCCAGAGGCTTTGAGTAACAATCCGACGATAGGCCTTGGGTATACATCCCCTCGCAAGGAGTGGTGAATCCTTTGTAGGCTGTTCAAACATCTTCGGGCACTTCGGCTTATACCCAATCATCCTGGGTCCACACCTCCTTGGAGATGCTTGCTTAAGATGTCAAAGTATAAGTCTTCATGACCAAGATGACTTGAACACCGCAAGTAAAAGGAACATCGCACTTAACCTGCAGTAAGAACTTTATTGGCATATCTATATGTAGATTACCATATGAAGTTTTACAGCTAGTCACTCCAATGAACTAGTTCCCTTAACTAGCATTCATGTTTATCTCCAGACATCCCAATGTCATCAGCCAGTGAGAATCAGCTGATTAGAGAATAACCCATGCTAGTCTCAACAGAATTGATAGTGTCCATATTTATCAATTCATCGACTAGGGACAATTTCAATACTTCACAATTGCACATGTAGAGATAATCACTAGTTGTGAATTCATCACAAATTCTCTCATGTTGTGAGTTGTATTGCGGACATTCAGTAAATGAGTTTAAGATCTCAATCAAATACACGAACATGTATACTCAAATAGTGAATATTCATTTATTAAAGTAAATGATTACAATTATAAGGTGATTGTCTTAGGACACTTCTCTCATATTACTAACGCATATTAGATCAACATGAAATCCTAACTTAATCATATTGACACACACATCAAAACTCATGATCTTCCCGATCAAACTTGGGTCGATTGCCCCAACAAAGAGGGCACGGTGCCTCTGTCTCAGAGGATTCGAAAAGAGCCCTCTTCTCCTGCTGGGACAGCCACGGATCCCGTCGCCTGCGACCCAGTCACTCCGGCTGACCCTCCAGCTGCTCAGTGAGGCAAGGAGGTGTCGCTCGATGTGCGTCGCTCCCATCGGAAGGCCTCGATGGTGACGAAAGCGGCAACAAAGGGTTCCCAGATAGTCATGGTTCGCTGATAGCATCCATCTCAGAGAAGGACGTCCCAAACCCCAGGAATGTTCTCGGCCCGTCAATTCGGCCTACTAAGGAACTTCTTCCGCCTCCTGCTCTGCTGAGGAGGTCAGTTGGGTCAGCCCGGTATCTAGGCATGCTACTCCAGTCCCTGCTGACAGTAATTGCACTTGAATTACTCCCCTTTGTTTTGTTGTTTTGTTTGTTTTTTCTTAACTGTCCTTCTTCTGTATTGCAGGTCGTCTCTAACTGTGCTGCTATGAGCCACCTATTGTGCTCCCGAGGGGTTACTGAAGACCTCCTCCAACGATTGGCGAAATCAGAGGCGGAGGTTGGTCGTGCCCGAGAGGCAGGCCTCCTACAGCTGGAGGTCAATAGGGCCCTAAGGGTGAAGGTCTAGCACTGTCTTGACACCCTGCTAGCCTCTGAGGAGACTCTGCATGGTTACCATCTCCGGGGAGCGTGTTTTGTCCGAGAAGAACCAGGATCTCTCCAAGGACCTGCAGAAGCTGACCCAGGAGCAGGAGCAACTCCAGACCCAGGCGAAGGAGTTATCCGCCAGTGTCCAGCTCCTAGAGTCCTCCACGAAGGCCCTGGAGGATCAGTCCAAGGAGCAGGAGTGCCAGTTAGCTATCAAAGAATATGACATATAGCTAGCGATCGCCTACGCCTCCGACCTCCAGGATGACATCACTCGAGCCCAGGCCAAGGCTTCGGCCACCTCTTAGAAACTCCAGGAAGCCTTAGGGGCTCACAATAAATTGTCCTAGGAGGTGGCCGAATTGAAGTCGGCTAAGGAGGGAGTTGAAGTTGAACTACAGAAGTACAAGATCGATCAAGCAGCTCAACTATCTAAGGTCGAGGCAGAATTCAAGGCCAGATTCCTACAGTCTGACGAGCTTGGCGACCTCCTAGCTAGGCAGGTATTGAAGCGCTTAAAATAGGGCTTCAATGGTGCTATCAACCAACTGAAAAAGGTCGACCTGCTGATGTCAGACGCAGATATGAGTGCCCTGAGCATTGGCCAGGTCTGGGATGAGCTTTCACCCGAAGAGCAAGAAATATAGAGCTCTTCCCAGACCGGAGCTTTGCCTTCTTTATCGTTTTTTGTTCTTTGGTTCCAAATGCCACTTGAATGTAAAATGTAATCAGGACCTTTGAATGAAACTTTTTTGTCCCTTTACCTTGTGTACCAAGGGACTTTTCTGTTCCCTTTTCGTCTATAAGTTATCATGAAAACACTTTCTGCCTTAAACAACGTCCTTTGCCTTCAGAGTTGGCCTTACTTTACTTTTAGCAGAGGACCAATTAGAGGTCCCAGCCATAGCCGAAGATTCAGAGGTCACCACCCAATGAAGATGGCTCTCAGCTCACCCGCCACAAGGAGACAGCTCCGAGCTCAATAGCCCGACGGAGGTGATAAGGCAATAGAGGAGAGCCCGGGCAAAGGAGTGGTCTCCTCTACCGGATCCACTGATTGTATCCCTTATGTATACCTATCTTTTGTACTTCCTTGAGATATTATTGTCAATGTGTTCCCCTCGGAAATAAAAGGAAACTTGTTACCTCTGGCATGTAAGTGCTTCGAGCAATGATTAAATATCATGTTTGTCTCCCATGTCTGATGACGTTGTTTCATATCGGGTCGGCTATGTGTTAACTTTTTTCCACTACATTCCCCCCAGCCTCCTTCAGTTCACGGTTAGAGGTTGTAGGGTCTGCACAGCTCCTGGTCGGGCATCCGCAGCACCCAGACCAAGTCTACTCACCTCGAGCATCCGCAGCACCCAGACCAAGCCTACTCACCTCAGGCATCCGCAGCAACACGAGATAGTAGGGTTTTATGAGCTATTAGTGAGGGTTCCGTAGCACCCAGACCAAGCCTACTCACCTCGGGTATCCGCAGCATCGCGAGATAGTAGGGTTTTATCTCTTGGTCAGGCATCCACAGCACCCAGACCAAGCCTACTTAACTTGGGCATCCGCAGCACCGCGAGGTATTAGGGTTTTATCTCTTGGTTAGGCATTCGCAGCACCCAGACCAAGCCTACTCACCTCGGGCATCCGCAACACCGCGAGGTAGTAGGGTTTTATCAGCTCTTGGTCGGGCATCCGTAGCACCCAAACCAAGCCTACTCGCCTCGAGCATCCGCAACACCGTGAGATAGTAAGGTTTTATCAGCTCTTGGTCGGGCATCCGCAACACCCATACTAAGCCTACTCACCTCGGGCATCCGTAGCACCATAAGGTAGTAGGGTTTTACAGTGTTTGGTCAGGCATCCGCAGCACCACGAGGTAGTAGGGTTTTACAGCTCCAGGTCAGGCATCTGCAGCACCTAGACCAAGCCTACTCACCTCGGGCATCCGCAGCACCGCGAGGTAGTAGGGTTTTATAGCTCTGGGCCGGGCATCCGCCACACCCAGACCAAGCATGCTCACCTCCGGCATCTGCAGCACCGCGAGATAGTAGGGTTTTATAACTCTTGGTCGGGCATTTGCAACACCCAGACCAAGCCTACCCACCTCGGGCAACCACAGCACTGCAAGGTAGTAGGGTTTTACAGTTCTTGGTCGGGCATCCACAGTACCCAGACCAAGCCTACTTACCTCGGGCATCCGCAACACCGCGAGGTAGTAGGGTTTTACGGCTCTTGGTCGAGCATCCGCAACACCCAGACCAAGCCTACTCACCTCGGGTATCCGCAGCTCCGCGAGGTAGTAGGGTTTTACAGCTCTTGACAGGGCATGCGCTGCACCCAGACCAAGCCTACTTACCCCGGACATCTGCAACATTGTGAGGTAGTAGGGTTTTACAGCTCTTGGTCGGGCATCCGCAGCACCCAGACAAGCCTACTCACCTCAGGCATCTGCAGCACCACGAGGTAGCAGGGTTTTACAACTCTTGGTCGGGCATCCGCAACACCTAGACCAAGCCTACTCACCTCGAGCATCTGCAGCACGGCGAGCTAGCAAGGTTTTAGCAGGCAAGTATTCGACGTTTTTCGAGTATTATTTCGTTTGCTCCTTCATTTATTAAACTACAAGGCGGTATCAACAGAAATACAAATTTACTCGAAAAACGAAGGAGCAAATGAAGGAGCTGATGGGCGTGCCATGGCCTCTCCAGCCCTTGCCTTTGTCATCCTCTAGATAGTAGCTGCCCCCTATGAGCTTTTTGGTGATGACGTAGGGTCCATCCCCCTGAGGCTCCAGCTTCCCCGGTTCGCCAACTGGCTTGATCCTCTTCCAAACCTTGTCTTCGACTTCAAAGCTGCGGGCAATTACACGGTGATTGTAGGCTTGTTGCATCAGTCGTCGGTACGCTTCCAACCGAGTTGCTGCTTTATCCCGCACCTCTGAAACGAGATCTAGGTTGATCAGCCGCTCTTGATCATTGTCCTCTTTTCCTCTCTGGGCCCTTCCTCCTCTAGGGGATTAGTGAGATCGATTTGCAGGGCTTCGTGTGACTTCGGGTTCTTGCGGGACTCCGATCGGACTTCCCCACTGTAGCATCACCGAGACACTAACTGGTCTCCCTTGACTTCTGCCACTTGGTCGCCTACCGGAAATTTGATCTTCTGGTGGTAGATCGAGACTACCGCCTGGAATATACTGAGTGTCAGGCGTCCTAAGATGGCATTGTAGGATGAGGGAGCATCCACGACCAGGAAGGGAGTCCTCCTAGTCTTCTCTAAAGTGTCACTGCCCAACGACATCGATAGGGTAATTTGCCCTATTGGCTGTACTCGGTATCCAGTGAAGCTGAAGAGTGGAGTCAAAACTGGATGCAGTTCATCCTCGTTAATCTGCATATGGTCTAGAGCGGTCTTGTACAGGATGTTAGCGGAGCTACCTGTATCCACAAAGATACGCTTAACCTCGTAATTTGTAATGCGTGCAAGAATTACCAGAGCATCTTCGTGGGAAGCCTCCACGTCTTCCAAATCCTCCGGACCGAAGGAGATCGTAGGGCCAAGATGTTGGCTCTGACTCGTCCCGATGGCGTAGTTCTCCAGCCACCGAGTGTTAGCCTTCCTTGCCCGGTGGAAATCTCCTCCGGTGGGTCACCCTGAGATCACCCCCACGTGTCCCGAAGGTGAGCCACATGCAAAGGCCTTACCTTTCTTGGGGTCTCTTTCCAATGAGAGAGACCTGCGCGGTGCAGCCCCCCCCCCTGACTCCTCCCCTCGAACGTGACCGAGATCGATGTCGAGTCTCGTTCTCTACCGACTACCGTTGTTGGGGAGACAAGCTTCGCCGAGGGGACCTCCGACGATACCCTATATTCTTCCACTTTCTCCGAGGGTTGATGTATGCTTTCTCATTCAATTTTCTCTTCAAGGCATGACATGCCTTGGTGGAGTGTGTCATACTGCTGTGGAAGTCGCAGTACTTCATCAGCGGCTCTGGTTGCTCGATGTCAACTGTCTCTACCAGCTTTCGCTTACCAACCCACTGGTCTTTTCCCAGGCGAAGATCTTTTCCTTGGGCTGGAGTCGGAGGTTCCCTCCTTTCTGACTGTACAACGGCTTGAGGAGGGACCCCGGCTGGTTCCTTGTGGGGGGCGTGTTGCACTTCTTCCACGTTAACGTGTTTGACAAAACGCCACAGCAAATCATCGAAGCTGGTGGGTGACTTCTTCACCAAAGATCGGATGAAATCCCCTTCCGAGAGCCCCTGGGTGCAGGCACTGACGAGGATCTCCAATGTCGTAGTTGGCACATCCTGCGCCACTCGGTTGAACCACTGGATGTAATCCTTGAGCGGTTCTTTTGGCTTCTGCTTGAGAGCAAATAAATTTAACGTCGTCTTCTGATAGTGATGGCTGCTGGCGAAATGATGGAGGAAGGCAGTTCTAAACTCCATAAAGGAGTTGATAGAACCCTGGGGCAGCCTCTGGAACCATCGCTCGGCTGCTCCTGATAGGGTGTTCAAGAACACCCGACACTTTATGCCATCAGTATACTGGTGTAGGAGTACCGCGTTCTTGAACTTGCAATCATGATCTTCAGGATCTGTCTTTTCGTCGTAGCAGCAATCCCAGGCCCGCAAAACTATTTCGGCATGGGATCTTCTACAATCTCCAATGAGAAAGGGCTGGAGGGCGCCTTTGAGAAGGTCTTAGGTTCTTCCCTCTTCCCTGGTCCGTCCTCCTGCCTCAGCGCGCTAGAGGCTACTGAGTTGGCCTTCTCCACATCTCCTAGAGAATCCCGCCGGTGGACCGGGACTGCTTCGCGCGTGTCTCCCCGGTGGTGAGAGAGATCTCCGTTGTTGGGGATGCGAGGTGGAGATCTGGGGATTTCCTCTTGCATAAAAGCTACTCGTCGTGAGGCAGCCTGCTCAATTTGGTGTTGTTCGAGCGCCCCTTTGACAGTGTTAGCCACCAAGCGATCTAATTCTCCTTTCGTCAGAACGATGGATTGTCCCACCGACTTTGCCATCGGTGCTCCTTCTAGTGCTTTAATAGTTTCCCACAGACGGTGCCAAACTTGTTCCGGAAGGAATCGACGTCGACGGTCAGTCATCAGAGTTCAACCCACGAGGATGATGACGAGAGAGGAAGAGCTCCCACCCTGCAAAATTAACACGAGCGTTAAGGGGAACACGTCAGAGGTTGTCCGACGGAGCTCACTCCGACGCTCAAGCCAGTGCCTGAGTCTCTTAGAAGGAAATAATGAAAAATGTAAGTCAGAATGAGCGTAACCCCTTACCTGTGGGTTGGAGTACCTTTTATACCTGAGGTAGCAGTCACACGTGTCCCCACGTTCTTCTCCATGTCTCCTCAATTGTCGGTTACTGGATAATCCTTGTAACCGTCCTCGCAGCCATTAAATCTAGGTCGTTGCGATAATTAAGGCTTTAATGGCTGCATATTATGGGTCAAGATTATCCCGTAAGTACTAGTGGTAATTATCCACAAATCTGAAGAAAGGGGACAGTTACTTGAGGTCGGGCTACCGGATAGGGTGATCCTTGGGCTCTACTACCTTGAGGTGATCTCGGGGTCCTTTGGCCCGAGGGGATCCCGGGCGCTCGCTTTTCCCAGGTGATCTCGGGGTCCTTTGGCCGGAGGTGATCTCGGACGTGTGTCCTCCTAGAGCGATCTTCAAGAGTATATCTACCCGAGAAGGTCTCAGGAATTTACATTCCCGAAGAGGTCTCGGGAGTCAAGGAAAGAGAGTCGTCCAGACTCGGTAGATCTTGCCACATAGCTTCTTCAGTCTACATGTCAGCCACGGGGTGCTCAATCTCATCAATATTTTTTCTAAAAAACTAAAAAGTCTAAAATACCCCTAAAAAATTGGAGATCAAAATAAAATATGATTATAAAGTTTGAGATTAAAGAATTAAAAAAATTATAATTTTAGTATTAAAATTATTATTTTAAAATTTGGGATAAAAAAAAATAAAAGTCCAACTTAAAAAAAAATTTAAAATATGATATTAAAATCATAAATTTACTATCAAAACAATAAGTACGTGCTCCTTCTATCACATGACGCCCATCAATACAATCATGATTTATCTCCTCTGAATATTTATGAGACCGGGATTAAGAAACCGTTAAAATTACAGTTCTATCTTTTTGCATCCTTCATATTTATGTTATATTTCTAGTGTTGTTCGAATTTACGATAACATAATAGTCCAATTACCGAAGTCTTAACCCATGTCAACGCCGCGACCTTTGGAATGTCAACCTAGTCCTCGTTCTCTCTATGTAAACTATAGCAACTGTCGCCAGGGGCGGCGGCTTTAATGCCGTTTCAAAAAACATTCGCCAATCTCGACGTTTCCGTATCGCTTCAGATCCATTTCCGGTTCTCAACCAAGCGATTCCGACGCCGCGAGAGGGTATTGCTTTCGGGTCCTGAGCTCTCCGGCTCGATCGATTCCAAAATCCTCTCGGTATTCTCGCCTCCCTCTCCGGTCGACGCCGGCGATTGCTAGAATCCGCATTCCCGGTGCTGGATTGATTCGGTTCCCGTGGCGATCAGGCGGAGGATTGGCCTGAAACGGATCGGTTTTTCTACTCGCTACTCTTCTTGACAGCAGTTTCGGTGATTTGGAGAGGTCCGTTTATTCGGATTTTCGTCGGTGTGGGAGTCTGGCGATGGATTACGGTCCCACGGATAGCAGCGGTGAGTCGCATTTGCTCGTCTCGTTTCGAAATTAGAAGCCGGTCCGGTTGTTTGGGGGTTTAGAGCGTGAATTCCTGTAAACGAGCTGAAGTTGCTAGCTGTAGGTTTGGAGTAAAATGGCTTCAAAACCTTTCACTTGGATAGGGAGCTCGAGCTAAGGTTTTCAATTTCAGCAATTTTTAGATAAAGTTTCTTGCTTCGAAATATTGTCATATCTCGCAGTCATCTGGATCATCACTATCCTCGTCAAGCATTTCATCAATTTTAAGATAAACTCTCGTAGCTCCCTTGCGGCTCAAAAGGAGTTTTCGCAATCATCCTCGATCATTATCCTCAACAAGCTGTCTTTGTCCCAAATATTTGGGTTCAGCTATAGATCTTATAATTTTATTGACTTTCATGGAAGGTTAAATTGCTAGTAATATTCAAATCAATTATTTTTATTTCATTAAAAAAAGAGTTTTTGTTTTTCACCCCCTCTATCCCTTACATCTTTCTCTCTAATTAATTCAACAATTTCAACTGTAGAGTCTAGTTCTTGATTTTTAATATGCTAATATCATCTCAACTTATTTTCCTTTTATTATCTACTTGGCCTATATATACTTAGTTGCTCTGCAAAAGAAGCATTTTTGTTTCATCTTATTGCATTTGAAATACTTTCTTACATGTTTTATTCCATGATGGCTTAATCATTCTCATCATTTCTTTTGTAGTAAATTCAAACTCCATTGGCTGTTAAGCTTCCACTTACTTTCATGTATGTAAAATTGTTTGTTAGAATCCCCATATGTATCTTGTCACGTGTGAGGCAAATGTAAAGCTTAGGGAACCCAATTTAAGTCGTTCAAATCCAATCTGAACATAATGTAGACCCAATTACAAATAATTTCTCAATAAACCTATAATTGGGTCAATTAAAGGATTATTTATTACAATATATACAGTAGAATACAAAAGTATAACAGCTATGTAATAACTATTCAAGGATAACAACCTTCCTATTACTATGCCTCTGATATATCATATGGTGTATAATAAAATGAAAGATCCAATAGCTACTTATATCCATATCTTATACCTATCCAGTTACAATTGTACTAGTTCTACTTATAGTTGTCAGTCAAGATTTATTGATACACATGCGAATCTATCTATTACAAATTTACCAAATGCCCTTTAGCAATGTTTACCATGGGGATGTATTGTATTGATCTCACTTGTATGCCACATGAATTGATGTTCTTATCCAACACAAAGACACTTATCCGTGCATATCTAGAGATTCTTACTAATAAGATATTCTTAGTTATTTTTACGCATTCTAGGCTAATTTCTAAACCAACAACATTACTGACATTTTAATCCTTTCTTTGCACTACCTATTTTTTTTCCTAATTATCCTGCTTTTAATGTTTACTATGTTAGGTAATGAATAAAAATGAGGGAACATTGCATATAATCTGCTTCCATTTGAAGATGCAATTGATGATTTTAAATTCCTTTTTGACATTGGAAACATCATGTTAAATATTTCTTAAGAGCTTTAGTTTTTTAGAATATCTAGCGACCGTCAACTGTTTCTCTTGAGCCATCCATCACTCATCATTTTCAGTCTCCTAGTGTAATCTCATTATTGCATACACACTGCAGGAACTGATGATGATCTTCCACCATATCTTCAAAATCATGGTGCAGCTGCACAGCCTGTGGCTGCTGGTGGAAAATCTACCATTGGTGCCCTTCCTCACTCCTGGGTACAGAATGATATGGAGATCCTAATACATGAACTTGAGCAAGAAGCCTACTGCTCTGTTCTTCGGGTGTTTAAGGCCCAATCAGATGCTATTACTTGGGTATCCATCAAGACATATGTAATCAGTTTTTGTTTGTTAGCATTTAGTTCTTAAGGTTGATACAAATAAATACGTTTCTGCAGGAGAAGGAAGGTCTGATTACTGAATTGAGGAAAGAACTGAGATTAACTAATGAGGAACACAGAGAACTACTACGCAGAGTTAATGTTGACAATAGTGTCAACCGTGTAAGGTTTGTCTTCAAAAAATTTCACACTGATTTTCTCGAACTTATTGATTGTAGAGGAATATCAGTTAAAAAGCTTGACAAAGTTTTAGGTTTGTATACAATGAGATGTCACCTTGATTTTCAAAACCCTAATAATAGAAGCAAAGAAAATTTAGATTTTATTTTGGCAAGATCTCCTCTTTAGGAGGATTAGCTTTTGAAAAGTGGTAGTGTTGGTTATTGGTTATTTTGATGTCAAGAAGATTGGTATCTTCTAGTTTAGTAAGAACATCTTTTAATTTGATAAGAGTTTAATGAGACACTTGTATTTCCTGATTTGCATTATTTTCTTTTAGTTTCGTTAGGGTTGAGTCTATAATAGTGGTTCAATGTACTGGAATATTTTAGTCAATAAAATTCCACTTTGATTAATCTCTGTGAGAGATCATTCTTTCTTTATGTGAGACAATTATCACTGCACTTCATCAATTTCGATATCAATTCTGTGTAAGGTTGTCTCGGTTTGGCGCTGCATCAATATGGAGTCACAACCATATTACTACGTTACTGTTCAATACTCCATCCTACCCTTTGATTGTGGGTTTCTGGTCCAAATTTGGTGTTATATCACCTAATTACTTGTAGATTGATATTTATATATACTAAATCGGATTCAACAAATATCCTAGTGAGTTAGTGCCAACTATGCATTTTGGTTCCATTATAAATTTTCAGTACCATAGTGAACTTTCATATGTGCTCAATATTTCCTATAATACTATCACCATTAATCTTTTGCACTAAGTACAGACGCTACACACATCAATTATAAGAGAAAGCACAGCTGTTGGTGAGGCAATTGGCAACTTTCAGTTAATTTCTATCATTTAAATTATTAATTAATTGTCGTATCTTATTTCTTCTTTGTAGGATTTTATTTTCTCAGTATATGGAGAATCCATCTAACTTCTCAGTGTCGGCAATGCCATATACTGTCATTTGTCTCATTTTAGCCAATCAATTATATAACTAATATTGTCATACAGCTATTATGGCTCACGTTTCATTTTCCTACAAAGGTTTTTAACCTTACATTATGTAAATTACGTCATATTTGTATATTTATAATTCAGTTATTAACGCATATATGATTATAAATAAGACTATATACTTGTAAGAAGCCTTTGTAGCATGCCCAAACTTTGTTGATTTCAGTTGTTCTTACACACACACACACACACATATATATACTCTTGCATGTATAATAGCATATTGTAAATATAATTAGTATTTTTGGTTGATCTAAGTAAATCTTCGTTTATATTTATGTATTTGTCATATTTTATGCCCAATATTTGAACTTTAGCTCAAATATCGTAATATCATTTTCACTAACTTCTAGAATGATTTGTGTATATGCATTAATTAAAATTAGTACCAAAGACCTGTCATACATCATTTAAAATGTAATAGCTATAATATTAATGTAATTTTGCACGATTCATGGGATATCCACTAGTTAACCAAAAAGCCTGATGCGTTGTTAGGGAGTGGAGACAGGCCGGTGGAGTACAATCTAGCTTAGTGAATAGTGCTCAAACTGCGCTTGATACGATTCCCAGCCCCACTCTTTCAGCTTCTCAAAAAAGGAAAAAGACATCAAACTCGGCAGCTGCTTTATCTATGGGAGGATCTCTCCCTGTTCTGCACCCACAACCAGGTGCTATTTCACTACATATATTAGCGTCAACTGCAAAACAAGGAAATATGGCAGGGGCCAGGGGCAAGAAGACTAAACCTGTGAGTTAATAGCTCGTGGATTCATGTTGGTGGAGATAGTTTTCCTGCTACTATTTTCTTGCTATTGAATAATTTTTCCTGCAGAATCTTCCTGGTTCAATTGGAATTGATCAAGTTAAGAATATAGCAGCTGAATCTGATGATGTTGCAGCAAATGCTTCATTGGTTGGACAGAAAGTAATGACAAGATGGCCTGATGACAATAACTTCTATGAAGCTGTTATAACTGACTACAAAACTCATGAGGTTGGTTCACTGAGTAGTATGCATCTACTATTTCTCTGAAAAAGCTGCAAATAACCAATGTGCTAATGTCACGCCATCATCAGGGTTTACATGCTCTCGTATATGATATGGACACAGAAAAGGAGGCATGGGAATGGGTCAATCTCAATGAGGTAATGTTTAGTAATGACTTGGTTTTCTGTAGTTGTGCCTTTTGCTTCTTGGAGTTCTGCGTGATTCAATTACTATGCTGGTTTATGGTCTGTTTCCTTGGCTTGTGCTGTCATTTATCCATGTAAAATGGTCCGATTACTTTTATCTTGAGGTCAACTTTCTCCATTTCCTTTGTCATGCACAAAACCAGTATTTTCAGAGCAATGGAATGCTGATAGCATATTAAAAGTTTGACCTTTGTCTTCATATTTTCAAATCTTTCAATTCCTTGATTTTTTTTTTACTATTTGTGAAAATATGGTTGATCCATACTTTCAAGAAAATTGGTGCAATCCAAATTAAGAACAAACAAGCTTTAATATCAAACTCGCTAACCAACTAAATAAGCTTAAAAATATAAGGGGGAGTTTGGTTTGTTTCATTTTCCATTTTCATTTTCATTTTCTAGAAAACCGCATTTTCTAGTTTTCTGGAAAATGACTTTTTTTCATTCTCCAGTTTTCTAGAAAACGCTATGTTTTTTTCTGGAAAACAAAGTTGGAAAATGCAAACCAAACATGTTTTCCAGAAAACCGCATTTTCTACAGAAAATGAAAATGGAAAACAGACTGGAAAATACAAACCAAACGCCCCCTAAAAGTTTCAAACAATTAAACAAGCTTGAATTGTGAGCTTGATAACATCTAAACGAACCGAGCTTAAGATTATAAAAAAAAACAAAAACAAAACAAGCCAAGCTTGCTCGAACAATTGTTTCAAGGTTGGGTTCATTTTAGACTTGATTTGGCTTGGCTCGTTTACAATCCTATATGTAGTAGCTACCTTGCACTAATTAGCATGCCTTGCAGCTTGGATAGAGTTAAGCATTTTTATCTTTCTTGAGTGAGCACCTAATATCTTGACGATCAATTTAATCCTGCTTGTAGTTACCTACCACTAACTAGCTTGCCTTGCAGCTTGTATAGAGTTATGTACTTGTGTCATCTTTTGGAGTTCATAAGGTAGATGAACTTAACAATTTTGTTCAAGCGCCTCACTAATTTGTTTTTTTCCCAACAACTTCCTAAAATAAAGGTGGCAACAGAAATAAAAAAGAACAATGAAAAATCTTACAAGGGAAACTTTCATTCATTTGGCTGCTTTCAGCAGTCTTCAATCAGTTTAAACTTTCTTTTCTTGGCAGATTGCTCCCGAGGATATAAGATGGGTAGATAGTGAGCCTGGTAAGTACAAACCAGGAGATCGCCCTCGACCTGGTAAAAAGTCAAGCCTCAACGATGCCATTCCAGGTGCCGGCAGGGGAAGAGGATCAAAGAAAGGGTTCTGCAAAGAGTACATGCCATCGCAAAATTGGCTTGGGAGAAAGGTTTCCCAAAACATTAAAATACTAGATATAAAAGTTATTGTCAAGGATGCACGTGAACATTGAATTTGTTAAACTGCTAAACAAGTCGGTGTCTAATGCACTGTTTCACTGTTCTCCAACTTGCAGGTGGAGAGAATTCTTGACGTTAGTCCTCCAGATCATCAAGAGATTGAGAAGGCAAAGAAACTTCTTAAAGTAAAGAGGAATTCTACAAATAAATTTTAGTTTCTTGTGCCACTTGTACTTACTTCGACTTGTGTGTTCATGGCATTTCTACAGGAACATGAGCAATCACTGATTGAAGCAATCGCGAAGCTTGATAACATGTCTGATAGCGAAAATGGTAGTGCATTTCATGTTGGTAAAAGGCGATATGTTATCCTTGCGTCGATAGATTTTTAACTCAAAAATTTTCTATGGCACAGAGGAAGATGACCAATTCTCCCATAGACGAACCAAGGAACGAGGCATGGCATGGACTGACTGGCCACGAGGACAAAAACAAGGATTTCATTGCCGAGGCATGCTTGAAGGCCAAGGAGGTTCTAATGACGATCACATGGCCATGGCCGGAGATGGTACTGCATCCAACTATCATGGAGATGACTACTATGGGATATAACATTACGCCTGACAATCTATTCACCAACAAGACTACAAGGATGATAATTGCATGCAATTTCATGCATTATCGAAAGGCGGATGAGTAAATTCAAGTGGCCATCAAACTAGGAAGCCTCCTTCGGAGTCGCTGGAATACTCGATTTGATGATGGATATAAATGCAACTTTGAAGAGGGCCAGAAATACTGGCACCATCAATTCTTTCTGAAATTCGTCCTTTTTCACAAGCTTGCTAGTTTTCTGAGTGTGAGCCGATTCGAGGAAGCAAATTTGTGATCCTTGGTGATAAAGCTCAGTTTATGTACAATATGATTCAATATTTTTCATCCATGTCTGGTGGTATGATTCATGCCTTTTTCTTGTCACATTTGTATAATTACATTCAATTAAAGGAGTAAGAAATATGACTTATAATTTGTCTACCGTATACTATGTGAATGTTATAACATCTGGGTTAGTAATCCTCGTGATTTATCTTCTTAATTATGAGATGAATTGACGGGGTGTCGGGGCAAGCGAATTGTCTTTTGCATCTCTAATGCAGAAATATGTTGAAAAATTTGAAATATTATTCGGGTTTCATTCCTTTGTGCCGGCCCAATCACCATTTACAAGCAGGCCTTCGTGCCGGTCCATCAAGAGGCTGAGTGTTTGAAGTGGTTCAGTTTCGACCATCGAAGGCACTCTCGAGACGCCCTGAATCTGATGGCGCCTCTTCCATCCAAGGCGATCGCCGCGGCGGCTGGGATGGTCCGCGGCCGGCTGAGGGCGGCCGTTCGCACTAGGAGCGGCGGCGGGGAAGGTGCTAGTCGATGGACGAGCCCTGGGACCGAGGAGCGGCCTAAGGGTTACCTCTTCAACCGGCCGCCGCTGCCCCCGGGGGAATCGAGGAAGTGGGAAGACTGGGAGCTCCCCTGCTACATCACCTCCTTCCTCACCATCGTCATCCTCGGCGTCGGCCTCAACGCGAAGCCCGACCTCACAATCGAGACTTGGGCCCACCAGAAGGCCCTCGAGCGCCTCCAGCAGCAGGAAGCCGCTGCTGCAGCCGATTCCGAGTGATGTGATGGAAATCTTCTGCCCACCATTTCCTGGTAAATGCTTCGTCTTGGATCTCGTCTTTTCTTCCTAAGAAGAGATGGAAGAGTTTGGAGTTTCGCGTTGAATAATTTATAGGGATTCCTATATTTTGATATAATTCTCGCAAGTTCTGCAAGATGCGAAACTTGGAATTTCTCAATCTGTACCTTTGGATGCTATGCTTTAGCTTTTGTAACTGCATATCATTTTGCCTTTAACCATGAATTTGTACAATGGTTTCATCTGAAGGCTGAAGCTGGTATAAGTTAATAAGCTTGGAATAGGTTTTTAGACCTATGCTTCGGAGATCAGTGAGTTTTTCATATATTTTTGGTGCCCTTATCGTTATGTTCCCGCCTTCTGTTGACAAGTATTATTTTGAAGATGCACTTTAGTCGTCAATGTATTGCGTGCGTATATTATCACTGTGCTCCTTGGTCATTCTTTAGTTCTACTCCCATGCTATGTCTATTTGGAGGCATTGATCTAGGGGGTAAAGGAAGTAGTTTAGAAGTGGGAAAAAAGAATGAAATTAATTTATCTTATTTCCAGTAATTTTTACTTATACTATTTGCTTTGACAGAATCAAAGGGAAGTCAGTAGAATCACATTTAAGCTGGGCTTATAGATTCTTAGAGCCAAATTTTCTTTCCTTCATTTCTCGCCAATTTATGCGGAATAAAATAGAGGACTTGGAAGGAATTACCTTCCTTCTTCTCTTCCTCTAAGTAAACAGTGGATTTCATTTTAATTTTCTCCCATTGCTTTCCTTTCTTCTCATCATGGTTTTAAGAACTCCCTCACATATGCTGCATATGCAACTGCCTAGGTTATGAACAATCTTGCATGGCAACAACACATGACATCTGCAATCTACATGCCCAGTTTAAAAAAAATCTTGATTCATTCGAACCAATTTAGAATGTAGTAAATTGATTTGAAATATTATTAGACTCTAATTAGTTACTTGTAAAAGTGTTTAAACACTTGTTTTGTGAGTAATAAACACTTTAGATATGTTAATACTTCTATATTATCTATTTTAAATGCAAATTTATATTGATTATCGTATTTCTTGTACTTTGCATTGTTGATTGGCACATATGTATATATGAAAGCATGGATCAGATGTGTTGATAGATGAAATTTGGTACATGTATGGTAGTTATTGTTACAAATATAAATATTTTGTAACATTCTTAGAACCAATTGCATATCTCCTTGTTTACTGCTTATGCATTTATACAATGGATCGATCGCATACCACCTACATATGTTGTTTGAAACTTTGCTTCTCATTTCCACCCAAATAATCACAAAATTAGAATCATATGCAAATTAGAAATTTATCAAGTAGAAAATCATACAATGACTACTCCAATCAAGCCAATATGTGAGTAGGGTAGTAAACAAGCCAAGCTAATCGTTGGGGTGTTTAAACTTATTTGATAAGGTAACCAATCAAGCCAAACCGAGCCTAAAATGAACATTGTCATTGAAATGATTGTTCAAGCTTGGCTTGATTAATTTTTTTTAGTTTGAGTTTGGTTCAAGCATGGCTTGAGCTTGGTTCATTTAGATGTTATCGAACTTTCAATTCAAACTTGTTTGATTGTTTGAAACTTTTCCTTGTTTGATTGGTTATTGAACTTGATAATTCAAATTTGTATGTTCATTTTAAAAGTTTTTTTATTTAATTTGTATGTTGATAAGAATTTTATTAATGAACATGGTTCGTGAACATTGTTCACGAATGTTGTTCATGAACATTAACGAGTTGAACACATATACTCAAGTTTGTTCATTTAGTTTAACGAGCTATTCAAACTAGTTTATTTAATTGATCTTGTGTGTATTGAACGAACATAAACAAGCTCTTATCAAGCCAAATATCAAGTTTGTTTACGAACGTTCAGTTCATTTACAGTCTTATGAGAGAGATTTTCTCTCTAAAGAGAAATATATTTTCCTAATCACAAAGAGAACAGGCCAATCCCGTTGGATCATCCATAATTTACACCAGCAAACCACAAAACTTTTCCTTTACAATTTATTTTGGCTGGGTCATACAAGAAAACTGGTCCAAGGGATCAAAATATATACCCTTGTCAATCTATTTAATGTGTATATACATATCTTAGCCTCTTGAGTCTTGATTGCTTCTGCCAATCACATACTTGCATCCTCATGCCATCATATGTCTCATCATTATTGCTCACCTCACTGGATTGATTTTTCCCTGTTTGGGCGAAGATTCATCGTCTCCTATCATATTGTCTTTCTTGGAAGAATCTATATTGGATCGGTAAATCCCTTATATGGTCAAGTCACATCTTTATGTTGAGGTTTAGCTGTGTAAGAATTTGTATATTGAAGTGAGTCCAGATAGGGGGTTGCTCGAATCTGTGTTTGTTTTAATAGTTTTGATGACTTGCCGTTATTGTTATCATGCTGTTGTGCTTGTTGGACCCAAATTTTCTTTCCCTCTACTCCACGTTATTGAGGAAATAAAATGGAGGATTTGGAAGCAATTAAGTTCCTCCCTCTTCTCATCTTCCTTTTAAATAAACAGCCATATTTCATTTAATTTTTCTCTAATTCCTTTTGTTTCTTCTCAGTTCCACCCATGTTAAGACAGGTAAAAGTCACGATGTTAACTAGAAAATGCTCAAGAAAGCAAATGGTTAGCTAAAACTGTTCTCAAGAGTTTGAAGCGAGCTCCCATTTATGTGAAGGTGGGCTTTGAACGACGTGCCCTGTCAGAAAATAGATAGTTTAAATTACAATCAGGATAACAAGCCACGAAGAAACCTACTAAAATACAGGAATATTGGAGATAGATTCTCTGTGAAGAGAAATTGGTTACAATAATATTTCACTCTCCTGGATTGTCCATAATTTTAAACCAGCAAGCCATCAAAGTTTTCGTTTTAAAAGTTATTTTCTTGTTTATTCTGGTTGGATCATACAACAAAAATGGTCCAAGCTATCAAACTATATACTCTTGTGAATCTATAAAAGGACAGTCCGATACACGGAACTCGTCGAACCATTTCCAATATTCGAATTGTGACTTTTAGATCATAGAAACGACATTTCCATTTTTGAGACTCTTGTGAATCTATTAAATGCATAATTGTACATGCCTGAGCTTCTCAATTTCTTTCTCCCAATTGCATGCTCCCATCATGATGCTGGCACATTGCTCGGCTCACGCAATCGTCCACTATTTGGATAATCTCCATTTGTAACTTTGGACTTCTGCCATGCTTGGTAGAATCTCTAACGAGACCAGTAAGCCCTCAACATCGATCAACTGACACCTTTGAAAGGGAGGATTTGTTGTATGAGAATGTTTATTTAAGTGAATGCAGACAGGGTGTTACAGGAAGATATCTTATTCATTAGTATGTTCCTTACATTTTTTTTTTTTTGGGAACACTCTTTCTGCAAAATGTCCAAAGTGGCAGCAGTGAATAGCTGTTTCAGAAATGTTCAGAAGGTTGTGGACGTACTGTAGGGGATGATTATGCACATGCTTTTGAAAATGACCCAATGTCACTGTTGTTTCTGTGGGAAATCAAGTGCGAGTTTAAGTAATAACAAATTCGGTGTTACTGCAGGATGCGATGACCTCAAAACGGAGTGATTTTACTGGGGGTGGAAGAACTTAATGAAGAGATGCATTTTACAGAGATTCCACGAACATTCAACAATGGCTAGGGCGAACTTGTTAAAGGACGAAGGCAGAGGCCAAGCTGCTGCTGCTGCTGCTGACTGGTGCTCGACTTTTGAAATGCATCACACTCTTCCTTGCTTGTGGCAGGAACAAAAAACACAGTGCGGGCGATAGAGATGTTTGTGAAACAAGCCATGCGACGGCGGTTGGTTGGTGTACTACCACGTCCATTTCATCTTCCACCACCCTTTGCCTTGCCCGTAACCAACACCGCACACTGCCGCACCACCACAACGCAACAAACTAGATGTGCGATGGAGAAGCTGCCATCGTAGCCTCGACCGAGGCTTGGCTCGCGCTGGCAATTCCTATCCGTCTACATCGCTGGAACACGCAATCAACGTGTTACAGAGCCACAACTTTGGCTTCGCCTGTTTGTGATCTTCGTTTAATTATTCGCCTGGCCCATGCACCTCAGATTACGCACCCTGAAATGATGATAACTGATGTGGGGGAAATAAGACTCATAAGATCGGCGCCATGTCCCCCCAACTCGACCTAAGGCTCAGAGTCAGACATGTGGACCTAAGGACCGCCCAACCTGAGCTGAGCCTGAAGGGGGACTCGGCTGGGTGGACGGGCGGTAGGTATGCCATACTGTTTGGAATGGGACTAGTTGATCACTTCATTTCTGTTGAGTTCTCCACTCGTTTTCTCTGCGTTTGACTTGGGCATTAGAGTGATTTCGTTAAGGTTCGTCTCTGTCCTTTTTCTAACTTTACTTGGTATTTGCAGCCTTACTCGTCCGATAGTCATGGGAGAGCTCTGTACATAGTCTGGGATAATCATCATTGATCCTTGTCGAGGTTAGACTAGTGTTTGAAAAATCACGATCTTACGTAAAATTGATTTGGATAAAAATCGAATCAGTCGGAATCGGATTGTAAATCATACGATCCTAATAAAAATATTTAAAATGAAAAAATATAAAATTTTTATTAACATAATAATACTAATAATAATAATAATAATAATAATAATATTTAATCTCAAAAATATTTTCTTAGATACAAGCTGATTCAATTTAAAGATCAATTCATTAGACAATAAATATTTAAAAACATATCATTTTGAAAAAAAAAATATAACAAAATATTATTGATAAAAAATTAATTCAAAAATAATTAAACAGTTGTCTAAATAATTTTAAAATTTTAATCCTAATTTTGCAAAAAGTAAAAAAAATAATAAAATAAGATTAAAAATCTTCTAGGTCTTTGAAAAATTTTAAACGATATTTTTTGAATTTCAACTTTCAAATTAATTATAAATTTTTAAATGAGTTTCGATTTGATGTATTATATGTCTCATGATTTAATTTGAATCAATAGTTACGACCTATTAAAGTTCTCATCGATCCTGTTCCGATTATGTCTGATCCTACTATGAAAATCGATTTTGCATGATCCAAAATCAATTTATGCTTCCAGATCGTACGATCCTACGATTTAAAATCGCAATTTTACAAACCTTGGGTTAGACATACTTCGGTGGCCATCCTTCTCCGTCCTAGGTTGGGCAACGGACAATTTCTGGTTCTCATTGTTTGACCCAAACCCAAAGGCAACTCAACCATTTGCCGATCCGATTAGCTGTCAATTGGAAATGAGCCGACCCGATAAAGAAACATGATCCCCGCCCATGTTTATGGGTCTGGCCCATCGCGCGGGTAAGCAGGCCGGCCCTCCTAGCGCCCCGTTAGCAGGGGTCAGTGCTGAAAGCCTCCGTGGGCCCATCAAATGGGCAAATGGGTAGTTCAGGCGGCCGATTCAGCCTAGACCGGGAATTAATTCTTGAGTCACTAGATGGCTGAGCCCCATGGTTTCATGAAGGCGTGGGTCCGAGTCAGGGGAAGCTCGACCGGCGCCCCCAAAGTTCCCTTACAGTGAAGGCCCGAACGGCGAAGGTGACGAGCCTTTAGCAGATTCACTTCGGACCCAGTCGAGGTATGCCACTCGGACACACTTTGACTCGGGAAGCATAGGCCCTCAGTCGGCCTCAATACTATAGGCCCTCAGTCGGCCTCAATACTATAAGCCCTCAGTCGGCACCAAGCCGCCAACCGACACTAGCATTCGAGGTTTTGTCGTGACTCATCCGAACAACCACTGCCTGACACCGGACTAGCAGAAGGAGTACGGGGTTGGCGCAAACCTGATACCCTTTAGGTCTGAATCACGAGTATCCCGCTGACGCCATGATCTCCCTGCCATGCCCTGACACCCCGTACTACGCTCGCCTACGTCTGTGTCAGGCCGAGCGGAGCCTGACTGCGCTCGCATTTAAGTTGACATCGCTCCTTTCCTTATTCCGGTATACAACACAATACCCTGCCACCCTGGCTATGCCTTACCCTGTCCTCGTATACGACAAACATGTGGCAGGTGGAGCAGAAGATGTCAGCTTCCCCGGCTATATAAGCCTCTCCACTCCGCATCCCCTATGTACGCGCAATAGTATTTTCGCTACTGTTCTATTGCTTTTGCTGCTCTTCTACCACCAGGGACTGACTTAACCGTCGGAGTGCATTGCCGGGGACTTTTCCCGACGGGTTCTAACGGTCTTTGTCTTGCAGATCGAAGCTAGTATCGGAGCCCGCATCGGCGGTTCGTGATCCTTGGGAGACCACGTGCTCTTGGGAGTCCACCTCGCTTCTCGACAGGATCAAATTTGGCGCTAGAAGAAGGGCACGCTTAGCCTGGTCAGAAGCAAAAGATGGAAGATCCGGGTCACTTCCGACTCGAGTTTGACCCAATATGCTCTAGATCCTTGAACCTTGATGCCTACGAAAAATAAATCAATAATTTAGTGGCCAAAATAATCCAAAAATTTGCATATTTGCATTTAAGTCCAAAATAAAGGTAAGTTCTAAAACCTAGGGCAATTTCACAATTTTGGCAATAGAAACATGAGTCAAACATGGATTTTAGCAGCTCAAATGATCAATAAAATAGTATTTATCAACTCCCCCACACTTGAGCTTGAGCGTCTCGCGAAAACAGTAAATATGTATCCCCTAGATTTACTTAAGCATAATTAGAAGCAAATGAAAAGAAATTACCTAAGGTTGTCAATTCTCATAAATCTAAGCTCTATGGATTACTATCCTGTCCTTAAATCAACAACTTAACCTTTTCATCCATCATGAGTCATTGAGATGAATCTAACTCATAGCCTCTCAAGGAAAATTTTGGTGGCTCTTTCCTTAAGTTCTAACTTGATGATGGAAGTGGAGCTCACTCAAACACATATGATTCTTGCACTACCATAGGCTTGCTTATTATCTACTCTCCACCATTAATCATGATTAGGATCAACAACTATAAAAACAAATCAAAACATTAGAAAATGGTAAGGAGTGAAATAAAAGCCAAGGAGATGGAGAAATTGATAAAGTGGAAGACTTGAGTGCTTGAGGATGTTTCCAATGCTTTTTGCTTCCATACAATTCTTGTAATGAGATAAGAAGTGGGGTAAAGTCAAACTATAGCTTGTCCTTCAAGAATTTGAATAAAACCCCTTCCTTGGTCTAATGTGCCAAATTCCTTCAGTTGCGTGCCAACTTTGCTTGCTCTTCCTTTTCTGATCTGATTTTTCTCTTCTTTTATCTTCTAGCAAGGTCAGATTTGTAGTGGAGCAAAGCTTTTAATTCGGATCAGAGAACTTCAATGATGTTCAATGCCAACTCAATTGTATCCACTTGGTTTCTTTTCATTTTTTTTTTCTAATCTTGTTCTGATCAGTTGGGATGCACTCCACACTTGTTGCTACATTCCTATACCTACTGCCGTGATCCATATCCTTAAAAACTCAATCTCAGATTTGAGTTGGCACAAACTTCCTCTCTAGCATCTACTGATTTTTTTTCTTTTTCATTTCTTCCTCTGTTTTTGGCACTGATTTGCTCTGCAATGATCTCAAAGTTGCTTGGTTTCAGATTTATCTGATCTCAGCATCCCTTGCATCTCAATTCGGTTTCGGTATAGCTGCAAATTCATATTGTCTCTGCTGAATTTCCAGATTTTTCTTCTGTATTTCCCTTCTCTGATTTCAGCAGCTACTCGGCAGCAACCTTGCATTAGTTTCAGCTCAGATTTTAGCTTCTTTTCAGCTTTTGTACAGCTACAATTCAGCTTCTCCTAACACCCCTTCTAATTGACACAGATTTTTTTCTGCAATTGTTTCAAAACTTTCTACATTTTCCTGCTTCAGCTCCTAGAAATCCCTGCACAGATTTGATATGAAGCAGAGTTCTGTATTTGTTTTGTATCATTCAGTAGTTACTGATCTGTGCAGCTGTAACTCAAAGTTACGGATTTAGCAAGGTTTCAGTCCTAAGCAATTCAGAACAGAACATTGCTCCACAGCCATTTAATCTGCCCAGAATTTTCAGCATCAAGTTGGATTCAACTTCAATCATATCAGGAACTTTGTACCAAAGCTGTTTTCTTCAATTGCCATCAAACTTTGCACTAATTCAGATCTACACAACTGCATTCCAGTTTTTCTCAAAGAGTTTCTGAAATTACAGCCAAGAAAATTTCAATTTAGCTTCATATCAGCATTTTGTTCAGCCTTAATGCAACCTTCATTCAGCCTTCCTAATCAGTCTTCATGCAGCTTCATCTCCATTCTTCAATTCAGCTCGCATACAAACCTTGCTTGTATCACTCAGTAGCTCCCAAATGGAGCACACGGCAGCAACAATTGGAATGCAATTCAGATTTTTGGGTTGTTTCAGCAAATTCTTTTCTCAGCTCAATTTAGACTTTAAGCTTCATCAGATTATACAGCTTCAAGTCACTGATTTCTCTAACAATTAACATCAAGAGTATTTGCTTCAAATAGTTGTGGAGAATGCAAGGTTTCCATTCGAAATTCCAATCAGCACATTGACTTAGCCAAACCACTGCCTTACATTCGAATTTTTTTTAGCAGCTCTAGCATCCATTAGTTCTTCTTATATCTGAAATTGAATGTGCACCTTCAGCTTCAGATACATTCAACACTTAACATCTTGATTCATAGCTTCAAAAACTCAAATTTCAGTTTCAACTTGACACAAACTGCATTTTCAGCTTGTTTTCTCAACCTTACTGCATTTCCAGCTTGTATTCTTTGCTTGATTCAGTAATGCAATTGAATTTTTCACTGCAATTCATCCACGCAGCAGCATTCCTTTGTTCTGATCAGCAACCTTTCAGTCTTTAATTCCTGATAATTTCCAATGGGTTTTGTTTTTAATCCTTTTCAACACCCTTGCATTTGTTTACATTCCGAACACAGATTTCCAAACTTCTCCATTGCTTGCCTCTTGCTTCAATACAGAATTCCTTATATTTTCAGCTTTTGTTCGGACCTTGTTCAGACTCCCTGATTTATACAGCTTTGGAAACCCAAAAATTCAGCTCAAGTTGATCAAACTGCATTTTCGGCTCTTGACACTGATTTTCTGCACAGATTTCTGTAGACCTCAAATCTGACCAGCTGAAATTATGGCTCCATCAGATTGTAGCTGAACTTAGCTTCCACAATTCCAACTTCCAAATTCTTGATCCAAGTTAATTTCGATCCAAGGTGGCAGATTTTTCAGTTTCTTTATGGCACAAATTGCTTTTCTCACTTAAGCTCAGATTTTGTGCCATTTCCTTTCTTTATTTCAGAATTTTCTTCATCTCTTTGGCAAAGAATTTCAACCGAATTCACCTTGGTTTCAACATGGCTTAGATCTCCCATTGATGGTCAAGAATCTTCAATTGGCAATTTCAATCTTTGATCACTTCTTCTTATCATATTTTTTTTCTCGAAATGGCATCCTTGATAAAAATTGCTTCCAAATCACTAATCACTCCCCCACACTTAAATCTTTGTCTGTCTCGGGCAAAATAGCACTAAGAAACATCCCAAGCAAACAAATCCATAGAAGAATTTGGGTTAAGATTAGCAATAAGGAAAGACAGGAATTTTGCCAAAATTGAATTGGAAAGGTAAACTAAATGATTAGTCCCAATAGATATGATCCAATCAATGAAATATGGCTTAGAAAGAACCTAAGCAAGTTCTAGAGCACAATAACATATGTGTATCACAAAATAAGGCTAATCTCACTAGGTAAAAATAATCCATCTCAAATCCTCAATTAAGAATCTAAAGCAAAATCGTACTCAAGCATCCAAGATCTCATCCATGAACTCAAATCCTAAGTTTCGACAACTAAATTTAATTTATTTTCAAAAGACTCTAACATGACATGAAGAAAATCTAGAGGGATACATTTATTCCTACTCATGTAAGGAAAAGTGCTAAAAGCATAAGAAATGATATTTACAATGACTCTATTTATTCATGTCATGTATCTTAAGCATTTATTTCCTAGAACCATGAAAATGTACTAAGTGAAAAAAAACATGGTATTTGCAATGAAGAATTTTATTCGCACTTTAAAGTTCCTACTTGAGAAAATTAATTGCGCATGCAAATTTGAAGTTATTCTTGCAAAAAGTAAGGAAATGGTATATACAAAGAAAAATTGAGTGTAAATTTAGTGAACTCCCCTTTTAAGTTGGGTATATGGCATCAATATAGTCCACTCCATCCACCTCTAGCTCCTTGACCTCTTCATGGAATTTCTTGAGCCGGTGGCCATTTACTTTGTACACTTGACTCGTGGCCTCCTCTTGAATCTCTATCACTCCATAGGGAAAAACATTAGTCACAAAAAATGGACCCTCCCATCTTGACCTCAACTTCCCTTTGATTAATTTGAGTCTTGACTGTATAATAACACTTTGTCACCAATTTGAAATTCTTTGTCCACAATGTGCTTGTCATGAAATTTCTTAGTCTTCTCCTTGTAAATCCTTGAATTCTCAAATGCTTCCAACCGGATTTCTTCAAGTTCTTGAAGATGCAACTTCCTTCTTCTCCCACCTTAGTAGCATCAAAATTGCAAGCTTTAACTGCCCAGTATGCCTTATGCTCAATCTCTACAGGTAAGTGGCATGATTTCCCATACACAAGTCTATAAGGTGACATTCCAATGGGTGTCTTGTAAGCGGTGCGATATGCCCATAGTGCCTCTTCAAGCCTTTTGCTCCAATCCTTCCTATTAGGTCCCACGGTCTTTTCCAAAATGGATTTGACTTCTCTATTCGACACCTCAGCTTGGCCATTTGTTGGGGGTGATAAGCAGTAGAAACCTTATGTACAACCCCGTACTTATTAAGTAGAGCCTTCATGTGCTTATTGCAAAAATGAGATCCTTGGTCACTTATGATTGCTTTTGGAATTCCAAACCTGCAAAAAATGTGTGACCTGACAAAACTAACAACAACAGATGAATCATCAGTCCTGGTGGTATGGCCTCCACCCATTTTGAAACATAATCAACAGCTAAAAGAATATACAAAAATCCAAAAGAAGCAGGAAATGGTCCCATAAAATCTATACCCCACACATCAAATATCTCACAATATAAAATAGTTTGTTGAGGCATTTCATTTCTAGCACTTATGTTTCCTGTTCTTTGACATCTATCACAACATTTACAAAACCTATATGAATCTCTAAAAAGGGTGGGCCAGTACAATCCACATTCTAAAATTTTCCTAGCGGTTCTTTGTGGTCCAAAATGCCCACCACATGCTGAAGAATGACAAAAAGTGAGTACAGAATGAAACTCATGATTTGGTACACATCTCCTAATGATTTGATCACTACAAAATTTCCACAAGTAAGGATCATCCCACACATAATATTTTGCATCACTTTTAAACTTATCCTTTTGAGCTTTCGAAAAGTGTGTAGGAAAAACATGAGCTACAAGAAAATTCACTAAGTCTGCATACCAAGGTGACTCACCATGCAGCTGTAAAAGCTGCTCATCTCTGAAATCATCATCTATGGCCGTGGGATCTCCATCTCCCTCCAATCTGCTCAAGTGTCCGCTACTAAATTTTCCTTGCCACTCCTGTCCCGTATCTCCAAGTCAAACTCCTGTAGTATAGCATCCATCTAATAAGCCTTGGCTTCGCATCTGGTTTCTTCAGGAGGTACTTCATGCTGCATATCAGAAAACACAACAACATGAGAACACAATAAATATGATCTGAATCTATCTAAAGCAAAAACAATGGAAAGAAGCTCCTTTTCAGTCGTGGTGTAGTTGGCTTGGG
>JAGFNQ010001299.1:0-170297 GCA_024364735.1 Boesenbergia rotunda | reverse complement strand
TTGATACATGCGAATCGTGCTTGAAAGGCAAGATGACCAAATTACCCTTTCCCGGAAAAGGTAATCCAGTGGGAGAGTTGCTTGGTCTAATACATACCGATGTATGCGGACCAATGTCAACTCAAGCACAAGGAGGCTATAACTACTTCATCACCTTTATCGATGATCACTCACGATTCGGTTATGTGTTCTTGATGAAACACAAATCTGATGCTTTTGATAAATTCAAAGAATTCAAAAATAAAGTAGAGAAATAACTTGGCAAAAGTATTAAAATACTTTGATCCGATCGGGGTGGAGAATACTTAAGTCAAGAGTTCCAAGATTATCTTAGGGATAATGGGATATTATCCCAATGGACTCCGCCGTATACACCACAGCATAATGGTGTATCTGAGAGGCGAAACCGAACCTTGATGGACATGGTTAGGTCTATGATGAATCATGCAACTCTTCCAAAATCCTTTTGGGGTTATGCACTTAAGACAGCTGTTTACTTGCTAAACAGAGTCCCGACCAAGGTAGTCTCTACTACTCCATATGAGATTTGGAATAGTAAGAAACCTCACTTAACTCACCTTAAGATATGGGGTTGTCCTGCTTATGTGAAGCGGGTTGTATCAGACAAATTGGATGCTAAGTCTGATATATGTCTATTTATTGGATACCCTAAGGAAACGAAGGGTTACCAATTCTATCATCCCTTGGAACAAAAGGTGTTTGTTTCAAGGCATGCTGTATTTCTAGAAAAAGAATTTCTTTTACAAGAAAACAGTGGGAGTAGCATTGAGCTTGATGAAGTTCAAGAGACTCCAATAGACATTAAAGAGACACCTAGTCTAGACCCATAACCGATAATTCATAGTGATAGCTATCAGTTGAACCTAAAACTACACCACCTCTTCGTAGGTCTGATAGGACACGCAACATTCCAGAGAGATACGGATTTCTCGTAAGTGAATCGAACGACGTGTTGCTCATTGGTGATGACGAACCTATCAGTTATGAAGATGTTCTGAAAAGTTCAGAAAGGGACAAATGACTTGAGGCCATGAAGTCGGAAATGGATTCCATGTACCAAAACCAAGTATGGGACTTGGTTAACCCACCTGAATGGATTAAACCCATAGGGTGCAAGTGGGTTTTCAAGAAGAAAACCGACATGGAAGGTAATGTTGTTACCTTTAAGGCTAGATTAGTGGCAAAAGGATATCGTCAAAAACAAGAGATTGATTATGACGAAACCTATTCACCAGTAGCTATGCTTAAATCCATTCGGATGCTCCTAGCCATAGCAGCTCATTATGATTATGAGATATGGCAAATGGATGTGAAAACAGCTTTCCTTAATGGAAACCTGCTTGAGGATGTATACATGATACAACCTGAAGGTTTCACATCGGTTGATAAAACCAAAGTATGCAAGCTTCGACGATCCATATATAGGACTGAAGCAAGCATCTAGGAGCTGGAACATCCGTTTTGATGAGACAATCAAAGAGTTTGATTTCTCACAAAATCCTGACGAACCTTGTGTGTACAAGAAGGTTAGTGGGAGTGCAGTCATATTCCTAGTATTATATGTCGATGACATCTTACTTATAGGAAACGATATATCAGTTTTACAGACAGTTAAAATTTGGTTGTCCAAAACTTTCTCCATGAAAGACCTGGGAGAAGCAACCTATATCCTTGGGATTAGAATCTATAGAGATAGACCAAGACGGTTGCTTAGTCTTTCGCAGTCTACATATATAGACCGAGTGCTAAAAAGGTTTAGCATGTCGGAATCCAAGAAAGGTTACCTTCCCATCAGGCATGGGATCAACCTTTCGAAGTCTATGTGTCCGCGCACAGAAGACGAGAGGATTTGCATGAATAAGATTCCCTATGAATCCGCAATAGGATCTATCATGTATGTTATGTTATGTACAAGGCCCGATGTATCATATGCTTTGAGTGTCACAAGCAGATACAAGTCGGATCCAGGAATGGATTATTGGGCGGCTGTCAAGACAATCCTTAAGTACTTAAGAAGAACTAAGGATGTGTTCCTAATATATGGAGAAGGAGATATGGTAATACGTGGGTATACAGATGCCAGTTTCCAGACAGATAAGGATGACTCCAAATCACAGTCTGGATACGTATTTACTTTGAATGGAGGCGCAGTAAGTTGGAAAAGTTCCAAACAAGACACCGTAGCGGATTCTACCACGGAAGCGGAATATATCGCAGCTTCGGAAGCAGCAAAGGAAGCAGTTTGGATCAAGAAGTTTGTCTCAGAACTTGGTGTGGTTCCAACCATTGATGAAGCAGTGTCGGTTTACTGCGACAACAATGGAGCTATTGCACAAGCAAAGGAACCAAGGTCTCATCAACGATCCAAACACGTGCTTCGATGCTATCATCTGATCAGAGAGATTATAAGTAGGAATGACATACAAATTGAGAAAATCCCCACTGAAAGGAATTTAGCGTATCCTTTAACTAAGGCATTGCCTCAAAACAAGTTTGAGGGTCATGTTAGAGCCTGTGGTATTGGATACCGTAGCGATTGTCATTAGGCCAAGTGGGAGTTTGTTAGTGATATGAGAGAAGTGTCCTAAGGCAATCGCCTTATGATTGTAAACATTTATTTCAATAAATGATAATTCACTATTTGAGTATACATGTTTGTGTATTTGATTGGGATCTTAAACTCATCTAATGAATGTCCGCCATACAATTCACAGCATAAGAGAATTTGTGATGGGATCACAACTAATGATTATCTCTAAATGTGCAAATGTGAAGTGTTGGAAATATCCCTAGTCGATGAATTGATAAATACGGACATTATCAATTCTGTTAAGACTAGCATGGGTTATTCTCTAATCAGCTGATTCTCACTGGCTGGTGACATTGGGATGTCCGGAGATAAACATGGATGCTAGTTAAGGGAACTAGTTCATTGGAGTGACTAGCTGTAAGACTTCATATGGGAATCTACATATAGATATGTCAATGAAGATCTTACTGTGGCTTAAGTGTGATGTTCCTTAGACTTGCGGTGTTCAAGTCATCTTGGTCATGGAGACTTATACTTTGACATCTTAAGCAAGCATCTCCAAGGAGGTGTGGACCCAGGATGATCGGGTATAAGCCGAAGTGCCCGAAGATGTTTGAACAGCCTACAAAGGATTCACCACTCCTTGCGAGGAGATGTATACCCAGGCCTATCGTCGAATTGTTACTCAAAGCCTCTGGCCAGAGCATATCATGTTGAGAGTGCGAGTCTCTTAAATACATGAGAGTAATTAGAAATCCAAAGGACGAGGAAGACACTACTTGGGCTAGGTGTGACGTAGTCAGCCTAGTGGGGACTGACACCATTGACCGTGTCCTGAACCAAGTGGGTATAAGGTGGTGAAGGGAATGAGGCACGATTCATTAGAGCTGCTGAAGGGTTTCAGAATAATTTCTTCTGAGGTCAAACCGTTGATCTTTCGATTAATTGGGGATCATGATGTACTACTAGGCGCCACTCATGATCGTTCTATAATTGGTTGATTATAGACGGCCAACATAAATCGAAAGCCTATTTAGTCACACGTACTACGAGTAATCCGAGGGATTTAAAACGAGTTGAAAATTAGATTTTCTGATCAAGAGAAATAAGTCGAATCTGAGTTAATCAGAGGCGCAATGGAAGCTAAAAAGGGCTAAGTCTTTTGAAGGCTTTTTGGGCGAATTAAATGAGTTTAATTCGCGGCGGTTCGGGTTGGTTTGGCCGGCCAAAGAGGGTGTCAAAACCCCCTTTGGTGGCCGGCCACAATAAGAGGAGAAAACCAATTAATTTTGGTTTAATTAATAAAATAAATCTAGTGTGATTTATTTTATAAATTATGGATAAATAAATTTGTATAGAGAAATTTATATAAATAAAATTTATAGAAATTTATTCTTTTATGGAAGATTAAAATAATCCATGAATTGGTTTATTTTAATTTTATAAAATCAATTATGAATTGATTTTTCCATAATAAGAAAGTTTATAAATTTCTTATAAAAATTTATTCCATAATTTAAAGAGAAGAAGAATTAGTTTTATTATAAATTGGTTTATAATAAAGACTCGGTTTAAACGGAATAATTAATAAGAAAATTTATAAGATAAATTTCTTATAACTAATTCCGTTAATTCCGTTAATTCGGTTTAGAGGGAGACTTAGCAAAGGAGTTGCTACTATATAAAGAAACCAAAGGCTAGCCCTTATTCCTACCAATTGAGTAATTGTAATTATTCTCTCCCTCTCTCTCTTAATCTCTTCTCCTCTCCCTCTCCCTCTCTTGCCTAGGGCCGGCGCCCACCCTAGTGGTTTAGGGCCGGCGCACCAAACAACTTCCCCCTTTGAAGTTGGTGTGAGCAATCAAGAAGAAGGAGAACCCGAACAAGAAGAAGAAGAAGCGGATAGCGACTCCTCTCTTCTCGGAATTCGATTCCGTTACTTCATTGGTTAGTTTCCTAATTTTTCTCTTATTCTTCTAGTTGTGCCTTCCGAGAATCTAGTAGTTCTCGTCGGCACAAAACTTGTGACTTTGCGAAGTCATCCCGAAGAGAACTCGGCGTGGACGCGAATACAGGCGAAGCTTCCAAGGGACGCTACGGTTGGATCTCATCCCTTTTCTTTGAGTTACGCGAGGTATAAAAGTAAATTAGTTTACTTTTCGCAAAATTTTATTGTATGATTATGTCAACACACCATAGGGTTGCATGCTAGATACGAAGTTAAAATAATTTAGGAAATTATTTTATGCAAACTCTTCCGCTGCACGTAAAAATTTTAAATTTTACGAACTCGTATCCTTGTCAACATGCACCCGGTCCCAACACTAGTTCCCAGACTTGGTTCCTCTCAAACTGGGCTAATTCTTCTTGCATAGCTAAGATACAATCAGGATCAGGTAAGGCTTCTTCTATAGTCTTAGGTTCAATTTTTGAGATCATTGCAATCTGACTAAGGTTTCTATAGGAAGACCTAGTTCTGACTCCTAAAGTTGGATCACCAACAATTTGATCAGTTGGGTGACTGATTCTGGGTTTCTTAGTTTTTCTAGAACTTGGTTCGACCTCAAGTCCGACCGGTCGGTTTGGTTCAGTATTTGGTTCAATTACTTGGGTTGGTTCAATTGTTGGTTCAATTGACTCTATAGTTGGTTCAATAGTTAGTTCATTTAGGGGTTCAATTAAAGGTTCAACAGTTTGTTCATTATCTTCAGTGTTTGATGAATTTAGATCTGGATTATCAAATTTTGAGTTAACTTCTTCATCAAATATCAGATTTGTTGTTTCTTCAATTTTCTTAGTTTGTTTGTTGTAAACCCTATAGGCTCTACTTGTTGTTGAATATCCTAAGAAGATGCCTAGAGTTGACTTAGACTGGAATTTACCTAGGTAGTCTTTGGTTTTTAGGATATGGACTTTGCACCCAAAGACCCTTAGATAATGTAGGTTTGGAAGTCTATGGTAGTATAATTCGTAGGGTGTTTTATTGTGTCGTTTGTTAATCAGGACCCTATTTTGGATGTAGCAAGCCGTGCTAATTTCTTCTACCCAATATTGGTTAGCTAAGTTGAATTCATTGAGCATAGCCCTAGCGGCTTCCTGTAGAGTTCTATTTTTCCGTTCAACTATCCCATTTTGCTGGGGGGTTCTAGGACACGAAAATTCATGTATATACCCATTTACCTTACAAAACTCCTCGAATCGTTGATTTTCAAACTCTCCTCCGTGATCACTCCTAAGTCTTTTGATTTTGGTATCGTTTTGATTTTCAATTAACTTACAAAGATCACTAAATAGGTTTAAGGTTTCATCTTTGGTCTTCCGAAACCTAACCCAGGTAAACCTAGAGTAATCATCAACAATTACTAAGTAGTACCGGTTTCCGCTTAGTGACTTGGCTTCATGTGAATCAAATAGGTCAAGGTGCAGGAGCTCAAGTGTGGTTTGAGTTAGATCAGATTGAATTAGTTTGTGATTGGACCTAGTTTGTTTACCTTGATTGCATAATTTACATATTAAGTTTTCAGGGTTCTTAATTTTAGATATACCTTTAATCAGGCCAAGTTGGGTGATTTTTGAAATTAATCTTAGATTAGTGTGACCTAATCTCCTATGCTAGAGGTTTGATTCTTCTAACTGAGTTAACATTAATTTAGGTACTAGGGGTAGGTTTATAATGTAAACATTATTTTTCCTAGAGCCCTTAAGCATGATTTCTGAGTCTTGCAAGTTTCTAATCAGGCAGTTAGAGTTGGTGAAGGTGACTACATAACCAGTATCACATAATTGACTTATGCTAAGCAAGTTAAATTTAAAATCTTCAACCAAAAGAACCTTTTTAATAACAAAGTCAGATTTAAGTTTAATTTTACCTGACCCAATCACCTTGAGTGTAGCATTGTTGCCAAATGCTACTGAGCCTAGGTTCTTGAACTTGAGTTTGGTGAATTTCAATTTATCCCCAGTCATGTGTC
Source organism: Boesenbergia rotunda (assembly GCA_024364735.1). Classification (NCBI taxonomy): domain Eukaryota; kingdom Viridiplantae; phylum Streptophyta; class Magnoliopsida; order Zingiberales; family Zingiberaceae; genus Boesenbergia; species Boesenbergia rotunda. The sequence goes on along the minus strand of JAGFNQ010001299.1, from coordinate 163,775 downwards.
TGGAGCACCCGCTATCCAACATCCATTGGTCCAAATCTTTATGTTCCTACACATAAAGAGTTTTATTGATTTGGATCCAATTAGAATCAGGAATAGCCTAAATTGATTTTCACAACCTAGTCTGTCTCACCCAATCTAGAGTTATCAATCACGTTAGCCTTATGAGTTTTTGTGAGACAGGTTTTGAATAGACAGAATTATTTTGAAAAATCATGATTTATTTTGAAAAAGTTAGATTAATTTTGAAAGTAATTTGTTTTGAATTTATTTTGAAAAAATGAGTGTTTGAATATACAATTAACTGAACATTTGTGTTAGATTTGAATTTGACAAAGAGTAATTTGAATTTGAATTTCAGAAATCGGCTTCCAGGTCTTGGCGAGGCACTAGGCCTTATTTGGTCGTAGCCTTATTGGTTCATCAACCCTTTCCTTGACAAAGTCTTTTAATGAAATTTCATTTTTAAAATTACTTTTTGAAAAATTCTGGTCTAACTAGTCTGGGTCTTCGATCGGTAGCTTCGGCTAGTTTCACCAGTCTAAAGAGACCAAGTAGTGTATACTTCATCTTATTAGAAGAGGTTTCCCTAACGTACTATCATCTCACCGCCACCCAATACTAGGTTGTTCAAATCTCAGTTAATTGGTTCAGTCCTTAATCTAACCAGTCCTAAATCTAAGCATAATAAATTGCAGAAAATAAATAATCAAGCAATCATGCAATTTAAAACAAAAATAGAAATTTATCTAACTATGAAAATTATTTTTGATTTGGCTCCCCCTGGACTAAAGCCACGATAATGGTTTGGCAAGATGTGAATCTTGTCCTTGGGGATCCAATACTGATTTGATTCAGTTTGTTTGTTCAGACACAGTTTGGGTACTCATGCCTGAATTTTAGGTCTAGACTGATTCAGTACAGCATAGTATGATCTTTGTCTAGACTTAGTTCGATAGCCTAACCCGGATCAATTTAGAACTGACTTCTGTTTTCCAAGGATCATGTCAAGACCCTTGGAATCAGAAGTGAATCGTTCTAAGGCTGCTCTAAGGTCCTTGACTTGAGTTTTCAAGGAGGAGTTCTCTTTCTCAAGTTTTTCAACTTGAGTAGAGGCTCCTTCTTGAACCTTCTCAGTTAAGAATCTAGAGTCAGCTCCCTCTTTAAAGAGTTTTACTTCCTGTCGGAGGGACTCGACTCGGATTTTGGCTTTCGCCAAGTCACGAGAAAGATACGCAATTAATTCGGATAATTGACTTTTAGAAAACCCACTTACAGTGATTTCGCCATCCTCTGAAAACGTGAGCTTTCCATCTTCCGACTCCGATTCTGATTCGGTTTCGATTTCTTCCGAGGTCGTCAGAGCGAGCAGGTTTGATTGTGGGGCCTCTTCTTCTTCTTCGGACGAGGATTCGTCCCACGTTGCCTGAAGGGCCTTCTTCTTTCTTGCCTTCTTCGTTTCCTTTAGATTGGGGCATTCCGTCTTGTAGTGACCCTTCTTTTTGCATTCGTAACAGGTCACATTTGGTTTATTCTTCTCATTTGAAGGTTCAGCTGGTTCTTCCTTTCTTCGGCTGGCTTTCCTTCTGTTGGTCTGGTTTTTTAGTTCTTTGTAGTAGTCTCGAGCTAGCCGAACCATCTTAGGTCGATCTCCTTCGCTTTCTTCTGAGTCTGAGTCTAAATCAGACTCGGGTGCAGGTTGAGGTTTCTTCTTGGTCATCTTTCCAATTTTACCTGCAACAAAAGCAATGTCTTTCTCGGCCAGATTGCAGTTAGTCTGTTCATGTAATTCGAGTTCTGAAAATAATTCATCTAGTTTAATTTTAGACAAATCCCTTGAAACTTTGTACGCATCTACCATAGATGCCCACAAAGTATTTCTAGGGAAGGCGTTAAGAGCATACCTGATCAGGTCACGGTTCTCTACCTTGTGACCGATGGTGTGTAGACCGTTCATCAGCTCCTGAATTATGGCGTGGAGTTGAGCTGAAGATTCTCTATCGTTCATCTTGATTGTGTACAGCTTGTTCAGCAGAAGGTCCCTTTTGCTGATTCGGGTGTCGGAGGTTCCTTCGTGTAATTCAATTAGCTTACCCCAGAGTTCCTTTGCACTGTTGAATGGACCCACCCGGTTCAGCTCCTCTTTGGTTAGGCCGCATTGGAGTGTTTGGGTTGCTTTAGCATCAGCCTCGATTTTTCTTTTGAGTGAGGCGTCCCATTCAGTGTAGGGTTGTGGCACTCCTTCAGAATTTCTAGGAATTTCCAGACCAGATTGGATAATTATCCACATGTCCACCTGAGTTTTCAGGTGGACTTCCATCCTACTCTTCCAATAGGAGAAATTCTCCCCACTGAAGAGTGGTGGTCTGGCGGTACTGATGTTGGGTTCTTCCGGCACAAAACAATAAAAACGCAGCGAAAACAAGAACCCTCGAGCGATCCATGCGAAAGAAAACTCGTACAAAGCTATCTATCTAATAGATTTATCTACTGTTTATACCTTTGAAGCGTGCCCTTTGGTTATCCCGCTCGTCCAAGATGCGCCGGATCTCTTGCACGTTCAAACGTCCGTGCCTCTATTCGTATCCACACGGACATAATCTCTCAACTTCGGGAGAACTACCTTAGTTATGCTAGCAACTTGAGGTAGCTCGAAAACACCAAGAACATGACAGTAAGGTTTCGGCCAAGAGTGGAGGAGAGGAAGAAGAGAGGAAGGGAAGGGGAAAAGCTATGGCAAGAAGAAGACCTCATCCAAAGTCACAAGGTCCTCTTTTATAATCATCCCATGAATATGAAGAGGTTTGTGTCTCTTTGGCTTCCCAATAAAGAGCACATCTTTTTATGTGGCTCTTTATCATTTCCCATGCAAGAAAAGAATCTTTTCATCCAACGAAGAGAGACTTTTCTCATTTCTTCATGCAACTCCGACTGGGCCTCTCGGGCTTCCGACTCAGTCTCCCGACCAAGTCTCCCGAGTGGCGAGCTCCCGACCCAGTCTGCCGAGTGTCGACCCAGTCCGCCGAGTTCCGACTCGGTCCGCCGAGCTCGGCGGACCCGCCGAGCTCCGACTCGGTCCGCCGAGCTCCGACTCGGTCCGCCGAGCTCCGACTCGGTCCGCCGAGCTCCGACTCGGCCCGCCGAGCTCTGACTCGGTCTCTCTCGAGTTCCCAACTCGAGTCCCCCGAACTGACCTCCCGAGTTCCCAACTCGGGCTCAGGTCTCCCGAGTTCCCAACTTGAGCTCAGATCTGCCGATCAACTTTCCCGAAGCATTGTGTCCTTTGTGTGTGACCCAATAGGTTCTCGTGACATTGGCAATGCGCCTAAACACTTTAGACACATAAACAATGAGCGGCATCTAGCAATGCATCATTGCTACCCAAGTAACAAGAAAAGTCGAGATCCGACTAAACCTCCGTGACTATGATAGTGTATGACCTTGTCCTTGTATCCTTGATATCTAGATTGACCAATGAGGCATAGACCGTGTCATCCTCAATCAATCTTGTGTTTCTTAATCCCCGAGTAGACTCACTCAAACAAATGAGCTCAATATCTCATATTGACTCATTTGAGCATGGTCATGTGTTTCAGTAGTCCTACTCGATCAAGGGGCCCACAGATATCACTCCCATCATATGGGATGGATAGATCTCATCTACATTACTCACATCCCTCCGCATAATTCATTACATACCTAGTGACCGCCTTTATAGTTCACCCTATTACGGGTGACGTTTGACGATACCAAAGTACATAACTCCTTATGTAGGGAACCGTAATGACTTCAGGTCTTAGAACAATTCATACCAATAGTCACATGAGAAAGTCTATGACACTCATATGACAATCTATGAAACATTCTCATGACGGGTCATTCAGTACACATTCTCCAATGTATACCCATGTGTCAACTTGATATCCAGTCGTGTTGCACCAACCTCGATTAACGAAACAAATTCGCTTAAAAAAAATTCGAAAAAAAAAATCCGAAAAAAAAATCTCAAATTAGTGGTTGCACCAAATTTGAGCTTCCCAGCTCTGATACCACTTGTTGGATTGAGAGAATACGATAGAGGTGGGGTGAATATCGTAAAACCGTTTCAGATTAGATTGAGAGAAATTACGCACCGGAAATAAAAAAAACAAACGCGAACACAAGGTTTTTTACTTGGTTCGGAGTCGCGGTTGGCTCCTACTCCAAGGCCCACGGTCCTTGACCGTTTACTGCGGACAATTCTATAATCGCGCAAGTTATTACAAAAATTTGTACAGTAATAGTACAGTAGAAAGTACAATTGTGCTCTTTGTTATCGACGCCCGGTGTAGATCGTTCTTCGGTGCGGAGGGTCGTCGTTGGCGCTTGAATCTCGAGATCGGAGGTTTCCGGAGCAGAGCGCTTGAGTCGAAGAGCGTAGAGGCATTGGAAGAATTGTTGTCGAAGCCTTGGGGGTCGAACCCCTTTTATAGCACTCCTGGGGGCGCCCGGGACGCTGGGGGCGCCTGACACGTGCCTTCGGATCCGAGAACCCTCATCTGAAGCTCGGTCAAGGCTTATCCCTTCAGAATCGGGCTCGGAGCTGACGGGGGGGGGGGGCCCGGGACACAAGGGGCGCCCGGGTTCACTTGGTCTGCTGGCTTCTCAGCTGACTTGAATTCTATCCGCTTCGTTGGCTTGGGCCAAGGGTGCCCGAGGCATCCGGGGCGCCCAGGACACTGGGGGCACCCGGGAGCTTGAGGGCGCCTAGCCGAGTGAGCTTCCGAAGCAGTTCTTGCTCAATCTTGTTTTGCCTTCACCTTGGGGGCGCCCGGACATCCGGGGTGCCCTGCCCAGCTGCTGCCCCTCTCCTTTGGGGCGTTCTGAGCTGCAGAAACTCGTTCCTTCGGTCCTGCATCCAGGGTTAGTTCCAAAACAACACAACAGCAAGAGTATTAGATCATTCTTACAGTCGTAGCTGTCTTGGTTTTGACTTTGGGTCTCCCAAATGGAACCCTAGGTCGAACCGACGCCTACTGTTCCCTCGACAGGGAACGCGTCCTCACCTACTCCTCTCAGGAGAATTTACCAGTTGCCATCCGGCTCCTCCGGTTGGACTTTTGCCCAGCAGTCCTTCGCCAGGTGCCTAGCAGTCCTTTGCCAGGCCTTCGTTACCAAGCAGTCCTTCGCCTGGTGCCTAGCAGTCCTTCGCCAGGTCTTCGTTACCAAGCAGTCCTTCCCCTGGTGCCTAGCAGTCCTTCGCCAGGTCTTCGTTACCAAGCAGTCCTTCGCCTGGTGCCTAGCATTCCTTCGCTAGGTCTTCGACTCCTAGCAGCCCTTTGCTAGGTGCCCAACAGCCCTTCGCCAGGTCTTAGGGTTTCGATGCCTAGCGGTCCTTCGCTAGGTACTTTGCAGTCTTTCGCTAGGACTTCAGTCTGTACACTCAAGTAACATGTTAGATAAAAATAACATCTTAACTTTTGAACCCTTTGCCATTATCAAAACCTAGGTTCGACTTAGGTGCTGTCTGCACCAACACACCCGCTATCCAACATCCATTGGTCCAAATCTTTATGTTCCTACACATAAAGAGTTTTGTTGACTTGGATCCAATTAGAATTAAGGATAGCTTAAATTGATTTTCACAACCTAGTCTGTCTCACCCAATCTAGAGTTATCAATCACGTTAACCTTATGAATTTTTGTGAGACAGGTTTTAATAGAAGTATTTAGAAAATCCATGACTAATTTTGAAAAGTTAAATTAATTTTGAAGGTAATTAGTTTTGAATTTATTTTGAAAAAGAATATTTGAATCTAAGATTAACTGAAAATTTGTGTTAGATTCGATTTTGACAATGAGTAAACTGAATTTAAATTTCAAAAATTGGCTTCCAGGTCTTGGCGAGGCATAAGGCCTTCTTTGGCCGTAGCCTTATTGGATCATCAACCCTTTCCTTGACAAAGCCTTTTAGTGAAATTTCATTTTCAAGGTTACTTTTTGAGAAATTCTGGTCTAACTAGCTTGGGTCTTGGATCGGTAGCTTCGGCTAGTTTCACCAGTCTAAAGAGACCAAGTAGTGTATACTTGACCTTATTAGAAAAGGCTTCCCTAACATACTATCATCTCACCGCCACCCAATACTATGTTAATCAAATTTCAGTTAATTTAGTCCTTAGTCTAACCAGTCCTAGGTCTGAGCATGGTAAATTGCAAAAAATAAATAGACAAGCAATCATGCAATTTAAAACAAGAAAAGAAATTCATTTAACTATAAAAATGGTTTTTAAGTTGGCTCCCCCTAGACTAAAGCCACGGTAATGATTTGGCAAGATATGAATCTTGTCCTTGGGGATCCAATACTAATTTGGTCCATCTTGGTTGCTCAGGCAAAGTTTGGGTACCCACGCCTGAACTTTGGGTCTAGACTGATTCAGTACAGCATAATATGACCTTTGTCTAGCCTTGGTTCGATACCCTAATCCGGATCAATTTAGAACTGACTTCTGTTTTCCAAGGATCATGACAAGATCCTTGGAACCCGAAGTGAATCATTCCAACACTGCTCTAAGGTCCTTGACTCAAGTTTTCAAGGAGGAGTTCTCTTTCTCAAGTTTTTCAACTTGAGTAGAGGTTCCTTCTTGAACCTTCTCAGTTAAGGATCTAGAGTCAGCTCCCTCTTTCAGGAGTTTTACTTCCTGTCGAAGGGATTCGACTCGAATTTTGGCTTTCGCCAAGTCGCGAGATAGATAAGCAATTAACTCTGATAATTGAACTCTAGAAAATCCACCTACAATGATTTTGTCGTCCTCTGAAAATATGAGCTTTCCGTCGTCCGGCTCCGATTCTGATTCGGTCTCGATTTCATCCGAAGCAGTCAGGGTGAGTAGGTTCGATTATGGGGCCTCTTCTTCTTATTCAGAGGAAGACTCGTCCCATGTTGCTTGAAGGGCCTTCTTCCTTCTTGTCTTCTTCGTCTCCTTCAGATTGGGGCATTCCGTCTTGTAGTGATCCTTCTTTTTGCATTCGTAGCAGGTCACATTTGGTTTGATCTTTTCATTTGAAGGTTTAGCTGGCTCTTCCTTTCTTCGACTAGCTTTCCTTCTGTTGGTCTGATTTTTCAGCTCCTTGTAGTAGTCCCGGGCTAGCCGAACCAGCTTGGGTCGATCTCCTTCGCTGTCTTCTGAGTCTGAGTCTGAGTTAGACACGGGTGCAGGTTGAGGCTTCTTCTTGGTCATCTTTCCAGTTTTACCTGCAACAAAAGCAATGCCTTTCTCGGCCAGGGTGCAGTTAGTCTGCTCATGTAATTCAAGTTCAGAAAATAACTCATCTAATTTGATTTTAGACAGATCCCTTGAAACTTTGTACGCATCGACCATAGATGCCCACAAAGTATTTCTCGAGAAAGCGTTAAGGGTATACCTAATCAGGTCACGGTTTTCTACCTTGTGACCGATTGTATGTAGACCGTTCATCAACTCTTGTATTCTGGCGTGGAGTTGGGCTGCTGACTCGCCATCGTTCATTTTGATAGTGTAGAGTTTGTTTAGCAGTAGGTCTCTCTTGCTTATTCGGGTGTCGGAGGTTCCTTCGTGCAACTCAATTAACTTACCCCAAAGTTCCTTTGCACTGTTGAATGGTCCCACCCGGTTTAGCTCTTCTTTGGTTAAACCACATTGAAGTGTCTGGGTAGCTTTAGCATTGATATGCCCAAACTATGTGTCACAAAAGTAGGCCTCAAATTTAGAATTTATAAATTAAATGCTGAATCCCTTTTTACACTCAAAAATATGGAAATGTAATATAGGGGCCACAGGTCGTATTTTCCTCAGGGATAGTTGTCGTGCTTGATTCAAACTTGTAATTATGTGTCATTTTTGGGGTTTCAACTAAGTAATTGGATCTTGGTTTCGGGATACAGTCGAAATTGAAATTGCAATTGAGAATGAAAATGAAGTGAAAATAAAGAAAAATGAACAAAGGAGCTAGAAAAAGTAATGGCACTTAGCACTTAACCTAATGGAATCCTAATCAAGCAATTACCAATTTTTAATGGGAAATCATTTTCTGTTTGCAACAAACCAAAATAAATTGCCAAGCAATGAGGTAAAAATAGTTATGGAGTTTTCGAAAACAAACTAGATTAACACAAAGAGACACATGCAAAGGAGACTTAGCAATCAAACAAGCACCAAACTTCAACTTAGGTAAAATGTTTTTGGAACCTCCACCACTGCAAACAAGATTCGGATATGATTAAATTCAAGTTTATCGAATTCAGACACAAACTTATGCCACAAAACTAAATTGAATTCAGATTGCAGAAATTGCAATTCAGTTTGCACGCAAATGAAGTTTCCTGTACCAACTAACTCCAACTCTACAAAATCAGCATGTTTCGGCTCCACTTTTCAAGCTGAATGATTCGATTGGAAAACACTGGAATTAAGAAAGAACTAAGCAATATTAAAGCAAGGACTCGAAACTGAAGGCAATTCTATAGAAGCACAAATTCGGAAATGGAATAAGCAGAAAACAGATTGGATCTTTTTCAGATTTTAGATGGCAAACACAATGGAATTGATGCACAAAACTTAAAGCCAATGCTACTTTAACCCAACCACACTATCTATCTACTACTAAATCAGGAATTAACTACTAAGAAACTCAGAATTCGGAGGCAAATTCAGAAACCGAAAAAAAAGAAAAGAAAACTAAACTAAACTTGGCACGGAACCATGGGATTGGCACGCAGCAATTTGAACAAGTAATAAGCTGAACTTTGATCTAATAATTCACTAAAGAAGTTTCTATAGTACTCTACTTGTGGAATTAGAGCTAAACTACAGCTAAGAACTTGAATTCGTGAATGACAGTAACTGACAAGGAAATCAAAAACAGAGCAGATTCGGCAGAATTAAAAACTGCAACTAAACAATGAAAGTTTATGATCTAAACTACTCCTCGATTCTTCCCGAGCTCAGGATCTTCTTGGTTGTCAATCAAGAACCGGCTTCGAACCCCTAGGCTCAGCAAATCAGTGGAAAAATAGCTTCAAACATCAATTCTGCTCAAACTGCTTCAGCTGGGAGAATTCCAATCCAAATGCTTCGATCTTCGTTTGTGGAGCTGCGATGGTGATTTGGAAACAATCTGAGGTCACCTGAGAACCCCTACAAGTGCCTCAGATCATTGGAAATGGATTGTGGCGAAGATCGCAGCGCTCGGACCACAGAGATTGCGAAACCCTCAACAAGCCCTGTCCGGATGAAATTTGAGCTGAAATCTTGGTTGATGCTGCCTTCTAAAGATTCAGATGATGAATTTCGGTTGAAATCGAGGTGGCCGCGCCTTAAAATTGAAGAAAAGATGAAAAACAGTGAAGAACTCGAAGAACTTGCGAAGACGGCGTAGACGCGACGAAGGCTGAAGCTGGGCAGATTTTTAATTAAATACATAAGCATTGGACGGCTGTGATTGATCGGATGGAATCCAACGGCTGATCTTTCTCTGATTTGAACCAAACTTTTATGATGATGATCTGGGGTCAGGATCTGCCTTGTGGTAGCTCGGATCCTCCAGATTTGCAACGGATGGTCCAGATCAAGCTAATCTTTGAATGGATGATCTAGAGCCCTCCAAGCTTGATCCAACGGTTGATTGAGCTCTGATTGTGATGAAACCTTCAGATCTTGATCAGGGTGCTTGATCAACCCTAGCCCTAGCTTGGATAGCTTCAGATCATCCCGGATGGCTCAGATCTAGCCGCTTTCGAATCGGACGGCCCGGATTTAATCGTAATCTTGATAATCTGATCCGGGTCACTTCCGACTCGAGTTTGACCCAATATGCTCTAGATCCTTGAACCTTGATGCCTACGAAAAATAAATCAATAATTTAGTGGCCAAAATAATCCAAAAATTTGCATATTTGCATTTAAGTCCAAAATAAAGGTAAGTTCTAAAACCTAGGGCAATTTCACAATTTTGGCAATAGAAACATGAGTCAAACATGGATTTTAGCAGCTCAAATGATCAATAAAATAGTATTTATCAACTCCCCCACACTTGAGCTTGAGCGTCTCGCGAAAACAGTAAATATGTATCCCCTAGATTTACTTAAGCATAATTAGAAGCAAATGAAAAGAAATTACCTAAGGTTGTCAATTCTCATAAATCTAAGCTCTATGGATTACTATCCTGTCCTTAAATCAACAACTTAACCTTTTCATCCATCATGAGTCATTGAGATGAATCTAACTCATAGCCTCTCAAGGGAAATTTTGGTAGCTCTTTCCTTAAGTTCTAACTTGATGATGGAAGTGGAGCTCACTCAAACACATATGATTCTTGCACTACCATAGGCTTGCTTATTATCTACTCTCCACCATTAATCATGATTAGGATCAACAACTATAAAAACAAATCAAAACATTAGAAAATGGTAAGGAGTGAAATAAAAGCCAAGGAGATGGAGAAATTGATAAAGTGGAAGACTTGAGTGCTTGAGGATGTTTCCAATGCTTTTTGCTTCCATACAATTCTTGTAATGAGATAAGAAGTGGGGTAAAGTCAAACTATAGCTTGTCCTTCAAGAATTTGAATAAAACCCCTTCCTTGGTCTAATGTGCCAAATTCCTTCAGTTGTGTGCCAACTTTGCTTGCTCTTCCTTTTCTGATCTGATTTTTCTCTTCTTTTATCTTCTAGCAAGGTCAGATTTGTAGTGGAGCAAAGCTTTTAATTCGGATCAGAGAACTTCAATGATGTTCAATGCCAACTCAATTGTATCCACTTGGTTTCTTTTCATTTTTTTTTCTAATCTTGTTCTGATCAGTTGGGATGCACTCCACACTTGTTGCTACATTCCTATACCTACTGCCGTGATCCATATCCTTAAAAACTCAATCTCAGATTTGAGTTGGCACAAACTTCCTCTCTAGCATCTACTGATTTTTTTTTTCTTTTTCATTTCTTCCTCTGTTTTTGGCACTGATTTGCTCTGCAATGATCTCAAAGTTGCTTGGTTTCAGATTTATCTGATCTCAGCATCCCTTGCATCTCAATTCGGTTTCGGTATAGCTGCAAATTCATATTGTCTCTGCTGAATTTCCAGATTTTTCTTCTGTATTTCCCTTCTCTGATTTCAGCAGCTACTCGGCAGCAACCTTGCATTAGTTTCAGCTCAGATTTTAGCTTCTTTTCAGCTTTTGTACAGCTACAATTCAGCTTCTCCCAACACCCCTTCTAATTGACACAGATTTTTTTCTGCAATTGTTTCAAAACTTTCTGCATTTTCCTGCTTCAGCTCCTAGAAATCCCTGCACAGATTTGATATGAAGCAGAGTTCTGTATTTGTTTTGTATCATTCAGTAGTTACTGATCTGTGCAGCTGTAACTCAAAATTACGGATTTAGCAAGGTTTCAGTCCTAAGCAATTCAGAACAGAACATTGCTCCACAGCCATTTAATCTGCCCAGAATTTTCAGCATCAAGTTGGATTCAGCTTCAATCATATCAGGAACTTTGTACCAAAGCTGTTTTCTTCAATTGCCATCAAACTTTGCACTAATTCAGATCTACACAACTGCATTCCAGTTTTTCTCAAAGAGTTTCTGAAATTACAGCCAAGAAAATTTCAATTTAGCTTCATATCAGCATTTTGTTCAGCCTTAATGCAACCTTCATTCAGCCTTCCTAATCAGTCTTCATGCAGCTTCATCTCCATTCTTCAATTCAGCTCGCATACAAACCTTGCTTGTATCACTCAGTAGCTCCCAAATGGAGCACACGGCAGCAACAATTGGAATGCAATTCAGATTTTTGGGTTGTTTCAGCAAATTCTTTTCTCAGTTCAATTTAGACTTTAAGCTTCATCAGATTATACAGCTTCAAGTCACTGATTTCTCTAACAATTAACATCAAGAGTATTTGCTTCAAATAGTTGTGGAGAATGCAAGGTTTCCATTCGAAATTCCAATCAGCACATTGACTTAGCCAAACCACTGCCTTACATTCGAATTTTTTTTAGCAGCTCTAGCATCCATTAGTTCTTCTTATATCTAAAATTGAATGTGCACCTTCAGCTTCAGATACATTCAACACTTAACATCTTGATTCATAGCTTCAAAAACTCAAATTTCAGCTTCAACTTGACACAAACTGCATTTTCAGCTTGTTTTCTCAACCTTACTGCATTTCCAGCTTGTATTCTTTGCTTGATTCAGTAATGCAATTGAATTTTTCACTGCAATTCATCCACGCAGCAGCATTCCTTTGTTCTGATCAGCAACCTTTCAGTCTTCAATTCTTGATAATTTCCAATGGGTTTTGCTTTTAATCCTTTTCAACACCCTTGCATTTGTTTACATTCCGAACACAGATTTCCAAACTTCTCCATTGCTTGCCTCTTGCTTCAATACAGAATTCCTTATATTTTCAGCTTTTGTTCGGACCTTGTTCAGACTCCCTGATTTATACAGCTTTGGAAACCCAAAAATTCAGCTCGAGTTGATCAAACTGCATTTTCGGCTCTTGACACTGATTTTCTGCACAGATTTCTGTAGACCTCAAATCTGACCAGCTGAAATTATGGCTCCATCAGATTGTAGCTGAACTTAGCTTCCACAATTCCAACTTCCAAATTCTTGATCCAAGTTAATTTCGATCCAAGGTGGCAGATTTTTCAGTTTCTTTATGGCACAAATTGCTTTTCTCACTTAAGCTCAGATTTTGTGCCATTTCCTTTCTTTATTTCAGAATTTTCTTCATCTCTTTGGCAAAGAATTTCAACCGAATTCACCTTGGTTTCAACATGGCTTAGATCTCCCATTGATGGTCAAGAATCTTCAATTGGCAATTTCAATCTTTGATCACTTCTTCTTATCATATTTTTTTTTCGAAATGGCATCCTTGATAAAAATTGCTTCCAAATCACTAATCACTCCCCCACACTTAAATCTTTGTCCGTCTCGGGCAAAATAGCACTAAGAAACATCCCAAGCAAACAAATCCATAGAAGAATTTGGGTTAAGATTAGCAATAAGGAAAGACAGGAATTTTGCCAAAATTGAATAGGAAAGGTAAACTAAATGATTAGTCCCAATAGATGTGATCCAATCAATGAAATATGGCTTAGAAAGAACCTAAGCAAGTTCTAGAGCACAATAACATATGTGTATCACAAAATAAGGCTAATCTCACTAGGTAAAAATAATCCATCTCAAATCCTCAATTAAGAATCTAAAGCAAAATCGTACTCAAGCATCCAAGATCTCATCCATGAACTCAAATCCTAAGTTTCGACAACCAAATTTAATTTATTTTCAAAAGACTCTAACATGACATGAAGAAAATCTAGAGGGATACATTTATTCCTACTCATGTAAGGAAAAGTGCTAAAAGCATAAGAAATGATATTTACAATGACTCTATTTATTCATGTCATGTATCTTAAGCATTTATTTCCTAGAACCATGAAAATGTACTAAGTGAAAAAAAAACATGGTATTTGCAATGAAGAATTTTATTCGCACTTTAAAGTTCCTACTTGAGAAAATTAATTGCGCATGCAAATTTGAAGTTATTCTTGCAAAAAGTAAGGAAATGGTATATACAAAGAAAATTGAGTGTAAAGTTTAGTGAACTCCCCTTTTAAGTTGGGTATATGGCATCAATATAGTCCACTCCATCCACCTCTAGCTCCTTGACCTCTTCATGGAATTTCTTGAGCTGGTGGTCATTTACTTTGTACACTTGACTCGTGGCCTCCTCTTGAATCTCTATCACTCCATAGGGAAAAACATTAGTCACAAAAAATGGACCCTCCCATCTTGACCTCAACTTCCCTTTGATTAATTTGAGTCTTGACTTGTATAATAGCACTTTGTCACCAATTTGAAATTCTTTGTCCACAATGTGCTTGTCATGAAATTTCTTAGTCTTCTCCTTGTAAATCCTTGAATTCTCAAATGCTTCCAACCGGATTTCTTCAAGTTCTTGAAGATGCAACTTCCTTTCTTCTCCCACCTTAGTAGCATCAAAATTGCAAGCTTTAACTGCCCAGTATGCCTTATGCTCAATCTCTACAGGTAAGTGGCATGATTTCCCATACACAAGTCTATAAGGTGACATTCCAATGGGTGTCTTGTAAGCGGTGCGATATGCCCATAGTGCCTCTTCAAGCCTTTTGCTCCAATCCTTCCTATTAGGTCCCACGGTCTTTTCCAAAATGGATTTGACTTCTCTATTCGACACCTCAGCTTGGCCATTTGTTTGGGGGTGATAAGCAGTAGAAACCTTATGTACAACCCCGTACTTATTAAGTAGAGCCTTCATGTGCTTATTGCAAAAATGAGATCCTTGGTCACTTATGATTGCTTTTGGAATTCCAAACCTGCAAAAAATGTGTGACCTGACAAAACTAACAACAACAGATGAATCATCAGTCCTGGTGGGTATGGCCTCCACCCATTTTGAAACATAATCAATAGCTAAAAGAATATACAAAAATCCAAAAGAAGCAGGAAATGGTCCCATAAAATCTATACCCCACACATCAAATATCTCACAATATAAAATAGTTTGTTGAGGCATTTCATTTCTAGCACTTATGTTTCCTGTTCTTTGACATCTATCACAACATTTACAAAACCTATATGAATCTCTAAAAAGGGTGGGCCAGTACAATCCACATTCTAAAATTTTCCTAGCGGTTCTTTGTGGTCCAAAATGCCCACCACATGCTGAAGAATGACAAAAAGTGAGTACAGAATGAAACTCATAATTTGGTACACATCTCCTAATGATTTGATCACTACAAAATTTCCACAAGTAAGGATCATCCCACACATAATATTTTGCATCACTTTTAAACTTATCCTTTTGAGCTTTCGAAAAGTGTGTAGGAAAAACATGAGCTACAAGAAAATTCACTAAGTCTGCATACCAAGGTGACTCACCATGCAGCTGTAAAAGCTGCTCATCTCTGAAATCATCATCTATGGCCGTGGGATCTCCATCTCCCTCCAATCTGCTCAAGTGGTCCGCTACTAAATTTTCCTTGCCACTCCTGTCCCGTATCTCCAAGTCAAACTCCTGTAGTAGTAGCATCCATCTAATAAGCCTTGGCTTCGCATCTGGTTTCTTCAGGAGGTACTTCAGTGCTGCATGATCAGAAAACACAACAACATGAGAACACAATAAATATGATCTGAACCTATCTAAAGCAAAAACAATGGAAAGAAGCTCCTTTTCAGTCGTGGTGTAGTTGGCTTGGGCGGCATCTAGGGTTTTGGAGGCATAGGAAATGACATGTGGTGCTCCATCTACCCTCTGTGCTAATACAGCTCCCACTGCAAAATTAGAAGCATCACACATTAATTCAAAAGGTAAGGTCCAGTCAGGTGATGTAATAATAGGGGCTGAGGTAAGAGCCTCCCTGAGTCTATGAAAAGCTTCTTTGCATTTTTCATCGAAGTGAAACTCAACATCCTTCTGCAGAAGTCGTGTCAAGGGCCGAGCAATCAAGCTGAAGTCTCTAATAAATCTGCGGTAAAATCCTGCATGTCCAAGAAAAGCTCGAATATCCCGTACGCATACGGGGTAAGATAAAGAAGAAATAATACTGATTTTAGCAGGATCTACCTCAATACCTTTCTGAGAGACTATGTGTCCAAGAACTATCCCATGCTCTACCATGAAGTGGCATTTCTCAAAATTAAGAACAAGGTTAGTTTCAATACAGTGATGTAAAACCCTAGACAAGTTATTCAAACATGAATTAAAAGACGTGCCATAAACTGAAAAATCATCCATAAATACCTCCATGCAGTCCTCTAGCAACTCACCGAATATACTCACCATACATCTCTGAAAAGTACCGGGTGCGTTGCAGAGTCCGAAGGGCATACGTCTGTAGGCGAATGTGCCAAAGGGACAAGTGAAGGTGGTCTTCTCCTGGTCCTCTGGATCTATGCAAATCTGAAAATAGCCTGAAAATCCGTCCAAGAAACAGTAGTGTGACTTCCCTGCCAGTCTCTCAAGCATCTGATCGATGAATGGTAGAGGGAAGTGATCTTTCCTTGTGACCTTGTTGAGTTTCCTGTAATCAATGCAGACTCTCCAGGAATTCTTAACTCTGGTGGGCACTAGTTCATTACTTTCATCTGCCACCACTGTCACTCCAGATTTCTTAGGCACCACATGAATAGGGCTAACCCACTGACTGTCAGAAATAGGGTAAATAATACCTGCCTGTAGAAGTCTAGTCACCTCTTTCTTTACTACATCCAAAATAAGTGGGTTGAGCCTCCTTTGTGGTTGCCTCACAGGTTTGACATTTTCCTCTAAAAAGATCCTGTGCATGCAGATAGCTGGGCTGATACCTGGTATATCTGATAGTGTCCACCCAATTGCCTTTTTGTAGTGCCTCAGGACTTGCAATAATTTTTCTTCTTGTTCTGACTCCAAATGCTGTGCAATAATAACAGGAAAAGTCTGCTCCTCTCCTAGGTATGCATACTTTAAGTGACCTGGTAATGGCTTCAATTCACTCTGGTCCTCTTCAGTAGAAATAAGTGGTCCCTGGGGCCTAGTGCAATCCCCTACACTCTAAATATCAGTAAAAATAGGTGATCCTTGGGGCTCTGTGCAATCTCCTACACCTAGAAAAATGTCACCAGCTGGAAGTGTGTCTGAAATGTCTTCTGAAAAATCCTCAGTATCAGCAATCAGTACTCTCTCAGCCTCCTCTGAATCTGTAGCTCCTCCAGAAAAATCATCTAGAAATCCCTCAGCCTCCAACTCAGTCTGCGCCAGCTCCTCTAGAATGTCCATGCTCATGATAGAGTGGTCCTCTCTTGGATGCTTCATGGTATCGAAAAGGCTAAATTGTACAACCGTGTCTCCAATCTCCATAGAAAGTGTCCCGGCATATACATCAATCTTCGTTCTGGCCGTCTTCAGAAAAGGCCTGCCTAAAATAAGTGGAGAACGGTGTGCCAAGTAATCTCCCTCCATATCTAAAATATAGAAATCAGCAGGAAATATCAGCTCCTTTACCTTCACCAAGACATCTTCAATCATACCTGCTGGGTGGGTCTGACTCCTATCTGCTAGCTGTATCACCACCCCAGTGGGCTGTAAAGGGCCTATGCCAAGCATCTGAAAAACTGACTTGGGCATCACATTTATCGAAGCTCCTAAATCTAACATAGCATCGTGGAATATGGTGCTCCCTATCTCACAAGAAACAGTGAATACCCCTGGATCTTCACACTTCTGAGGAATAGTGTGGATAAGTGCTGAGATGTTCTTCCCAAAGCTGACCAATTCATTTTCCTTGAGTCTCTTTTTATGAACACAAAGATCCTTCAAAAACTTAGCATATTTGGGAATCTGCTTGATCATGGTTAACAAAGGTACATTGATCTCCACCTTGCTAAATAGCTCCACTAACTCATTGAATTCCTTGGCTTTCTCTTCCTCCATTTGCTTTTTGGCATGTGTTCTCTGCTGTGGAAAGGGTAAAGGCACCCTAAATTCATCAGTTTTGGCCGGAAATGGAGCTGCTGAATTCTGCCCTGCTGTCCCCTGCGTAGCAGCTGCTGTCCCATGTGTCTCGGCACTGTTTTCTTCTCTGATTTCCACCAAATTTAGAGGGTTGCTTGAGGATTGAGTTGGGAACGGGCTAGGGTCGGAATCAGCTGAATTTGAACTCATTTCAGTGTGGTTTTGGGCCGGAATTGGAGAAGCTATCCGGTTTCCTGAAAATTCTGCTCTTGGACTCTTAGGAGATGTTGTAACCTTCCCACTTCTCAAAGTTATAGCGCTCACATTCCCTTTTGGATTAGGAACAGTTTGGGAAGGAAGTTGGCTTGATCCTTGAGCTTGATTTTGATTAATTCCACTAGCCAATTGCCCTAATTGTCTCTCAACGTTTTGTTGCCAACCTTGTTGTTGTTGTTGCCAAGATTGTTGTTGTTGCATTATCTGTTGAAACATATCATCAACCCTCTGTTGAGGCATATTTCCTCCACTTGAGCTCCCATAACCTCCTTGGTTAGAATAGCTTCTTGAGTGACCTTGAAAGGATGAAGAAGAAGGCTGAAATTTTGATTGCTGATTTTGTTGAAAACTTGAATTTTGGGGCTGATAAGAGGGCTGATCAAATGGCTGATATGCTTGGAGACATTGCTGGGCGTTGTGAACTTGAAAATTCTGATTCTGAGGTGGAAAATTAGGTGGAGAAGGCTGAAAATTCTGCCCTTGAAACCCTTGATTGTAGGGCTGTGAAAACTGATTCATGGGCTGTGATGGCTGAAAATTCGATTGGTTTTGAGCTGGAAAAATTGGAAATGATTGAAAGCCTTGCTGCCCTTGATAGGGTTGCTGGAATTGAGGATCAAATGCTTGGAATTGTTGCTGAAAATGTTGAGAATTAGGTTGAAACGGGGGCTGAAAACTTGGATTTGATGGCTGAAATTGTTGTTGATTGATCTGAGTTTGTTGGGGCTGCTGGAAATTCGGTTGAGGCTGCTGTGAGGACTGATTTTGAGGCTCTTGTTGGCAGAAAGCATTCTCATACCTCAAGTTAGGATGATTCCTCCAACCGGGGTTATAGGTAGAGGAATATGGATTATTTCTGGCTGGAAATTGTCCTCTCACTAATGCAGCTACTGTCTCATCCTGTTGGAGATTGGGGCATGAGTCTGAAGTGTGCTTTAGACTAGAGCAAATGCCACACAAACTTATCACTTGACTAGACTGCGGAGGTACTGAAGAATTTGAGCCTTTAATTGCATTATCGACCTTCATTTGCTTAATGAGTGATGTGAGCTCCACCACTGCTTCCCTCATTTCTTTCTGTTCAGTAGGAACTACCTGAACTTCTCCCACTCCTCTGGTGGTCAAGGCTCTGCCTCCAAATTGTTGGGAATTCTCAGCCATATTAGATATTAACTCCCTAGCCTGCATTGGTGACTTGTTCACTAGGGCCCCTCCAGCTGCAGCATCTATCAGGACTCTATCCATCTGCAGCAGTCCCTCATAAAAATATTGAATCAATAATTGCTCACTGATTTGATGCTGGGGGCAACTAGAACACAACTTGTTAAATCTTTCCCAGTAATCATACAATGTTTCACCAACCACTTGCTGAATCCCACAGATACTTTTTCTGATTATAGCTGTCCTTGAGGCTGGGAAGTACTTTTCTAAAAATGCTTTCTTCATGGAGATCCAACTAGACACATGCCCTGTAGGCAGATAATAGAACCAGTCCTTGGCTGCTCCTGTCAATGTGAAGGGGAAAACTCTCAGCTTGATGTCTTCTTCAGAAATGCCCTGAGGCTTCATAGTAGAGCACACCACATGGAATTCGTGCAAGTGTCTGTTTGGATCCTCCCCAGATAAACCCTGAAACTTCGGCAGCAAATTTATAAGTCCCGATCTTAACTCAAAACTTTCCCCCAGCTCTAGATAGGCTATGCTGGAGTACTGAAATACAGCGTCAGGTGCTGCAAGCTCCTTCATGCTTCTCTGGTGGTCTGCCATGTCTCTGCCTGAGTGAGTAAAAATAGTCTGAGTGGGAGGAATATCTGTAGTCTCAGCAAGAATGGCCTGACTCCTCCTGGCTCTGAAAGTCCTCTCAATCTTAGGATCGAAATCTTCTAATTCAACACCTAGAGACCTGGTCATAAAAACAAAACAAATCGCAGTAAAAGTGGATAAAAAGATAAATCAAATAAAATCAAATCAAAAGATATAGCAATAAGCACAGAAACAAATCAAGAATGATATGAAATAAGTGCGCAAGCTAAAATCAAACAAGTCAACTAACAGTTCCCCGGCAACAGCGACAAAAATTTGATATGCCCAAACTATGTGTCACAAAAGTAGGCCTCAAATTTAGAATTTATAAATTAAATGCTGAATCCCTTTTTACACTCAAAAATATGGAAATGTAATATAGGGGCCACAGGTCGTATTTTCCTCAGGGATAGTTGTCGTGCTTGATTCAAACTTGTAATTATGTGTCATTTTTGGGGTTTCAACTAAGTAATTGGATCTTGGTTTCGGGATACAGTCGAAATTGAAATTGCAATTGAGAATGAAAATGAAGTGAAAATAAAGAAAAATGAACAAAGGAGCTAGAAAAAGAAATGGCACTTAGCACTTAACCTAATGGAATCCTAATCAAGCAATTACCAATTTTTAATGGGAAATCATTTTCTGTTTGCAACAAACCAAAATAAATTGCCAAGCAATGAGGTAAAAACAGTTATGGAGTTTTCGAAAACAAACTAGATTAACACAAAGAGACACATGCAAAGGAGACTTAGCAATCAAACAAGCACCAAACTTCAACTTAGGTAAAATGTTTTTGGAACCTCCACCACTGCAAACAAGATTCGGATATGATTAAATTCAAGTTTATCGAATTCAGACACAAACTTATGCCACAAAACTAAATTGAATTCAGATTGCAGAAATTGCAATTCAGTTGGCACGCAAATGAAGTTTCCTTGTACCAACTAACTCCAACTCTACAAAATCAGCATGTTTCGGCTCCACTTTTCAAGCTGAATGATTCGATTGGAAAACACTAGAATTAAGAAAGAACTAAGCAATATTAAAGCAAGGACTCGAAACTGAAGGCAATTCTATAGAAGCACAAATTCGGAAATGGAATAAGCAGAAAACAGATTGGATCTTTTTCAGATTTTAGATGGCAAACACAATGGAATTGATGCACAAAACTTAAAGCCAATGCTACTTTAACCCAACCACACTATCTATCTACTACTAAATCAGGAATTAACTACTAAGAAACTCAGAATTCGGAGGCAAATTCAGAAACCGAAAAAAAAGAAAAGAAAACTAAACTAAACTTGGCACGCAACCATGGGATTGGCACGCAGCAATTTGAACAAGTAATAAGCTGAACTTTGATCTAATAATTCACTAAAGAAGTTTCTATAGTACTCTACTTGCGGAATTAGAGCTAAACTACAGCTAAGAACTTGAATTCGTGAATGACAGTAACTGACAAGGAAATCAAAAACAGAGCAGATTCGGCAGAATTAAAAACTGCAACTAAACAATGAAAGTTTATGATCTAAACTACTCCTCGATTCTTCCCGAGCTCAGGATCTTCTTGGTTGTCAATCAAGAACCGGCTTCGAACCCCTAGGCTCAGCAAATCAGTGGAAAAACAGCTTCAAACATCGATTCTGCTCAAACTGCTTCAGCTGGGAGAATTCCAATCCAAATGCTTCGATCTTCGTTTGTGGAGCTGCGATGGTGATTTGGAAACAATCTGAGGTCACCTGAGAACCCCTACAAGTACCTCAGATCATTGGAAATGGATTGTGGCGAAGATCGCAGTGCTCGGACCACAGAGATTGCGAAACCCTCAACAAGCCCTGTCCGGATGAAATTTGAGCTGAAATCTTGGTTGATGCTGCCTTCTAAAGATTCAGATGATGAATTTCGGTTGAAATCGAGGTGGCCGCGCCTTAAAATTGAAGAAAAGATGAAAAACAGTGAAGAACTCGAAGAACTTGCGAAGACGGCGTAGACGCGACGAAGGCTGAAGCTGGGCAGATTTTTAATTAAATACATAAGCATTGGACGGCTGTGATTGATCGGATGGAATCCAACGGCTGATCTTTCTCTGATTTGAACCAAACTTTTATGATGATGATCTGGGGTCAGGATCTGCCTTGTGGTAGCTCGGATCCTCCAGATTTGCAACGGATGGTCCAGATCAAGCTAATTTTTGAATGGATGATCTAGAGCCCTCCAAGCTTGATCCAATGGTTGATTGAGCTCTGATTGTGATGAAACCTTCAGATCTTGATCAGGGTGCTTGATCAACCCTAGCCCTAGCTCGGATGGCTTCAGATCATCCCGGATGGCTCAGATCTAGCCGCTTTCGAATCGGACGGCCCGGATTTAATCGTAATCTTGATAATCTGATCCGGGTCACTTCCGACTCGAGTTTGACCCAATATGCTCTAGATCCTTGAACCTTGATGCCTACGAAAAATAAATCAATAATTTAGTGGCCAAAATAATCCAAAAATTTACATATTTGCATTTAAGTCCAAAATAAAGGTAAGTTCTAAAACCTAGGGCAATTTCACAATTTTGGCAATAGAA
Organism: Boesenbergia rotunda; assembly: GCA_024364735.1. Classification (NCBI taxonomy): domain Eukaryota; kingdom Viridiplantae; phylum Streptophyta; class Magnoliopsida; order Zingiberales; family Zingiberaceae; genus Boesenbergia; species Boesenbergia rotunda. The sequence continues at coordinate 141,638 of JAGFNQ010001299.1, read as the reverse complement.
ACATGAGTCAAACATGGATTTTAGCAGCTCAAATGATCAATAAAATAGTATTTATCAAGCATCGGCCTCGATCTTCCTTTTCAGCGAGGCATCCCATTCGGTGTAAGATTGTGGCACTCCTTCAGAGTTTTTTGGGATTTCCAGTCCAGATTGGATAATTATCCACATGTCCACCTGAGTTTTCAAGTGGACTTCCATCCGACTCTTCCAGTAGGAGAAGTCCTCCACACTGAAAAGTGGTGGTCTGGCTGTACTGAAGCCCTCTTGCATGGCCATTAGAGATTACTGAAATGAAACAAAGACAAAAAAAAAACTTTACCAAGACTTGGTCTTGGATTAGCAGTGCGGGAAAAATATATTTAAAAGAAATTATCGAGTGGTGTTGCACCAACCTCGATTAACGATAAAAAATTCGATCGAAAAAGAATTAAAACAAATTTCGTAAAAATCTGAAAATTTCCCAAATTGGTGGTTGCACCAATTTGAGCTACCCCGCTCTGATACCACTTGTTGGATCGAGAAACACGATAGAGGGGGGGTGAATATCGTGAAAGCTTTTTCGGATAAGAAAGAGAAAATGCAGCGGAATTAAAACACACAAAGAACACAATTGTTTTTTTACTTGGTTCGGAGTCGCAGTCGGCTCCTACTCCAAGGCCCACGGTCCTTGACCGTTTACTGCGGGCAATTCTATATTCGCACAAAGGTTTACAGATTTAATACAAGAATAGTGCAGTAAGTAAATGAATTACACTTTTCGTTACTGACGCCATGATGCGGATCGTACTTCGGAGCAGAGGGTCATCGTCGGCGCTGGAATGTCGAGAACGGAGTTTTCCGGAGCAGAGCGCTTGAACGAAAAGCTTGGAGTCATTGGAAAAAGTGTTTTTGAAGCCTTAGGGGTCGAGCCCCTTTTATAGTGCTCCTGGGGGCGCCTGGGACGTCGGGGGCGCCTGACACGTGCCTTCGGATCCGAGAACCTTTATCCGAAGCTTGGTCCGCTTATCCCCTTCGAATCGGCTCTGGAGCTGACTGGGGCGCCCGGGACCTCCCGGGCGCCCAGCTTGACTGGGTCCGCTGGCTTCATGGTTGATTTTGCTGCGACTCATCTTTGGCCTTGACCTTGGGCGCCCGAGACGTCCCGGGCGCCTAGCCTAGTGTTGATTCGAAGCGCTTCTTGCTTTGCTGCTATTTAGCTTTGACCTTGGGCGCCCGGGACCTCCCGGGCGTCTAGCCCAGGTGCCTGCCCCTCTCCTTTGGGGCGTTCTGAGCTGCAGAAACACATTCCTTTGGTCCCTGCATCCAAGATTAGTTCCACAACAAACAAGGCAAGAATATTAGATCATTTTTTTACAGCCGTAGCAGTCTTGGTTCTGACTTCGGGTCTCCCAAATGTAACCCTAGGTCGAACGGACGCTTACTGTTCCCTCGACGGGGAACACGTCCTCAGCTACTCCACTCAGGAGAGTTTACCTTTTGCCAACCGGCTCCTCCGGTTGGACTTTTGCCTAGCAGCCCTTCGCCAGGTCTTCAATGCATAGCAGCCCTTCGCCAGGTCTTCGATGCCTAGCAGTCCTTCGCCAGGTCTTAGGGTTTCGACGCCTAGCAGTCTTTCACTAGTTCCCCAGCTGCCCTTCGCCAGGACTTCTTTCTGTACACTCAGTGAACACATTAGACAAAAATAACATTTTAACTCTTGAACCCTTTGCCATTATCAAAACCCAGGTTTGACTTAGGTGCTGCCTGCACCAACAGATACCAAGTAAAATATTGTTGTTAGCATTGTTCTTATATTCCTTTGCATATTATTGTTTCCGTTGTGCTAACAACGTTGTAGAGATTCAACCGAAAAAGTGCTATTCACCCCCCCCCTCTAGCACGCCAAGTCGATCCATCAGTTGGTATCAGAGCCGGTTCGTTTCGGAAGAACTCACCGTCAACCGGAACAAGTGAAATGACGTTTCAGGAGGGATACAACACTGCACGACCACCGTTCTTCGACGGGAATGACTTTGCGTACTGGAAAGGTAGGATGCAATATTACCTTATGAACGATATTGATAATTGGATTAGCATTGCAGATGGCTTCGATGCACTCGTCGAGGAAAGAGGGAAACCGACACCGATGAGGTCTTGGTCAAAAGAGGTCATGAAGAGGGCGCAGTGCAATGCCAAGGCCACCACCACACTACAGTGTGGGCTCTCAAAGGACCAACTCAACAAGGTGGGGTCGTTCAAGAGCGCCAAGGAATTGTGGGACAAATTGGTGGAATTGAACGAAGGGTCAAACGAGTCTAGAAGAGCAAAGAAGGACTTGCTCGTGGCCCAATTCCAATCCTTATCCATGAAGAGCAATGAGACTGTCAGCCAACTGCATGGAAGGGTGAAGGAGGTCATCAATGAGCTCCACGTGATTGGAGAAAAGATCGAGAACCGAGATATCGTCAGGTATGTCTTACAAGCCTTCCCAAGAACTACCTTGTGGGCATCCATGGTGGATGCCTACAAAGTATCAAGGAATTTGTCCATAGTTAAATTAGATGATTTATTCTGTGAATTTGAACTGCATGAGCAAGCTAACATCTCGGCCAAAGAAAAGGGTATCGCTTTTATTGCAAAAAAGGAGAAGAAGAAGGTGGTCTACTCCTCCTCATCCGACTCAGAGGAATCCATCGCCTCCATGGATAGCGACCAAGAGGCATTTATGGTAAGAAAGATGCGTAAGGCTTTCAAAAATTTTTCTAACAAATCATATACTAGGAAAGGGTCCAAAGGCAAGGGTAAGGCCAAGGACATCATCTGCTACAACTGCCATTAAGAGGGACACATAAAGAACGAGTGCCCTCAACTGAAGAGAAGAGATGACAAGAAGGAGGAGAAGAAGAAAGGCGACAAGAAGAGGTCAAAGGGAAAGGAGAAGGGTGCCACCAACCTAAAGGCGACCTGGGATGATCCATCATCCTCGGAGGAGGAAGAAGAGCAAGTTTCACACTTCGTTCTCATTGCAATGGACCACTCAGACTCATCAGAGGATGAAAGAAGCTCAAGCAGTGAAGATGAGAGCGACTCCTCCCCTTCATCATCCAAGTCAGAAGCATCGGTAATTGAGGTATACCACTTACCCTCCTCTACATTAGTTAAGATTATTTCTAGAACTAACATGGATTTAGCTAAAGCTAGAAGTAAGATTAAGGAATTAAAAGATGAGATTGTCATGCTTAGAGTAGAATCCACCAAACTTAAGGAAGACTTACATGCTAGTTCTCTTACATCACATGCTTCATGTCTTGAAACTGAAAATAGGGAACTAAAGAAAAAGGTAGATGACCTCACAAAGGCACTCAGGAAATTTCAAGTAGGGTCTAGCAACCTAGATATGATAATTAACAATCAAAGGGTCGTTTATAACAAGGCCGGTTTAGGATATAGGCCAAAGACAAAGGAGGTGGTCATTGTCTCACTCACGAGTAGGATTGGTGTTAGTGATATGAGAGAAGTGTCCTAAGGCAATCGCCTTATGATTGTAATTATTTATTTTAATAAATGAATATTCACTATTTGAGTATACATGTTTGTGTATTTGATTGAGATCTTAAACTCATTTACTGAATGTCCGCAATACAATTCATAGCATGAGAGAATTTGTGATGAATTCACAACTAGTGATTATCTCTACATGTGCAATTGTGAAGTATTGAAATTGTCCCTAGTCGATGAATTGATAAATACGGACACTATCAATTCTGTTGAGACTAGCATGGGTTATTCTCTAATCAGCTAATTCTCACTGTCTGGTGACATTGAGATGTCCGGAGATAAACATGAATGCTAGTTAAGGGAACTAGTTCATTAGAGTGACTGGCTGTAAAACTTCATATGGTAGTCTACATATAGATATGTCAGTGAAGTTCTTACTGCAGCTTAAGTGCGATGTTCCTTTGACTTGCGGTGTTCAAGTCATCTTGGTCATGGAGACTTGTACTTTGACATCTTAAGCAAGCATCGCCAAGGAGGTGTGGACCCAGGATGATTGGGTATAAGCCGAAGTGTCCGAAGATGTTTGAACAGCCTACAAAGGATTCACCACTCCTTGCGAGGAGATGTATACCCGAGGCCTATCGTCGGATTGTTACTCGAAGCCTCTGGCCAGAGCATGACATGTTCAGAGTATGAATCTCTTAAATACATGAGAGTAATTAGAATCCGTAGGACGAGAAAACGTTACTTGGGCTAGGTGTGACGTAGTCAGCCTAGTGGGGACTGACACACATATACCATGTCCTGAACCAAGTGGGTATAAGATGGTGAAGGGAATGGGGCACGATTCATTATAGCTACTGAAGGGTTACAGAATTATTTCTGAGGTCAACCGTTGATCTTTCGATTAATTGGGGATCATGATGTACTACTAGGTGTCACTCATGATCGTTCTATAATTGATTAATTATAGACAGCCAACATAAATCGAAAGCCTATTTAGTCACACGCACTATGAGTAATCCGAGGGATTTAAAACGAGTTGAAAATTGTATTTTTTCAATCAAGAGAGATTAAGTTTGGTTGAGCCAAACGATAAGTCGAATCTGAATTTTCAGAGACGCATCGGAAGCGTAAAATGGCTAAAGTCTTTTGAAGACTTAATAGATGAATTAAATAAGTTTAATTCATTGGGGCTTAGCTTGGATGGGCCGGCCAAAGAGGGCCTCCATCCTCTTTGCTTGGCCGACCACAACAAAAGGAGAGAACCAAGTTTTTGCTTCAATTTATAAAATAAACCAAGTGTGGTTTGTTTTATAAAATTATGGATGATATAAATTTTTATATAATAAACCAAGGTTTGGTTTATTTTTCATGGAAATTAAAATGAACCATGGATTGGTTTATTTTATAAAATCAATCATGGATTGATTTACCATGATAAGGAAATTTATTCCATAGGAGAGAAGAGACTTGATTGATTTTTTATCGTGAATTAAAATATGATTTTAACCATGATATAAAATCAAACTTGGCATGATGGAATAAGTTATTCCATATTTGAGAGGCTTGATGGTTGAGAGGCCACTATATAAAGGACCCAAGGCATGGCTTGGGTGTGAATAATAGAGATGAAGGCATAGGCTCTCTCCCTCTCTTTCTCTCCTTCTCTTCTCCCCTTCTTGCCGTACGCCAACCAGCCCCAAGAAGGAGCACGAGCCGGCCGCCCCTACCCTTTCTCGGCCATCCTTTTATGGTTAGTCTTCCAACTTCTCTCTTGGTTTTTCTTGTCGCGTTCTCAGAGAATCTAGTAGTTCTCGAGAACACGAAACTCATGGCTTTGCGAAGTCATCCCGAAGATACTCGGCGTGGACGCGAATAGAGGCGGAGCTTCCATGGGACGCTTACGGTTGGATCTCGTCCCTTCCTTCGAGTTACGCGAGGTAATACGTAAATTAGTTTATGTTTCTGCAAAATTTTAAATATATGATTATGTCTACATAAGATAAAATTGCATGCTTAGATGTGTGGTTAAATGATTTAGAGAAATTATTTATGCTAAACCTTCTGCTGCACGTAATTAATTTTAAAATTACGAACCTGCATCCATGTCAACATGCACCCGGTCCCAACAATTGGTGCATCTAGGAGACTAGGGGCTAAGGGAAACAGAAAGAGGGCATGGGTACCTAAAAGATTTCTAAATGATGCTTATGGATCAAAAATTTGGGTACCAAAAGAGTATGTTTTTCTTGTTGTATAGGTAAAGATGAAGGAGGTCTCAACTATGTGGATAGTAGATAGTGGATGCTCAAGACACATGACCAGAGATGTGAGCAAGTTCACTACTATTAGCTACTTAAGAGAAGGGACGGTCTCCTTCGGAAATAGTGGAAAACTGAGAATTATTGGTAGAGGCACTATTGAGGTATCTCCCACAATTTCTATACATAAAGTACTCTTAATTAAGGATATGAAGTTTAACTTACTTAGTGTGAGTCAGTTATGTGATGCGGGCTTTAAGGTTGAATTTCATGCTAGGAAGTGCATAATAAGACATAATGAGTCCAATAATATCATATTAGAAGGGTATAGAGAGGTCAATTTGTATTATCTTGATCTTGCTTATGCTACTAACAATTTGGCTAAGTGCTTCATGTCTAAAGAAGAAGAAGGGTGGTTGTGGCACCGGAGGCTTGGACATGTCAACATAAGAAGCATTGCAAGAGTGGCTAAGGAAGAGTTGGTGAAGGAGCTACCTATGATCAAGTATGAGAAGATCAAGTTGTGTGATGCATGCCAAAAGGGTAAGCAATCAAAATCATCATACAAAGGTAAAACCCTAACCACTACTACTTTACCATTAGAGCTTTTACATATTGATCTATTTGATTGTCATAGTACTCCCTCACTTGTAGGGAGTAAATATTGTTTAGTTATAGTAGATGATTTTTCTAGGTTTACATGGGTTTTCTTTATGAAACATAAGGACGATACCCTAGAAATCTTTATAGGATTTAGTAAAAGGGTAGAAAATGAAAAACACCTCAAAATTAACCGAATTAGGAGTGACCATGGTGGGGAGTTTCAAAATTCAAGTTTCACACAATTTTGTGTGGAAAATAGATACAAGCATGAATTTTCATGCCCAAGGACTCCTCAACAAAATGGGGTAGTTGAGAGGAGAAACTGAGCCCTACAAGAAGCTGCTAGGACTATGCTTAATGCATATTCCCTTCCTAGCTATTTTTGAGCCGAAGCGGTTAACATCGCCTGTTATATTCAAAATCGGGTTTTAGTACATAGGTTTCCAGAAAAAACACCCTTTGAATTATGGAATGGGAGAGTACCACAAGTCCACTACTTTAGGGTCTTTGGATGCAAAGTGTATATCTTAAATACCAAAGATGACCTAAGGAAGATTGAGTCAAAAGCCAATGAAAGAATTCTAGTTGGGTACTCATCCACTAGTAGGGGTTATAGAGTTTACAACAAGAGGTCAAAAGTGATTGAGGAGTCCTCAAATGTTATGTTTGATGAAACAACAAATACCTACCCTAGAAAAACCTCAATTGATAAGGATATGGAAGAAGACCAACCACTTGCCTAAAGAATCCAAGACCTACATTTGGAGGGCAATGATCAAGGGGGAGTAAGAAGTACCCTAGAGGATGAGGAAGAAGGAGTCAATGAACCCACAACCTCTAGACCCTTGAGACATCACCAAGATCACCCTATTGACCAAATAGTGGATGATGTCACCCAAGGAGTAAGGACTAGGTCCTATTTTAGGGACCAAACTAGTCAAATAGCTCTAATCTCTCAATTAGAACCTAAGTCTATTGATGAAGCATTGGGAGATGTGGATTGGGTCTTAGCCATGCAAGAAGAGTTAAATCAATTTGAAAGGAGTGAGGTTTGGGAGTTGGTCCCTAGGCCCAATAATTATACCATTGTAACCACAAGATGGGTCTTTAGGAACAAGCTAGATGACCAAGGCAAAATCACTAGGAATAATGCTAGATTGGTAGCTAGGGGATTTAACCAAGTTGAGGGATTAGACTATGATGAGACTTATGCCCCCGTAGCTAGATTAGAATCTATTAGAATTCTACTAGCCTATGTCGCTCACATGGGTTTCACACTTCACCAAATGGGTGTGAAGTCGGCATTCCTTAATGGGATCATTAAGGAAGAGGTCTATGTAGAACAACCCCCCGGGTTTGAGGACCCTAATTATCCAAGACACGTTTACAAATTAAGAAAAGTCTTGTATGGATTGAAACAAGCTCCCTGGGCTTGGTATGAAAGGCTTTCTTCATTTCTAGTGTCTAAGGGGTTTAGGAGAGGAACAATTGACCCTACATTGTTCCTAAAATCTAAGGATAAGGACATATTTGTTGCCCAAGTGTATGTAGATGATATCATTTTTGGGTCAACAAATAATGACTTCTTACAAGAATTCATCAAGTGTATGGAAGATGAATTTGAGATGAGTCTTGTAGGAGAGCTAACCTTCTTTTTAGGACTTCAAGTTAAGCAAACAAATGAAGAAACACATGTTTTTCAAACCAAATATGCTAAGAAAATGTTAAAGAAATTTGGCTTAGAAAATGCTAAGGTAGCATCTACCCCCATAGGAACCAATGTGAAAATGGATAGTGACCTTGAAGGGAAAATGGTAGACTCTAAGCAATATAGGAGCATGATTGGTAGCTTACTATACCTAACCGCTAGTAGACCCGATATACTTTTTGCGGTAGGTATGTGTACAAGGTACCAATCTTGTGCCAAATAATCCCATTTGGTTGTAGTCAAGAGGATCCTAAGATATGTTAAAGGTACCCTCAATGTCGGACTTTGGTATCCTAGAACCCCTAGTGTTGATCTAATTGGATACACCGACTCGGACTATGCGGGTTGTAAGCTAGATAGGAAGAGTACTAGTGAAGGGTGCCAATTCCTTGGGTCTTCCTTAGTTAGTTGGAGTAGTAGGAAACAACAATGCGTTGCCCTATCAACAACGGAGGCGGAATATGTGGCAATGGGTGGGTGTGTTTCTCAACTCCTTTGGATCATGCACACTTTAGAAGATTATGAGTTACATTATACCAAAGTCCAAGTCTTGTGTGATAATGTAAGTACAATCAATTTGACCAAAAATCCGGTTCACCACTCTAGGACAAAACACATTGAAATGAAACATCACTTCATTAGAGACCATGTGGCAAGGGGAGACATAGAACTACACTATGTTGAATCAAAGTCGAACCTAGCCGACATCTTTACCAAGCCTCTTCCCGAATCGGAGTTTACATCCTTAAGAAGAGGCCTTGGAATGTGTTTTGTAGAAGTGTAGGATGAATTTTGGGATATTAGATTTGAAAAAGTGTGTTTGATCCATTAGGGTGATACATTTGGTTTACTTATGCTTGTGGCACATTGTTGAACCATTAGAAGTATCAAAATATTAAAACTAGACCAACTATGGGGAAGGCAAGTGTTTAATCAATGGACACTTTGCCCAAAGATCATAGTTGGACATTTTAAACCTTTGAAAACCATTTTATGCTTTATATGCTTTGCCATGTTTTTAAAGGTTATATGATTGCAAAATTAAATAGTTAGTTTGATACAAAACTTAGTAGTTTTCAAGGATTTTGGATTTTTATCAAAAGTCATGCATGTTTGAAATTTTATATGGACTAATATTTTTCCTTGATAGAGTATATCATTTCAAACATGTTTGCAAGTTTTTAGAATTTTTGGAATTTTCTGAAAGTTTCTGAATTTCGGCACAGAAGCTGAAATTTGCCACTGACAAAGTATTAGTCGACTGCCCCGTGGCAGTCGACTGGCACGTCTGGTTTCAGCTTCTGTGAGAATTTTCAGAAATCCAATTTTCTCTCATTTGATGTCATAGGGTTTGGTTGCTTGAGGCAATCATTTTGACGGTGTCAAAGGGGGAGAATGGGTGGTTTAAGTTAGAATTTTAACCTGGAATGGATGGTTTTAGGCATTTTGTCTAACTTAGACCTTGGATGATTAAAAATGGGGAGAAGACATGGATTAAGAGGGAGGTTACCTCTTAGGTTTGGATATGTCTTACATTTTTAATGTTGTTTAGTGTTAAGTGGAAACTTAACTTGGATTATGATTAGAATTGAAAATGGGAGAAGACATGGATTAAGGGGGAGGTTACCTCTTAGGTTTGCTATGTCTTATGTTTTTCAATTGCTATCTATTGCTATTGTTATTGTTGGCTGTTATTTTTCTCTAAACTTAAACATATTGCCACACATCAAAAAGGGGAGATTGTTGAGGCAATCAGCCCTTAAATGATTGGAAGATCATGGTTTTGATGTGTGTGTGTGAATATGTTTAAGGTTAGAGTGTTATGTTGTATTTGATGTGTGTGATTGAGTTTGCAGGACATGGAGAATCACACATGGTGGACATATTCGAGGGACGAGACCTGAGGGAGGAGGACTCCAAGGGCAAGCCGGGAAGTGGACTTCAAGGGCACACGTGAAGGGTGGCATGGAGGCAAGCCAAGGGAGGCTTGTGTGTGCATCCGAGGGACGAGAGCTAGAGGAAGATGACTTCGAGGGACGAGCCAAGGAGTGAACCTAAGGCACACGTGAAGGACTATGTGGAGATGGGCTGGCAGTGAGTGGGCAGTCGACTGGCCAGAGGACAGTCGACTGCCAAAACTCACAGAAGGTTTTCAGCCTTCTACCAGTCGACTGGCCCAGAGGCAGTCGACTGGTATACCCCAAAAACTAGCCGTTGGCTAGCAATTAATGCTAGGCCAGTCGACTGCCCCAGGGGCAGTCGACTGGTGCGGGGTTGGACAGACTGCGAGTTTTCCTGTTCTCCTATATAAGGAGGATCTTTTTGCACGTGAGCGGTACGGTTCCGTACTATAACGAAGTGCTGCTCGTCTGAAAAGTGTTCTCAACTTCCTCTCTCTCATTTTACTACATTCTGTAAAGAGGAAGACCACCACTGTAAAGGTTTCTCCACCTGAAGGAGATTTTTCATAGTGAAAGTGGTGCTCGCGCGTGGATCCTTGGATTAGTGACCTATCTGGGTGGATACCAAGTAAAGTATTATTGTTAGCATTGTTCTTATATTCCTTTGCATATTATTGTTTCCACTGCGCTAACAACGTTGTAGAGATTCAACCGAAAAAGTGCTATTCACCCCCCCCCTCTAGCACACCAAGTCGATCCATCAGATACTTCCTAAAGAGCCTCTTTTTGCTTATATCTACTTTGAATCTCATTTTGGAAGCCTTAGGATTCTTTCATTTCAAGCTTTGATTGTGATTGACCACGTTGACTTTCATAGTAAACTGAGAGAATACTTTCTTTCGGAACTCTTGTTGTCTTCCTCAATCGAAGTCTAATAATGAGTTCCTTCCTCTTGTGCTTATGGTAGTTCTTGAAGTCCTTCTAGCCAGGAGGCAGCTTCTCAATAATTACTATCACCTGGAAGGTTTCACTCGGCACAATGCCTTCTGAGTGAATTCTGTACAAAATCACTTGAAGCTCCTGGACATTGATCATCGTCTTAGAGCCAACCATCTTGTAGTCCAGGAATCAACCCACAATAAACTTCTTTGCCACCGCATCGTCCATCTTATACTTCTTGTCCAAGGACTCGCACAACTCCATGGTCATTCTCTTCATGTTGTATACAACATACAGTGAGTCGGCAAGGTAATTGAGGATGTAGTTTCGATATAGGAACTTAGAATAAGTCCATACCTCCACTGACTGATGGTCTTGACATTAGTAATATCATCAACATGCTTTAGAGGGTCCTCAGTCAATAACGAGCCAGATGAAGTATGGTCAAATAGAAGCACATCTTCTGCTGTCATCTCTTGAAATCCAACCTAGTGAACTTCTTTGTCTTTTCCCCATGATTAATTGGAATATTTCCAATCATGGAGGTGGGGGACATCACAAGTTGAGTCTATTACACCTCAACATTCTTCGTGACCATCTCAACAAAAATGAATCTGTTTTAAGATTGTTGGACAATCTTATTGCTGGTGATATATGAGAAAATTTATTGAATTTGAAATTTCAGAATCAAATCAGTCTTATTAGTTGAGAGACATGAGCAGATAATTTCAAGCTTCTACCGGGGCTAGTTTTTGCCAAGCTTCCGGTGGTCCAAAGTGTCAAGTCCGAGTCAAAATGTCAACCAATTGCCTGATTAGTGACTTGTCCGAGTTGCCAAGTACCAAGTCACCCAACTGCCAAATGTTGCCATGTCGAGATGCGTTCTCCCAAGTGAATTTTGAATGCTTCCGAGAGGGTCGAGAGGTTGATTCTAGAGAGGAAGATGTTGAGGCCTGCATTAGATGTAGTGTTCTTAAAACACATTCGCCCCACCTCAGCTGGGAACACAAGTAGATGGAGATTCACTTTTTTGCTATAGCTTTCGCTTCTTATTTTTACTCAAGATCTTGCCTCCTTATAAATCAGCACCTCCCCTTTGGTTGCATTAAATGACCAATTAAATGTTAGATCGTGATCATAATGCTAGAGGGGAGTGGGTGAATAGCTTCTTTTAATTTTCTTCCTACAATCGTGAGTGCGCAAGTGGAATATACTAAATAAAAACAAAAACTAACGAAGAAGAATGACACACCGATGTACGTGGTTCGGAGATGATGCTCCTACTCCACGGCAGTCTATAAGGTAGACGATCCCTAATCCTTCGGTGGATGATTCCCCGGAGCACTTCCGGCTAGATTTCGTAGCTCCTTGTGGGTGGAGAAACCTCACCATAACTTCTGGACACTACCTGAGCACAACAGGTTACTAACAAGCTCTGACCAAGCAAGTTTCGTCGAGAAAGAAAAGCCTTAAACGAACTCCCTTAAATAGAGCTCGAGTCTGATATGACCGCTACCAGTCGCTTGGTCCAAGACCAATCGACTAGTCCCACTCAGATTCGAACGTTGCAGGCCCAACGTTTGAATCTCCAGCCATCACCAGTCGACTGCCCCAGGGGCAGTCGACTGGTCTTTCCCTAAGCCTAGGGTCACCCTTCCCAAGTGCATTTCTCTCCGCACTCGAACTCTCCCGACTTAGTTCCCGAGTACAATCACTCAACACTCGGACCCTCACAATCTGGTTGACTCTTCAACCAGCAGTCTCGACCTATTGCCTTCACCCCTCTTCATCATCGGCTTCCGTCCCTCAAATGTGCACCCAAGCCCTCGACCTGCCTCCATGCTATCCATCAAGTATGCCTCGAAGTCTGTGTCCCTCGGCTCATCGTCTTTGCTCCAGCAGCCTTGATATGTCGCCTTCAAACTCTCTTCGACTTTGGCCCTCGTCCCTCGGATATGCACACAAGCCCGCGGCTTGCCTCCATGCCATCCTTCACGTATGCCTCGAAGTCTGCTTCCCTCGGCTCATCATACCTGCTTTGTCCATGGTCCCTTGGATGTGCACGCAAGTCAACTGCTTGCCTCCATGTCACCCTTCACCTGAAGACATACAACCAAGTCTATGTGTACTTGCAATCCTGTACACTCACATACACATATTAGACCAACAACAAATCCTAACTTAATCATATTGACACACACATCAAAACTCATGATCCTCCAGATCATACTCGGGTCGATTGCCCCAACAATCTCCCCCTTTTTGATGTGTGGCAATATGTTTAAGTTAGGTAATCAACAACAACAATAGCAATTGAAAATTAAAAGCATAGCAAACAAGAGGCAACCTCCCCCTTAACCTATGTTCTCTCCTAATTTTCAATTCTCATAACCCACAATACCAAGTTAAATTCTACCCAACTTAACACTAGTTTTCCTATGTCAAGTTAAATCTAACTTAACACCACAAGTTCTCCCCCTTTGACATCATCAAAAAGATTACCCCAAGCAATCCTAACCCCAATGTCAAAAAGAACTCACTTTATTTATGAAAACCCCCTCAGAAATCACCAAACAGCTATATCAGTCAACTGCCCCTGGGGCAGTCGACTGTCCTCTGTTTTCCGCAACCCACAGAGACATCAGTCGACTACCCCCAGGGCAGTCGACTGATACAGTCTATACCTGAAATTCCAACAGAATTTCAGAAACCTGTAGAAAATTCTACAAAATTTGAAAAATATAAAATTTTACAAGCATATTTGTTAGGATATAATCTACCCTAGAAAAATATAGTTTCGTGAAAAATACCAAATATGCTTGACTTTTGGTACAAACTCTAATTTTCTCAAAATGTTACCTTTGTATCAATTTTCAAGCCTTCATTGGATTCTATGTGTTTACCAAGGCTATCCTCTACCATTTCAAACCTAGAATTATTTTCAAATCGTCTTCCTTTCCTTTATCCATTCTCAATATGACAAAAACCTTCCCCCCCCCCCCTTTTTTATCCTTTAGCCCTATATATATATATATATATATATATATATATAACTCCCTTATGCACCTACTAGCAATATCTTAGCATTCAATAGCAAATGATGAATTGCAAACAGTATAAACAACATGTCATGAAATAAAACCTCAAAAGTAACATGAAGGCATAAATAAGTGTTTCATACAATAGTCAAACCAAAGCATAAGAGTATCACAAGGGTCAAAGCCCCGATGTATTAAAGTGTTACACTTTCAAAATAGGTGTTTGAGAGATAAAACATAAATCTAAGCAAAATACTCTCAACACTAAAGCCACCACACAAACTCCTCTACATGTCGTCGCCCGGAGGAGGAGGAGAAGGAGCCTGATACATGAGGTGCAACTGATGTATCACGTCGTACATCTCGTCTTGCCGCAGCTGAAACCTCTGAAATGTCTCGGTGAGCCCATGGACTTCCCCCTAAATGGCAGTCTGTGTCTGCTGAAAGCCCATCTGCTGCTGCTGATAATCGTGGAAGTCCTCCCGAATGTCGTGAACCTCTGCCTCCAGCCTGGAGAACTGCTCCTGTGTAACTCCTCCAGCGGGCTCCTCATCAGTACTAGAAGAATCAGAACACTGCTTCCAGACTATCTCCCCCTGCCGGCACTCAATCCCTGCCAAGGACAGCTATCGTGCCCCAATCTGATCATAGTCCTTGGACAGATGACGCACCTGACCCCTAGTTGTGCAAATACCACTAGACCTAAAGAACTCGGTCAGGACGTGACAAAAAGGCATATAGATCTTACCATTTACACTGTGTGAAAAGTGAATAATAGATGCAAAAACATGTAGGGTGACATCAATATCTAACCGTCTCTCCAGCGCATACAGCATTACCAAGTAAGGAAGTCGAATCATCGACATCCCCTTGGTAACAATAGACAAAATATAATCTAACACAACTTTATACAACACGTTACTGGCTGGACTCATGCGCTTGGCCTCAAAAAGGCGCTGTGTAGAACATCGGTGTCTCTCAAAATAATGCATATGAATCTAGTCCAGAGTCATACCAGGAAAGGTAAAAGGGCCGATAATTTTTGAAAAATAAGTAAATGTATTGTTGGAGACCCTACACCCTAGAAATGATCCTAAGATTGCAGGTGTAAAGGGAATAGACACTCCTGCCACTACAGACTCATAAGTCCCATCATCGGGACTAATGCATGTAAGGTTTGCATAGAACTCTTTACACATATCAATATTAGCATCATGCTGACAATAAACCAATTGTTCTAGGCCAAAGTAGATAATTATCTCAGAAATATGAGGAGTCTTTTCCCGAAAGTATGTCCGCTTGAGATACCGACAATTCATCAAGACAAACTCATTTTCTGCAAATCTCTTCCGGCACTCCTCGGAATGGAACCGAGGTGCGTCCGGATACCTAACCTTGCTGTGATGACCCCTCACCCTTTCCTTTCTTTTGGACAACTCTAAAATGTAACCATACCCATGGATGTACCACATATTACCCCACAAAGAGGAAACATAAAGAAAAATCATGCACAAAGAAACAAATTAGTTCCAAACTATGAACTAATAGTGAGAAATAAATTATACAAATAGTTACCGTTTCTCCCTTCGTTGCATGGTGAAGATGGGTGAGGATTGGCTTGAGAGAAGAGGTTTTACTAATCCTAGATGTAGATCTGAGGTGGAAGGAGGCTAGAGAGGTGTTTTAGGGCTTGGGGAACACCTTAGATCGAAAGAGAAGGTCGAGGAAGAACACACGCTCGCAGGGGGAGGCACCGAAAACCCTAGGTTCGGCCACCCCCGCACGACCTTTTCTTTTAAAACCCTCACATACCAGTCGACTGCCCCAGGGGCAGTCGACTGCGAAACTGATCAATAAGATCAGTCGACCACCCCAAGGGCAGTCGATTGATAACTGTCAATTCCCAGTTTTTCAGTCCGAATTTTAGAAATGCGTAGTTAATTCCACAAACCTCCAAAAAATCTCAAATTTTGTGGAGAGATTTATGGAGCCTATGCTTACTTGAGAAAAATATGTTTTCAAACAAATCTACTCCAGATCCTAAGATTGGCATGAAATTTAATACTACCTAAATTGTGTCATTGAAACTTATCTACAAGTTATAGTTTTGGCCTCTCCTTGGTGGATCTTCCCATTCCTAACCATAATATATTCCTAGCACTGAATTATATAGCGTTTACACATTAAACACCAATTTCTACCCAATATGATCCCATTTTCATCTTTTCCTCCATAAATCTCCTTTTAGTGTGTCAAATCCCTAGGATTAAGACTCACACTAGTCCTCCAAACCCTTTGGCAAATTCCATAGACCATCTAATCTCCTAGGAGAAATTCTCTTGAGATCCATTGATCATGGATCCTATTTTGACTTCTAAAGCTCTCCCTTGAGCTCTTAGCCCTAGTTACCTCCCTAGGTAACTCATTTACAAATGCAAAACCACACCGACGTTCCACCGGTGCTTCTTGCCCTCCACCTACAACTCTCTTAACTCTATATACCTTATCCTTGGTCAAATCCTTCTTTTCCCCTTTAAATGGCTTTTCCATGCCATTTTTGGTCTTTCCTTTACCATAATCATAGGGCATCCTTGAATATGACTTGTTATTATCATTTGACCTCCTAGAGTGATATCCTAGACCCGACCTATCATTTCTAATGTGTTGATCATTCGGTATCACACTTAATCCCTTGGACCCTCTAATGAGTCTCTCTAGGTTCTTTTCTAATTTATCAAGCTTTGCCCTCAAAACTTGATTTTCTTTCTCTAGGTTTCTAACCTTAGTGTCATCATGTCCATTGTGATCATCCCTAGATCTACTCATTTTTCTAGGCATGTGTCTCCCTTTCTTAGGGTTGATGCCTTGATCCTTAGGTCTAGACACCCTAGACTCATCATAAAACATGAATTCCTTAGTATTTTGACACACAATAGTATTTTTATTTCTATCATGATACTTGAAGCCAAAAGTACGTATAGACAAGCAATCATTATTATTTCTAGCATTCATACAAGCAATGGAAGCATACTTAAAGTTAGGGATTACCTCCCTTACCCTTGTAGCTCCTCCTTAATATGAGCTTCTCTTCTTTTCTTCTTTTTCCTATTTTCTTAAATGCTCCATCTTCTTGAGCTCTCCTTTTCTTAGACATTTGGTGTGATAATGTCCTAGCTCCCCACAAGTATAGCACCTAATGTGCTTCTTTTCTTTCTTTTCCCTACAACCCACATTAAATTTTAAATGAATGGACCCGGGTTTAGTGTTTATCTCCTTCTTACTGAGTGGACTCTTGTTCTTATAGTGTCCCTTTTTGTTGCATCGAAAGCATATGATGTAGTCCTTTGACTTTGCTTTAGTGGAGGTTGGAGCTTCTTCTTACTCCGGTGTTGATGAAGGTCTCTTCTCCCCCTCAATTCTTGAAGTTCAGACCTCTTCTTCTTCCCTTGAGAAAGTGGATGATCTTTCACTTGATTGTGTCACTTCACTTGATGAGGTTGACAATTCTTTTTCCTCTTGGTCTTTTTGGACCATTGAAATTATTTCTTTGGGCTCTTCCACTATTTGAGCTTGTGTAGAGTTCTCATGACATTCTTCCAACTTGTTCCACAACTCATATGAATTTTTATACACACCTACACCACTCAAAATATTATTTGGCAAAATATTAACTAATATATCAATTACCTTCTCATTTGCCCTAGATTGTGCTTGTTGCTCCTTAGTCCAATATCTAGGTCGGAGCTTTTTCTCATGCTTATCTCTTGGAATCTCGAATGGTTCTTCTAGCACTTGTTGGTGAAAGTTGCATCAGTGATGTCCTCCTCTAAATGTTTCAATGTTTGACAATATACTTAAGTCAGTGATACATTGAACAAGGGAAGAGCTAGTCAAGAAAAGTGTAACAAAGTGAAGAAAAGTCCTAGTTAACCTAGGCACGAAGTCCTGATTCAAGGAATTGGGCACTAAGACCTGGTGAGTGAAGTTGGGCACGAAGTCCTAGTTCGAGGAATTGGGCACTAAGTCCTGGCCGAGGGTTGGGCACCGAAGTCCTGGACCTAGGGTTTGGGAACGAAGTCTTGGTCCGAGGGATTGAGCAACTTAGCTGAGCGATGACTAAGGACATAAGTAGAGACAGGTCGAGGTTCGGACGTCTCGAGATCCGAGAGTATCGAAGGCTAAGTAAAAGTCCACCCGAATGGACTGGGTGGCAACCGTCTCCTGAGAGGAGTAGGTTGAAGGCGCGTTCCTGGGGGTGGGAGCTTGCGTCGATTCGACCTAGGGTTTCGTGGAAATTCGAAGTCAGAACCACTTCGTTAAGGCTAAGATTGTGTGTGTATTTGCTTTGTATTTGTGTATCTTGCAGGTACCTAGAATGGAAGATAAAGCAGGCAAACAACACACAAAGTGACTGGAAGGCAAACTGCTAGGTGCCCCCATCAAGTAGGGTGCCTCAATGAATAGAGGCAATGTAGGCTTTCATTTAGGCACCCTCATCAACTGGGGCGCCTCAATGGAAGGATATAAAACCAGTCTTCATTCAAGCGCCCCCAATGATACAGGCGCCCTAGTTGAAAGTTGTATCTGCTGCTGCGAGTTCGAAGCAGAGATAAGCTTTGACTGGGTTCATTGAGGTGCCTGGGCGATCCAGGGCGCCCTGGTCAAGAGGTTTATCTGCTATGACAAGTTCGGCACGGAGATAAGGTTTGACCAAGCCCTTTGAAGCGCCCCGGAGATCATAGGTGTCCTAATGAAGCCTATAAAAGGGGCTTCGACCCTAAGGCTCAGAACACAACTTCTAGAATCATTCTGAGCACTCCAAACAGAAGAAACGCGCTAACGACGAAGCTCTGCGACCAAGGAGGCTCCGGGAGGAAGTGCACGGCACTTCGGAGATCCAGATCAGCCGAGTCTTCGATTCTTTTCATTTGGTTTGATTTACTTTCCGTATTCAATTTTGTTAAATACTTTTTGATTGTAAATCTTACACTGTAAGATGGGTTTCTCTGCCTCCGGAAAGTCCGGAAAGGAGACCATTAGTGGATGGGTGTTCCCGTGCTTAGGCCTTGGATGTATTGACCCTGGGGGGTTGGGAACCCAGTAAAAATCCCGTGTGCATTCTGTCTTTCGTTCTATTTTGTTTCTTTTTATTTTCTGCTGCACTAACTCTGAGTCTGGAACGAAGATCCGAAAGACAAGTTTTTCTACGAAGTTTCCGCAAGATTTTTTATGGTCGATATTCACCCCCCCCCTCTATCAACGACACCGGTCCTACAGCACCACCATGCAATCTCAATCGATTCCAAGCCAAGTCTTCATTCTTGTCCTCCAATAGTCAAAATCTTAAATCTTCATGATCATAAGGAGGTGGAGTGCTGATATCATCACCCAACTTGTCTTCCATCATCCTTTCCTCTAGCTTGAATTCATTTAGCGGTTATTCCAACAAGAGCGGACCTTCGCTCTGATACCACTTGTTAGATCGTGATCGTCAAGCTAGAGAGGGGGGTGAATAGCTTCTTTTAATTTTCTTCCTACAATCATGAGTGCGCAAGCGGAATATACTAAATAAAAACAAAAACTAATGAATAAGAATGACACACCGATGTACATGATTCGGAGATGATGCTTCTACTCCATGGCAGTCCGTAAGGTGGACGATCCCTAATCCTTCGGTGGATGATTCCCCGGAGCACCTTCGGCTATATCTCGTAGCTCCTTGTGGTTGGAGAAACCTCACCACAACTTCTGGACACTACCTGAGTACAACAGGCTACTAACAAGCTCTGACCAAGCAAGTTTCCCCGACAAAGAAAAGCCTTAAACGAGCTCCCATAGATAGAGCTCGAGTCTGATATGGTCGTTACCAGTCGACTAGCCAAGACCAGTCGACTAGTCTCACTCAGATTCGAACGTTGCAAGCCCAATGTTTGAATCTCCAGGCATCACCAGTCGATTGCCCCAGGGGCAATCGACTGGTCCTTCCCTAAGCTTAGGGTTACCCTTCCCGAGTGCATTTCTCTCCGCACTCGAACCCTCCCGGCTTAGTTCTCAAGTACAATCACTCAACACTCGGACCCTCACAACCTAGTTGACTTTTCAACCAGCAGTCACAACCTGTTGCCTTCACGCCCTCTTCATCTTCGGCTTCCGTCCCTCAGATGTGCACGCAAGCCCTCGGCCTGCCTCCATGTCATCCTTCACGCATGCCTCGAAGTTCGTGTCCCTCGGCTCATCGTCTTTGCTCCAGCAGCCTCGATCTGTCGCCTTCAAACCCTCTTCGACTTTGGCCCTCGTCCCTCGGATACGCACACAAGCCCGCGCCTTGCCTCCATGTCATCCTTCACGTACGTCTCAAAGTCTGCTTCCCTCGGCTCATCGTACCTGCTTTGTCCATGGTCCCTCAGATACGTACGCAAGTCAACGATTTGCCTCCATGCCACCCTTCATCTGAAGATGTCCAACCAAGTCTATGTGTACTTGCAAGCCTGCATACTCATATACACATATTAAACCAACAACAAATCCTAACTTAATCATATTGACACACACATCAAAACCCATGAACCTCCAAATCATACTCCGGTCGATTGCCCCAACATTAAAGGTCATTTAGTATCATTATACCACCCGAATCAAAATGCTAGTTCACTCAAAAAGTTACACTAGTCAACTTGGTTTAGTGCAATCTAAGCCTTAGATTTGTACACTTATGTACTCACACATGAGAAAAAGTCTGTCCCCATGTATTTATTCATATCGTACATACATGTGGAATAATATAAATCAACAAACAAATTTTAAAATACTAATATGAGGCTGAAATCCCATGGAATCTCTCTTTCCATCCACCTTTTTTTTTCCATTCAAACTTTCACCAGATTGTTTCTCCATCTTAATTAGAAACTTAATTAGCAAATATGACCAAGTGGATTTGTGGTTGATACCTAGCCCTTTCTCTTGTTACTTATAAGCTCACATAATGGATAATGGAAGTAGGAGTCTTTTTTTAAAGAGCACATGTAAGACCTATTTCATTAATTAAGTTTTACGTTTTCATTGAAGAGGCATGAAAGTTAATTATTTAAATATTTTTCGATAATTTTTTCTAAGCATATAATATCAGAATCATTTATTAATAATTATTAAGGCATATGCCACACATACAAATAGAAGTAATTAATCAACAACAACGGGCGCATAATATTATATACAATTATATGAATATTTGACTCTTACCTACAACTCCCACGGATAATCTGCATGCTTTGATTATAATAAAACACATTATTTTATCAAAAAGCTGTTTTTATAAATGCATGCGTAAGCGTTCTATTTTATTTATTTTTTAAAGAAAATATAAATATTAATTACTAAAATAAAAATGTATTCCAACACCTTCCGTCTAATCTACTGATATAAATCGATCTTCGTAACATACACGGTGTCCTACGAACCCGTCTCCGTGATGTTGAGATGGGCTGATAATTAATTAATAAATTAGTGTTGTCATGTTAAAGTGTAGAGATAAAAATTTAATAAAGTTAATATGTCCGTCCTTTTCACGTATTAGCCATAGCATTCGGATTAGTAGTCCTCATGATTTATCTCCTCCGTGTTGCCTTGGGATGGATTAACAGGGACGTTGGGGCGAGCAAATACCCTTTTGCCACCTCGATGTCTGTCAAACCCTTCTCACGTGCCCGTCCTTTTCACGTGCTAACCACAACATCCGAGTTAGTAACCCCCATAATTTATCTCTTCCGTATTAACCTTGAGATGGGTTGGCAGGGGCGCGGGACGAGCGGATCGTTTTTTGCCACCTCGATGTCTCACAAACCCTTCTCATATGTCCATCTTCCCCACGTGCTAACTACAACATCCAGATTAGTAGTCTTTATAATTTATTTCTTCCATATTAAATTTAAGACGGATTGACAGGGCATTAGAACCTACGAATCGTCATTTTGCCACCCTTCACAATTATTTTTTTCATCGACTATATATTTACTATCCATTTTGTTCATACAAGAATTGAATTTGTGAATAAATTATAAATATTATTTTATATACATGTCTAGATTTTGTGAATCATCACGGTTATCAGAACTATTGAGACTTTAAATCTTGCTTCATGACGTGTTTGCTATAATCGATACCATCTCCTAGCCTTCGAGCACAAATTTTCCATTATGTTCCTCTTTGCCTCCTTGATCAGCCATTAGCAAATGCTCTTCAGTGTTCCCCTTTTCTAGATTTGCCCACCCATTGCTAGCTTTATATGTTATTATATTTGACTTGTGTATCAACAAAAAATATTAAAAATCTAGAGTGTCCTATATATTATGCATTGGTACCCAAGTTACACTTTCTATCTAACTTCATATACGTGGTGGCAAAAAAATGATAATACATAGGCAATCAATAGGAAAAGAATTGCATACATAGTTCGGTCCATACTAATAATATTCTTTTAACTATTCTATAAATCTTATTGATCAAGAAAAAAACTAGTGACTAAGGTCAATTGGAATTTATTTTCAGTATCCTCCAACCAAAAGTGCAAATTTTATTAAGCAAATCACAATTAAGATACATATCAATACACAGTAGTAACATTTTCATAAAACATCCAAATATGAATTTACTTTATTCAAACATTGATCGAGTATTAAGCATCATCACACTGTAATGATTGCCTATAATTGTTCTCAACGTGCTCTTCTCACTATTACTTATTGAAGTAGTCACACTTTTATATCGGAAAAGATTCAACCAACACCAAAGAGATATTATCTTTCATCTTGGTGTCTGAATTGGTGTACATATCATTATACTTGTATATTTCTTCCAGTGATCTTGAAAGGTTGACTATTCTTTCAATTATAAGTCGAGGTACTTTTGTTGGATTAAGAGACTCTTTGTTTAGATCCTTCCACGCGTTCTCTACCATCTCTCGCAGCTTCTCACATGCAACTTCTTCATTTGTGTTATGCTCTTTCATGTAACTTTCGATTGTAGAGGCGGTATGGTCTCTCCCTTGCTCCAGCTATAATTTTTGAAGGAATTGTCAAACATTGTTGCTCAACTATTCTACCAAAGGAAGATTACTCTAAAATGTGCATGTACCTCATGTGATCTTATATCATTCAGGAGTCTACCAATTAAACAACAAGCTTCTACTGCCTTGGGAAAAGTAGAATGCCAATCGAATACCTCCTTCGATGCCACTTCTCCCATACCTACATAAGAGGTACAAGAGACTATAGAACACCCAGAGGAGATTAACGAATTATGCAAGTGCTTGTCAAGTGATGGCACATGTCGCTCGATACCCCACTTAGCTTCTTCAAGATAAGATATCACTTGGCCCTTCATCTATGTAAAACATGGGAAAACAAATTAACTAATTAGAATATAAATTTAAAGATTACATAAGAGAGAGATTATCACTTTCCTATCAACATACTTCATCTTGAAGATATAGCACACGATACTTCTCATTGAGTTCCAACTCTTGTTCGAATTCTTCACAAGTCTTTAATAGTTTGAGATAATAATCTTTCAAGTATTCTGGTAAACAATCAACAGCTTGATGATTCCACCTAAATGCAAGAAAATACAAGCAAACACGTGATCATGCTATTCACAAAAGAATCAATACTGTAACTTATCATTTTACACTATTTTTCACATTTTAAGTAGGATTCATTTTACAACATTTTAATTTAGTCCTTCATGTGTATAGACAATACAACAATATTATAAAAGGAGACAAGAAACTATTAGAATTTTGATATATGAGAAACTAACCTTTTGATTGCCTCAGTTAATATTTTACACTCTTCCCATGTGCCATAGTTATCATAGATATCATCCGTAATTGATAGAAGAGAAAACATTTTGGTGCAAATCACTCTTGCACGAGAATGTTGAGGCTCAAAATATATACCAAGCATCCAATAATAACCTTCCACAACTCGATCACGAGTAAAACTTAGAGATTTAGCAAGTGCTAAATCATTCCACCATCTTGAAATATGCCATAATAGAAAAAAAAAATGTATACACAAACAGGTAAAACAATTAGTTTTAGTCACAAATATAAATAAAAAGCAAAAAAAAAACTTATAATTTTGAAAATAAATGCAACGCCAATTAACATAATGTATGAAAATTAAAATTCCTATAAATAATAAGTACTAAAAAAATTTCTATTAACTACAAAATGCCCATTTTTAAATTCCTTCCAAAAGTCTAACTATATTTACAAATAGTTATTTGAGCAAATGTAAAGATTATAACGCTGTTGTCTATTCACAAATGTTGGAAAAATAATTATAAGTATTTAAATTTACTTACATTGAAATTTTCTTCAGTTCTTCTTGATGAAGAGATTGTAGTAAATTTAAATTCAACTTTGCAAGTTCTAGTATGATGTTGGTTCGCATCGCATCTTCTTGATAAATAAATATATATTTTCTCGCCAAGAGAATTTTGATTCTTCGACATAGTGGTAACTCAAGGAAAAGAGAGACCTGCGCGGCTAAAGATTGTTCAAGTTCACTCAATAAGGATACAAGCTGAGGTTTTGTAAAAGACTTGGCTTCATCAAGTATAGTCTCTCCATGTACTCCAAGATAAGACACGTTATATAAGCTTAATAATCCCTTGGCATCTTCATTCAAGGAAAATATAAAGCTTCCATTGTCATCTTTGAACTTGTTAAAAATATCTACAAGAATGGGTAAGAAATCAATAGTATTGGTTCATAAAAATCATTAGTTATTAGTATACTATAGCAAAATATTCAACTAATTTTATAAAAAATATGTAAAATTTAGTATCAAGCATATTAGAATTTTACACCAAAATTAAACATATTACAATAATTAAAACCTAATAAATTTCTAAGATATTGTTTATCATGACATGCCCAATTTTTTTCTCATTTTACAAAAAAACAACATAAGTACATATAGCATAATAATTTTAACCCATTTTTGGCCTTACCTGCTGATACATGATATCCATGTTGCCTAAGTAATCGAAACCTTAGAGAAGTTTCATAAAGGCCATAGCTCTTATCGTCAACTTCATAGATCAATCTTAGTCCTTTATCTATTTCTTTCTCGAAATGGTAATCTAATCCAAGCATTTGAATTGAATCAATCAAATTCATAAGCTGCAATATGTCACTAGTATCCTCGAACATAATCTTTACTTGCACCTTTAATTCTTCCACTCTCTTTATCATCCTTTGAGTGGACTCCTACATAATCAAAATTATTAGATATACATCCAACAATATTTACCTAGCTTGATCACCTTCTATTTGTACTCAACATTGAATAAATGTATGTGAGAAGGTTATAGATCATACCTTCTCATGAGAGAGCGAGGAGTTTTGTATAAAATAATCACCCCAAATGCTTGGATGAAATTTTGATGACTTGCGAACTTTTGCCTCTTCAACACCAACAATAGTTTGTGATTGTTTCTCCATTTTTCGGATGAGTTGTGGTCTAAAGCTACCTTTCTCTCAGTATTTATAAGATCACAGTTCCAGCTTCCTGCCTGTGTGTACATTTTCTTTTAATTTAGGGATTATGAGAAGGCCATCATTTAAGATATTGATATTTTTTAGAAAGGTAAATAGTTTATATATCAAATGAGATAAAGATATTGATTTCTTAATTCTCACGCTTGGAACTGAGATGTATTCAAGAAGAAATTACAACAGTAATTTATTGTGACTTTTTTAACTATAAATGTCGAAAATACTTACCATATTTAAGATTTTTTTTTACACGTGCATTATTTTTAAACATTAACGTGCACTTTTTTTTTCAAAGAACGTGTACCACAGTAATGTAATTCGAAGTAATAAAATTCAAAAAGTTGTTTTAATTTAGAATTTGATTTGAATAATTGATTGGGTGATCAATTAATGAATGAGTGAATCGATTGGGTAATTGATTAGGAGAATGGGTTGCGAGAACAGAAGCAGACTGAATCGATTAAGTAATCGATTCAGTCTCCTCTTAATCGATTGGCTAATCGTTTAAGGAAGATGATAATCGATTGGTTAATCGATTACAGTCGAATTGCGCGAGACACAGAGAGATACTAAATCAATTTAGCAATCGACTTAATCGATTGGCTAATCGATTAAGCTTCGAAAATAGTCATTAAACGGCTAAGTCTGACATGGTAATTGATTGAGTGATCGATTAAGGGAACCCTAGATCGCGGGTAAATAGGGTTTTCACACAGGTTGAAGCAGCACAGCTAATACACTTCTTCTACTCCTTCATCGTCATTTCAAGAGAAATCTTGGAGCATAGTGCTGCTGCATTTCCAAGGTTCTAGAGGTGATTCTAAGCTAGAAGAAAGTAAGAAAAGCAAAGAGAGTTAATTTGTGTAAATCTTGTAAGATTTCTAATGTATTTGCTTATATTCTTGTTGTATCTTCTTGAGAGCTAGTACGAGATTTCTCCATCTCCACGAAGGAATCTTTCATAATGTTTGAGAGAGTGAGGAGAGAGAATCCATGGATTAGTCATCTCAAGGAGGTGGATACTAAATAAATCCTTGAGTGTTAGCATTGCTTGGGTCTTCTGCAGTGACAAATCATCAACAAGCAAATCAGAGCTAATCACCCCCTCTAGCTCTCCTACCGGTCCTAACAAGTGGTATCAGAGCGAGGTCGCTCTTCTTTGGACTCATCGCCAAGAGAGCAAGAGCTAGAGGAAGAAGATAGTGTTTGAAGAAACCCTAATTTCAAGAAGTCATCATCAAGAGGGTAAAATTCAAAAATGGAGTTCGGCTACGATACCTGGGCACCTCCATCATTCGACAAAGCAAATTTCGATCTTTAGAAGACAAAGATTGAAAATTTCTTCATGATGGAGATAGAGCAATGGTTTGCTCTAAGAGAGGGTTTTAAAGCTCCAACAAGCTCTAAAGGAAAGCTTCTCAAGAAGACCAAATGGAATGAAGAGCAAATCAAGAGGTGTGTGGCCAACGATAAGGTAATCAAAATTTTGGTTAATTTATTACCAAGCACAATCTTGAGCCAAATTGATGATTATCAAGACACCAAAGAGCTTTGAAGCAAATTAGCAACGTTTCATGAAGATCCCTCCACTATGCCAAATCAAGACAAATTCGAAGAGGGAGATTCATTGGATGAAGAGGACTTAGAAGTTGCAAGGTGCTCATCATCCGAAGATGAAATTCAAGAAATCTCCACTTCAAGGATTGAGGGAGAGTAAAATTTGACATTGATGTCGGAACAAGAAAAAGCTTCAACATCATCTTCCGAAATCAATGAAAATGAAGAAGAGTCAAGTGCCACCTCTACAAGTAAAGGTATAAAAATTATAATTTATAAAAGCAAAGATCACATTATTTTCTTGAGTGTAGGCAAAAAGGACACTACAAGAGTAAGTGCCTCAAATTGGTCAAAAAGAAGGTGCAAGTGACACCTAGGACCAAGGAGAAGCCAAAGAAGGTCGGCCCCGTGGTACGGAAGGATAAGAAGAACATTGTGTGCTTCTCATGTAAACAAAAGGGACATTATCGAAACCAATGTCCAAAGGGGAAGGATCCGACCAAAGCCAAGAGTAGGAGCTCAAATCAAAGGGGAGCCTCTAAGAATATTTCTAAGGTACCATTAGGTAATAGTACTTACTCAAGTAATGATAATATGCATGCTAAAAATCATTTTTATCATTTCAAAGACATTTATCATGAAAATAGAAGGCTTGAAAAACCTAAAGAGAACTATAGAGCATTCCATGCTAGGACTACCACATCTAAGGATAGGGAACAAGTTAGAACATTCCATGGTAGACCTAACAAATCCAAAGCCAAGAAGGAAAATTGCTAAGGATATACTAGGAAACCAAGCCTTGATGAAGTAATAATTGAAAATCAAGTTTTAAGGTCAAAACTTGAGAAATTAGAAAAATCCCTCAAAAGAATAGAAAATCTTCTTAAGGGATCTAAAGATCAAAACCTAGATTTAGGAAATCAAGGGCCCTCTACGGGCAAGAAAGGTTTGGGATACAAACCTAAAGCCAAGAAAGATATTCCATCTTACCATAGAGTTTATATGTTGGGACCGGGTGCATGTTGACATGGATGCGGGTTCGTAATTTTAAAATTTATTACGTGCAGCGGAAGATTTAGCATAAATAATTTCCCAAATTATTTAACCACACATCTAAGCATGCAACCTTATATTGTGTAGACATGATCATATATTAAAATTTTGCAGAAAGTAAACTAATTTACTTAATACTTCGCGTAACTCGAAGGAATGGACGAGATCCAACCGTAAGCGTCCCTTGGAAGCTCCGCCTCTATTTGTGTCCACGCCGAGTTTTCTTCGGGATGACTTCGCAAAGCCACGAGTTTCGTGCTGACAAGAACTACTAGATTCTCCAAAGGCACGACAAGAATACCAAGAGAGAGATGGGAAGACTAACCACCAAACGAAGAACAGAATCAAGATTCCGAGAGGAAGGAAGGAGTTGCACCCGCTTCTTCTTCTTCTTCGGCAGCTGCTTGGTGGATGAAGCTCACGGCAACAAAGGGGTCCTCCTTTTAGGGCCAGCGGCACTAGAGGAGGGAGAGGGAGAGAAGGAGAGAGAGAGAGGGCTTATTTCTAGATCTCTTAGATTAATTTCCAAGTCTTGCCTTGGTTCCTTTATATAGTAGTCTCTCAATCGCCAAGTCTCCTTTTTATGGAATAAATTTTCATAAGAAATTTATCATATAAATTTTTCTATGAATTATTCCATCATGCCAAGTTTTTATCATAATTTAATTTATAATAAAAATAACCATGTCTCCCTTTTTATTATGGAATAAATTTTCACAAAAAATTTATTATATAAATTTTTCTTATCATGGAAAAATCAATTGATAATTGATTTTATAAAATAAAATAAACTATTCAAAGTTTATTTTAATTTCCATGAAAATAATAAACCAAACTTCGGTTTATAAAAATTTATATATATTATACATAATTTTATAAAACAAATCACGCTCGGTTTATTTTATAATTTGAGCCAAATAATTTGGTTCTCCCCTTTTAATGTGGCCGGCCAAACAAAGAGGGTGGGGACCCTCTTTGGCCTGCCAAACCCAAGCCTATACCATACGAATTAAACTCATTTAATTCGTCCAATAAGCCTTCAAAAGACTTAGCCATTTTAAGCTTCCGATGCGTCTCTGAAAAATTCAGATTCGACTTATCTCTCTTGATCGGAAAATCCAATTTTCAACTCCTTTTAAATCCCTCGGATTACTCGTAGTGCGTGTGACTAAATAGGCTTTCGATTTATGTTGGCCGTCTATAATTAACCAATTATAGAACGATCATGAGTGGCACCTAGTAGTACATCATGATCCCCAATTAATCGAAAGATCAACGGTTGACCTCAGAAATAATTCTGAAACCCTTCAGCAGCTATAATGAGTCATGCCCCATTCCCTTCACCATCTTATACCCACTTGGTTCAAGACACGGTCTATGTGTGTCAGTCCCCACTAAGCTGACTACGTCACACCTAGCCCAAGTAGTGTCTTTCTCGTCCAACGGATTCTAATTACTCTCATGTTTCTGAGAGATTCATACTCTGAACATGTGATGCTCTGGCCAGAGGCTTTGAGTAACAATCCGACGATAGGCCTTGGGTATACCTCTCCTCGCAAGGAGTGGTGAATCCTTTGTAGGCTGTTCAAACATCTTCGGGCACTTCGGCTTATACCCAACCATCCTGGGTCCACACCTCCTTAGAGATGCTTGCTTAAGATGTCAAAATATAAATCTCCATGACCAAGATGACTTGAACACCGCAAGTCAAAGGAACATCGCACTTAAGCTGCAATAAGAACTTCATTGACATATCTATATGTAGATTACCATATGAAGTTTTACAGCCAGTCACTCCAATGAATTAGTTCCCTTAACTAGCATTTATGTTTATCTCCGAGCATCCCAATGTCACCAGCCAGTGAGAATCAGCTGATTAGAGAATAACCCATGCTAGTCTCAATAGAATTGATAGTGTCCGTATTTATCAATTCATCGACTAGGGACAATTTCAATACTTCACAATTACACATGTAGAGATAATCACTAGTTGTGAATTCATCACAAATTCTCTCATGCTGTGAATTATATTGCGGACATTCAGTAAATGAGTTTAAGATCTCAATCAAATACACAAACATGTATACTCAAATAGTGAATATTCATTTATTAAAATAAATGATTACATTCATAAGGCGATTGCCATAGGACACTTCTCTCACAATACTAACATTATATAGGTATGAAACTCAATCTAGGTCTAGGAGTCAAGTCAAGGTCGCAAGGAAAGCCATCCTTAGAGTTGACCAAGACAAGATCAATATGACTAATACTTCGGAGAAGCCTAGAAAAGTCATTAGGAAGATATCAAGAGAAGTTATCCCTAGTGAATACCTAGATCACTCAAAGAGCACCAACAAGTTTTGGGTTCCTAAGAGTGTGTTCACCACACCCTAGATAGGTCTAGGGAGTGTCAACTCAAATTGGAAGGGTGGTTAACTCAACCGTGATGAAGTTGGTACATTGGGGCATTTTCATAAACTTGCTATCCTTGAAAATGAAGAAGTCATTTATTTACTCCTAGAAGAGTAAAATTGTGTCAAACTATATTTTTAGAAGATTGAACTAAATAAAATTGGCACAACTAGGTTAGAATTCAAAGATATGCCAAGTTGGAGAGTTTTGGCATTATCTTGGAAAATTATGGACAAAATTAGGATTATCAATGGCTTAACGATGAGTTATTGATACTTAGATAGGAAATCTAGGTATTTTCTTCTATGCTATTATGTCATGATTTATATGCCCTATCACATGCCATAACATCATAATTCATCATTCATATTTTATTATGAAAATATTATTTGTCATGTCATACATGCATCATTTAGTTATAATAAATGTTTTACCTTTGAAAATATTCATATGAAGCATGTCATAGTCATTAACATACATTAATTTAATTTTTATTGAAATTAAGGGCATTGGCATTACTTAACATCCTAGGTGGATGATCAAAGTTTATAATGTCTAGGTAGAAATGCATGAACCCTTAGTTTAGGGAGACTATGACTTCCACATCTCGCAAGACCAAAAGTTGACTTGAATGTATTTTGAGACACATTAGAAATGAGTGAGATGTTAGGTTGATGAATAAAACTCAATGTGTTGATTAATAATCAAGACATAAATTTAAATGAACTCTAATCATTGGGAAAGCTACTGTATATGTCATGTGCATTTAGCCCAAAGAATATGGTTGGAAATTATTTTTGAAAACCATTTCAAAACTGTTAGTGAGAGCCCTAGAGCCAATCATATGATGATTACTTTTTGGACTCATTGTATCATATTCTTGTATATATATTTCTTATATATAAAGGCATTTCTTATGGTTATTGTACTTATGTGTATTGGTGTCAAATAACTTAGTATAATAACGTCCTTGAGTAGAAGGTTCTTATCTATATCAATCGATTAGTTGAATCGATAGTGAGATGATATAGAGAACACTACTCTTAATTATTCCTAGTCAAGTATTAACATTCAAGGACAATGTTAATGCATAGAGACTAGCATGTAGGTCAACATGATGACTTGATCTCACAAGTCATGGATATGAGATATCAAGTTGACACATGGGTATACATTAGAGAATGTATACTGAATGGCCCGCCATGAGAAAGTATCATGGATCGTTATATGAGTGTCATATACTTTCTCATGTGACTATTAGTATGACTATAGTCCTAGACCTGAAGTTACCATAGTTCCCTACATAAGGAGTTACGTACTTTGGCTTCGTCAAACGTCACCCGTAACTGGGTGGACTATAAAGGCGATTACTGGGTTTGTAACAAATTATGCGGAGGGATGTGAGTAACGTAGATGGGATCTATCCCTCCTATATGACGGGAGTGATATCTTCGTTCTTGATAGAGTAAGACCACTAAGTGCATGGCTATGCCCAAATAAGGCAATATTAGATATTGAGCTTATTTGATTATAGTGAGTCTACTTGGAGATCAAGACATATAGATTGATTTGAGGATGACACGGTCTATGCCTCATGAAAGATCAATCTAGATATCGAGGATAGAAGGACGTTGTCACATATTGTGATGGTCACAATTATTAGTCACAATGGTGATGTTGGATCTCGACATTCTTGTAACTTGGGGAGCAATGATGTGTTGCTAGATACCTCTCATTGCTTATGTCCTTAAATAGGTTTAAGGGCATTGCCAACGTTACAAGAACCTATAGGGTCACACACATAGAGCAATAGATGGAGAATAAGTCCATATGATGGACCGAGAGTAATGAAGTCAAAGTTTGACTTTGGCTAAATATGGAAAGTCCATAAAAGGCAAGTTTGACTTGACTCAAATTAGACAACTTGAGTTGGACTCGAGTTTGATCCAAGTGTTGGATGAATCTAATCATGGGAGAGTAATGAAGTCAAAGTTTGACTTTGGCTAAATATGGAAAGTCCATAAGAGGCAAGTTTGACTTGACTCAAGCCACATCACCTTGACTTGACCAAGTGATGACTTGGCATCATCATCAAGGCTAAGTAACCTCCCCATTTGAATTTTGAATTCAAATAGGGGGTTACCAAAGGTGGTGGCCGGCCACTTAATGGCCAATAATGGCCATTAAATGGCCGGCCACTAAAACACACAAAAGGAGTTTTTTGTGGGTATGTGAATTTTTCTTCTCCTTACTTGGTTTTGTTTTGTTTGGCTCTCCCTCTCCTCTCATCTTGCCGAGACCCCAAGTAGTGCTAGCACACTTTTGGGCTCTCCTCTCCACTCTCTTGCTTGTGTGGATACTTCTAGAGGGTTGCTACTTTGCATCCTTGAGATCCGACACCAACCGAGGAGCGAGCGGTAATTGTGGGGCACGCATCGAAGGTAGTTTTCTCTTCTCTAATAAATCTAGGTTGTAGATCGGTTTTGAAGCATGTAAACGAGCACTCGTAAATTTTTGAAATGGTTTTCTTCGCTCGGATCCTTTCTATTGGGGCTTTCGGGGTTTCCGCGACGCGAAAAAACGGTTTTCGCGGCCCGAAAAGCCTACAAAAACTATCTTGGAAAACCTTGGTGAAGACTATCTTTTGATAGAACTCATCATTAATGAATATGATACAAAATAGAGTGAAACATTGAAGTATCTCAATGGTTTTTAATTTTTTGTCAATCTTTAAAAATGAAAGTTATTTTCATAGAAAATTATTTTTCTATGATAGTATATGTCATAAATAATGTTAACACAAAATTTTAGAATTTTTTAAATTTTATAGAATTATTTAGGAGTTTCTGAAATTCGATCTAAAATTATTTTTAAAAATCAAAAACTCCCAATCAATCAGGTGATCAATTAGGACAGTAATCAATCAATTGATCAATCGATTGGTGACCTTTTCTGCGAGCACAGAAGCTCGCATAATCGATCCATGAAGGGCAACCGTAATCGATCCGGTGATCGATTAAGGCACAATTAATCAATTGGTATCCAACAACAATCGATTGGTATAACTGAAACTGTCTGATTTTGGTCCCTTAACCCAATTTTGAGTAACCTAACAATCCCTAGCCCCTTGGAATACTTTTATAAGTATATTTGGTTAAATTTCATTATAGAATCAAAAAGGGAGATGGTTTGGTGAAAACTATAGGGTTAAGGACAGGTTTTGATTCAAGTTTTGAATTTCAAAATCTCATAACCTCAAGTTGAGATTTCCTAAAGTTTTAGGAACTTAAAAATCATTGTTGGTGCAATGATAGAGGGTTAGAGCATGTTTTGAGGGGGATGTCTTCCTTAAAAGCATGTGTTTAAATTTTTCTTTTTGGAATAAGTGAAAGAATGAAGATTGGGAATCTTCATCACGATGAATGTTCAAGGTTGAGCATGGGTTCAAATGAAAGGTATGTGACTTTCATTGGGCATGTCTTTGACCATATAGACTCTCAGGGAGAGTTTTAGATGTGTGTCAAAGGGAGAGAGATTGAAGAGAGATTGAAAGGATAATAGGGATTAGTCTGTCTCAAACATATTGTCAAACATCAAAAAGGGGGAGATTGTTGGTGCAATCTTTGTTAGATCAGGGTTGACCTAGTTTGACTAGGTTCGGGTGAGTTTATGTTTAGTAAGCATGGTAAGCTTAAGTTTCAATCGTTGATAATGATGTTTGAATATCGTATGAGTCAAGTGGGTCATGGTTGATTGGAGACTTGACTGGGAATGTCCTAGTGGGACTAGGCACACCTAGTTGGACTAGGTGAGTTCTAGGTGGATCGGGGAGATCGCATGCTAGCATGGAAAAAATCCTAGTGGGACTAGGTGAAGTCCAGGTGAATCGGGGAGATCGTACGCTGGCACGGGAAAAGTCCTAGTGGGACTAGGTGATGTCCATGTGGATCGGGAGATTGAACGTTGGCAAGGTGGAAGTCTACCGATAGACTAGACTTAACTTGAGGGTTAGGCAAACCTAGTTGGGAACTAGGTTAAGTCCTAGTTGGAAACTAGGCATGGGAAAATCCAAGTCGGTCAAATGTTTGATCGATTACTTGGTGAGGAAGTCCTAACAGGCCACGGTTGACTAGGGTTAGGCAAGGGAACCCTAGACTTGTGCACACAAGTTAGGGTTGAGGGTTAATCGATTGAGTAATAGATTGGCGTTGGTTTCTCGTGAACAGAAGCCTTCTTAATTGATTGGGTGTTCGATTAAAGATTGAGTGAATCGATTGGGAGAATTGCGTTGCGAGAAGTAGGTTGAATCGATTCAACCTTCTCTTAATCGATTGGCTTATCGATTAAGGAAGATGGTAATCGATTGGTCAATCAATAGGGTTTTCATGCAGGTTGAAGTGACACAGCTCACACACTTCTTCTCCTCCTTCATCGTCATTTCAAGAGAAGTCTTGGAGCATAGTGTTGCTGCATTTCTAAGGTTCTAGAGACGATTCCAAGCTAAAAGAAAGCATGAAAAGCTAAAGGAGCTAATTTGTGTAAATCTTGTAAGATTTCTATTGTATTTGCTTATATTCGTGTTGTATCTTCTTGATAGCTAGTACGAGATTTCTCCACCTCCACAAAGGAATCTTTCATAATGTTTGAGAGATTGTGGAGAGCGGATCATTTGATTAGTCACCTTAAGGAGATGGATACCAAGTAAATCCTTGAGCGTTAGCATTGCTTGGAGTCTTCCGCGGCGACAAATCATCAACAAGTAAATTTGAGTTAATCACCCCCCCCTTTAGCTCTCCTATCGGGCCAAACATGAAGCAATAGAGAAATTCGTTCTCCACAAGAATGAGGTTGAAAACTAACTTAATAAGAAGATTAAGGTGGTTCGAAGCAACTGAGGCGGTGAATATGAATCACCAATCGTTGAGTTGTGTGTTAAACATGGGATCAGACACGAAACAACATCTCCATATACCCTTCAGCAAAATAAAGTTGCTGAGCGAAATAATCGAACTCTTAAAGAGATGATGAATGCTCTTTTATTGAGCTCTGGACTATCATATTCTATGTGGGGGGAAGCTATGTTAACAACTAATTACCTTTTAAATAAGGTCCCTCGAAAGAAAATACATAAGAACCCTTATAAGTTATGGAATGGAAGACGACCATCCTACAAATATTTATGAGTGTGGAGGTGTCTTGCCAATGTTTTAGTGACTGATCTGAAAGGGATTAAGATAGGATCAAAAACTATTAACTGCATATTTATTGGATATGCACATAACAGCAATGCGTATCGATTTTGTGTATATGAGTCACAATTATCGGATATACACAAGAACTGGATAATAGAATTGAGAAATGCCTCATTCTTCGAGCATGTGTTTCCATATAGGATATTAGCTCCTCAAAAGGGGAGGATGAAATACCAGAGGAAGAAGAAGATGATGAACTAATTGAGACTGTGCCTAGGCGAAGTAAGAGAGCTCGGGTGGAAATATCTTATAGAACAGATTTTATCACTTTTATACTAGAAGGTGAGCCCCAAAGTTACTCAAAAGTAGTAAACTCTTCTGAGGGACCTCACTGGAAAAAGATAATTGCATCTCAGATAGAATCTATCTTGCAAAATCACACTTGGGAATTTGTGGACCTTCCTCCGGGGAGTAAACCATTTGGTTGCAAGTAGATCTTTAAGAAGAAAATAAAATCAGATGACACAATTGACAAGTATAAGGTTAAATTGGTAATTAAAGGTTATCAACAACGAGAATGCCTTGATTACTTTGATACATGTTCTCTAGTGTCAAGAATAACTTTCATTAGAATATTGTTAGCTATTGCTGCTCTATGGAACCTGGAAATACATCAGATGGATGTAAAGACGACCTTTCTAAATGGGGATTTAGAAGAGAAAATTTACATGGAGCAACCTGAGGGGTTTTTTTTGTGCAAGGACAGAATAACCAGGTTTACAAATTGGTGAAGTCGTTATACGACTTGAAACAAGTTCTAAAGTAGTGGCATGAGAAATTTAATAATGTCATGCAAGAAGGTGGATTCAAACTCAATGAATGTGATAAATATGATTACACGAAAGTCATAAAAAATGACTTTGTCATCCTGTGCTTATATGTAGATGACGTACTTATCATTGGGAGTAATGATAAGATAAAAAAATTCACTAAAGACATGTTGAACTCAAGATTTGACATGAAAGACATGGGCCTAGCTGATGTGATTCTAGAAATCAAAATTCTTAGAACAACAAAAGGACTTGTTCTTAGTCAGTCTCATTACGTGGATAAGATTCTTGAGAAATTCATCAATAGCGATACTACATTGGCACGAACACCGATAAATACAAGCCAACATCTATCGAAAACCCGAGGAAAAAGTATCTCTCCGCTAGAGTACGCTCGGGTGATTGGAAGTCTGATGTACTTGATGAATTTTACAAGACTAGACTTAGCCTAGATAGTAAGTAAACTGAGTAGATACACGAGTAATCCAGGTGTTGAGCACTGGAAAGAGATAACAAGAGTACTAAGGTACTTGAGATATACTCGTAGAAACGGACTGCACTATATGAGATATCCTACTGTTATCGAAGGATACAACGATATGAGTTGGATATATAACATAAAAGACTCGACGTCTACGAGTGGATATGTATTCACTTTGGGGAGTGCAGCCATTTCATGAAAATCTTCTAAGCAAACCGTAATAACCAGATCTACGATGGAGTCTGAGTTTGTAGCTCTTCACAAATGTGGTGAAGAGGTTGAATGACTGCGGAAATTCTTAGAAGATGTACCGAAATGGCCGAAACCCGTGCTGGTAATTTGCATACATTGTGATAGTCAAGCGATAATTGGCCGGGCATAAAGCCATCTGTATAATGGTATGTATAGACATATACGTCGGAGATACAATACCATTAGACAACTACTCTCAATTGGAGTTATCACTGTTGACTATGTGAAGTCAAAGGATAACTTAGCAGATCCGCTAATTAAAGGATTAAATCGAGGGTTAGTTGCAAACTCATCAAGAAGAATGGATTTAATGCCGACAAAAAATGTTGGTGCAAAGGAAACCCAACCTATGCAGACTAGAGATCCCAAGAACTAGGTTCAAAGGACAACCTAACTGCACTGACAAAGTTGCTCATTGTGAGAGAATGACCCATTGACATAGTGAAGGATGGAGGTTAAGCATGCGACTTTTAATAATTCAATAGAGTTATGTGAAAAACTCTTAAAAGATCACCTATGTGAGAAAGAAGTGGGGCTGCTTCGAAGAGAATTGGAGGCACAATTCTTAGAACTTCTCGTATAATCAGGCATGTTCATGGCCAAGAACGAACACACTCATGAGAACTGAGGTGTATCAGAGAGAGTCCTCGGTGAGATATGTCAATGCTTACACAAATGGTAGCACAGTTAAAGGGCATCATATCTACTGTCAGCCATCAAGCAAACAGATCTTCAAAAGGGAAGGTTTAAAGGGTGAAACCTATTGTCCTATACTGGACTGAACTGCTGAATGCTATCACATACCCTGTTTCCTTTCATGTGGGGATTGTTGGATACAAGTGAATGGAAAGGGAGGTGGAGAGTAAAGAAGCTCCATTGTAAATAGGAATTTAGTCACACTTTGGGAGTTTTAAGGCATATTGGTTGATTTAAATTTTTTCACAAGCATGTTGCTTGTGAACAAATGCATAGGGAGAGACTCTCTCTCACGCATGGGTGCACAGGGGGTGCAAATTCAGGGCTCGAATTTGTACTGAACTAAGTTGATTCGTGTGAGTGCACGACCTGTGCGCGTCGAATGTCGGACCGGTCAAGGAAAATTTATCCAAGCGAATAAATCAACATTTTGCCACCTGCGAAATTTCTTGCTCAAATGTAACAGATGCATTAACTGTTGATTAATACAAAATCAGTAACCTCCAGACATTTGGATTTGGATGGTTAACTAGCGGTAAATGACGTTAATTTGGTAATTAATTGTTGCATGGGTCTGACTCCTATATAAAGTGGCTCTGACCGAGAGCAAAAAAGAAAAAAAAGGAAGAGCAACAATTGTCTCCCACCTCATTCCTAAGTCTCTGTGTGTTCCCCGCTCGGTTGATTATCCCTGGTAGTAATCAGGTACTTCTTCAGTTCGCCACGAGCAACCAGTGTTTCATTGTTTTCATGGTCCTGCTGTTGTATTCTGAGAAACATACGTCCATCAGAACCTCGAAGCACAATCGGTGGAGGACAAATCTGTTTCAAGGAAACTGCATTACGCATACCTCAGCAACTCTTCCTCTCTAGTTCGGGAAGTCCGGTTCGGGACATCTAGTTCGGGAAGACCAATTTGGGAACTTCGGGTCGGGAACTCTGGTTCGGGGAAACCGGTTTGGGAAGTCCAGTTCAGAAAATTTTGCTTTGGAATTCTAGCTTGGGAGTCTGCATTCTTCATACAAGGTAGCTCAAGCCACTCAACAGCTAAATTAAAAAATTTTTAATTTCAATTTATTTTTAAACTGTCCGACAGTATCTCCTATAAATATTACTTTTAAAATTAAGTTAATGGAATTAGCTTTTAATTCCAGAACCATTTAATGACTATTTGGATATACTTTTGCTTGACGTAGTCTCACATACTCCACACCAAAAAATAAAATAAAAGAAAAGAATTAACTCGTCGATATACATGAATGAGAATAGGAATTACATCTGAATATATATTGATTCATTTGAGATAATATTACGTGATATATTTTTATTATTATTTAATTAAGAATCTAGACATATTACTAACCAACTCTTAATTAATTTAATAAATCCCAAAATTAAATTAGGTTAGTGACTATAATTACAAATCTCAAAAAGAAAAATTCAAATTTTATTCAAAATTAAAATTTTAAAAATAATTTATCAAATTAAAAAAAAGTTAATTTCAAATTAAAATTTATAATTATATTTTAAAAATTACAAAATTAAAATTTTAAATTTAATATAACTAAATAAATTCTCATTTAAGGATAAGAAAAAATTTATAGGTATTACTATATATATCTTACTATTTAATTAAAAATCTGGAATATTTACAAACGAACTCTCAATTGATTGAGTGAAGCCCAAAATTAAATTACATTAATATCATTTTTTTTCTTTTCATATCGAAGAGAGTTTCAAGGCCTATTAACAATTTCAACTTCTTATATTTCAAATTCTAAAATTTATAAAATAAAATCATTAATTTTAAACACACAAATTCAAAAGATAAATCTATAATCACCAATCTTTAAAAAAAATCAAATCTTAATACAAAATTAAAATTTTAGAAAATAATTTATAAAATTCAAAAAATGATAATTTTAAATTTTAAATTGAAATTATATTTTAACAATTTTTTAATTAAAATTTTAAATTTTAACTAAATAAATTCTCATATTAGGGTGAGATAAAATTTATACATATTTATATATTATATTACACACGTAATGTTTGCGTGTAATAGCTAGCCTTATGTATAGAAGAAGTATTGCTCATATTAGCATAGAACAAGAAAAAAGCAAATCGTTTTTTGGTATATTTACACTCTAAAATTGTGTGTGTGTATATAAACATGCAACCGATATACTCCACCACATCTTGCGCGTTTGTACATGCTTAGGGCCTTGGATCGAATCCAAGTGCCTGGATTTCATTGTGCAGTAGATTTTTTTTGTTTTAATTTTTGGGATATATTATATATATTTAGAGTTTAAGATTTTAGGATTTAGAGATTAGATTATAATGGGTTTAAGCTAATAAAAATTTTCCTATAGGGTTCAAGTTTCCATCTTGGGTTATAATATTCTAAATAAAAAAAACTTTAGATGCTCACGAGGTATATTATATGTATTTAGGATTTAAGAGTTTTTACAATTTAAAAGTTGAGTTATAGTAGGTTTAAGTTAATAACATTTTTCCTCTATGTTTCAGGGTTCCCTTTTAAGATATAGTATTCAAGATAAAAAATTTTAGAGGCTTATGAGGTATATTATATATATTTAGGATTTTAAATTTAAGAAAATATTGATTGAAAAAATCGCACATAAACTAAAGCTTGAGGCACCTGAATTAATTCCAAGAGCCTCGAGTACTATAGTGCACAAGTGCACATGGAAACATCGCGCCAGATATCATGATGAAATTATTCGTTGCTATTCCAATGAAAGATAGCCTTAGAAATGAAATTACGAGAGAATAATTCTGTCACTTGAAAGTGGGTCGTTGACAGGGTCATCAATGGAATGTATTTGTTATTGTTCCGGAAAGAATCGACGACGATGGCCAGTCACGAGAGTTCAGCCCACGAGGATGATGACGAGAGAGGAAGAGCTCTCACTCTGCGAGATTAACACGAGCGTTAAGGGGAACACGCCGGAAGTTGTCCAGCGGAGCCCACTCCGACGCTCAAGTCAGTACCTGAGTCTCTTAGATGGAAGGAAATAAGGAAAAGTGTGAGTTAGAATGAACGTAAAAACCCCTATTACCTGAGCGGTTGGAGTACTTTTTATACCTGAGACGGCAGTCACATGTGTCCCCATATTCTTCTCCACGTTCCCTTAATTGTCGGTTGCTGGATAATCCATGTAACGGTCTTCGCAGCCGTTAAATCTGGGTCATTGCGATAATTAAGGCTCTAATGGCCACGTGTTTCCGCTTATTATGGGTCATTATTATCCCATAATTATTAGTGACAATTATCCACAAATCCAAAGTAAGGGGATGGTAACTTGAGGTTGGCTACCGGATAGGATGATCCTTGGGCTCCGCTACCCCGAGGTGGTCCCGGGGTCCTTTGGCCCGGGGGGATCCCGGGCGTTCGTATTCCCAAGGTGATCTCGGGGACCTGGCCTCCCGAGGTGATCACGGGCGTGTGTCCTCCTAGAGCGATCTCAAGAGTATGTCTACCTGAGGTGGTCTCGGGAATCTACTTTCCCGAGGGGGTCTCGGGAGTACGGGAAAGAGAGTCATCCAAACTCGGTAGATCTTGCCACATAGCTTCATTAGTTCACGTGTCAGCCACGGGGTGCTCAACCCCATCACAAGTCCCTCCCTTCAAGTCTAATCGAAGGAAGTGAGGCTGACTGATTAGACTAGTGGTGTATCGAAGAAGCTATGTTATGGTGGGTCCCTGTACCCATTACTACTCCATTAGCGGCCCGTTGGGTCCGAGGAATCGAAACATTCATCCTTGGGTGCGAGACACTCTCTTTTTGAATTAGCATTCCTAAAAGGCTTCTGTGATTTTTGAGGTACAACAATGATACACGTCCATCACCCATAAAAGTGAATGGAGTCGTTTAATGGCGACAAAACCCCTTCGCAAATTCGCCTTCGACATGTGCCCAAACTTCTCTTCTCTCTATCTCTTGCTGACATGCGCAGCTCCGGCTGACATGTGTGGCAGGCTCACATCAAACGGCTGCTTAGTGGTGACGCCTCGATGTAGCTGTCTCCCGCCGTCCACGTGTCTTGCCCCATTGTACACACGCAGGAGGCTTCCTCCCTATCAAAAGGGGAGGCGAAGACATTTAGCCACCTTCCGGCTTCATTGTTTAACAGACATCATCTTCGTCTTCTTCCCTAAGGACTCCTCACACGTAAGTCTTCTACTTCCTTCTCGCCTTCTTCCTTAGGAACCATGGGTAAGGAGAGCAAGAAAGACCAGGGTAGGAGAGAGGTTCCAGAGGAGGGCTACCAAGTAGATGTAAGACCGTTTGTCCGTACGCTAGAGGGGGGTGAATAGCGTTTCGCCGAATTCTTGTTCCTACACGGTTAGTTTGCACAGCGGAAATAATAGTAAAACAATAATAAAATCACTAACCAATTCTAACACGGCGATTTTAGTTGGTATCCACCCCGGTCGAGTGACTAATCCAACAATCCGTCGGTGGATCAATCCCCGGATAACCTCCGGCTAGAACTCGTCGCTCCTTGTGGGTGGAGAAACCTCGCCACAACACCAAGGACACTTCCTGAGTATACAAGACTACTAACTTGCCCTATCCAAGCAAGTTTCGTCAAGAAACTCAGCCACCACGAAGTCCTCTTTAAATATGACTCAGGGCTGATTTAAATGCTCCTTGGGGCAGTCGATTGGTGCCAGCCAAATTCGACCGTTGACACTCCCAACGTTCGAATTTGTCAGCTCACCAACCACCTACCAGTCGACTGCCCTCAGGGCAGTCGACTGGTCCCTAGCTGAATCCCTTCCCGAGTACATTCACACAGCACTCGACCCTCACGACTCGACTGACTCCTCTTCCGCAGCCTCGACTGTTGCTTTCGTGCCCTCTTCATCTTCGGCCCTCGTCCCTCGGATGCGCACGCAAGCCTCCAGCTTGCCTCCATGCCACCCTTCACGTACGCCTCGAAGTCCGCGCCCATCAGCTCATCGTCCCTGCACTCCATGGTCCCTCAGATACGCACGCTAGCCTCCAGTTGGCCTCCATGCCATCCTTCACCGTACTGAGGCCGTCCAGTCAGGTCCATATGCGTAACCTGTATAACCTGCACACTCAACATACGCATATCAAATACAAGGGTAAACCTAACTTAAATCCTTTGCCCAAACATCAAAACTGATGGTCACTCCGGACCATCTTAGGGCTGATTGCTCCAACAATCTCCCCCTTTTTGATGTTTGGCAATCCGTTTAAGTTAGGAAAGCAAGATAGTAGTAAATAGCAAAAACCATGCTAAATGAATGCATATGCAATGCATAACCGGATCCTATCCCAAGGCATCCCACACCTAACCCTCCAAGTTAGGAATTTTACACTTAGCCCTCCAAGCTAGGATTTTCACCACCTAACCTTCCAAGTTAGGATTTTCCCACACCTAGCCCTCCGAGCTAGGATTTTCACCACCTAACCCTCCAAGTTAGGATTTTCCAACACCTAGCCCCCCGAGCTAGGACTTTTACCACCTAACCCTTCAAGTTAGGATTTTCCAACACCTAGCCCTCCAAGCTAGGACTTTTCCCACCTAACCCTCCAAGTTAGGATTTTCTACCAAACCGGGCTTTTTAAAGCTTCTCCCAAGCTCCCCCTTACACTGGACTTACAAAGGCTTTTTAAGAACTTTTCCAAGGTTCCCCTTATGCCAAGAATGGAGCAATCATGCTCCCCCTTAATCTCAGCTCACCCTAAACCTAGGGTTTCTAGCAAAGGTAAGTTTAGTTTCCCAACTTAAACCCAAACTTCTCCCCCTTTACCATACATCAAAAAG
This sequence comes from Boesenbergia rotunda, assembly GCA_024364735.1. Taxonomy (NCBI): domain Eukaryota; kingdom Viridiplantae; phylum Streptophyta; class Magnoliopsida; order Zingiberales; family Zingiberaceae; genus Boesenbergia; species Boesenbergia rotunda. The sequence goes on along the minus strand of JAGFNQ010001299.1, from coordinate 97,843 downwards.
ATCTCAATAATATCCCAATTATTGGTTCTTTTAATCCCCAATGATCCTAAACACAGTGTACTAGACCCCCATACACATGTTTCTTATCACTTGGACCCAAGTCAGCTGCTGTATACCCACACCAGCCCTGACCAGTCGACTGCCCCTAGGGCAGTCGACTGATACTCTGATAATTAGTTTTCTGGCCGAATTTCAGAAACGCGCCAGAAATTCCACAAATCTCCAAAAATTCTCAAATTTCGTGGAGAACTTTGTGGTACCCATACCTACTTGGGAAAAATACATTTCACCATGTATCTATCCCCCATTCCCAAGTTTGGTGCAAAACCCAAAAGTTTTCTTATGAAAATTAAGGCAAATAGGAGACAACCTCCCCTTTTACCCATGCCTTCTCCCAATTTTTATTTTTCCCAGGTCAAGTTCTACCCAACTTAACCTCCTAGACACCACGTTGAGTCATACACAACCCAACACCCGAGTTCTTCCTCCTTTGACACTCTTATAGGCATGTTCCTCAAGCACCCTTATCCCTAGTGTCAATAAGAACTCAACAAAACTTTAAACATTCCAAAAAGTTTGCAAGCACATTTGCTAGGATATACCCTATCCTAGAAAAAAATGTGATTTGATTGAGATTATCAAATGCGCTTGACTTTGGTACAACTCTCTAATTTCCCTCAAAGATTTGACATTTGTATCAACTTTCAAATCTATCTCAAATTCCATGTGTTTTGCAATTCTAACCAATATCAATTTACACATGGAATTGTCCTCAACTTTCCCTTTTGACCTCTAAGTCCTAGATACCTAGGGGAACTTATCAATCATCCTTGATTTTCAAAGCATCAACCAAGTCTTATCAAGTCATGAGATAATACTTCATGAAATCACAAACATTAATTTTAATCCAAAACATATCCCATAATCCAAATTTGCGGTTTCTGATTAGCCCATTCCCATTTTTCAATTTCAGTCTACGGACCAGTCGACTGCCCCTGGAGCAGTCGACTCCCAAAACTCACAGAAAGATTCTGGGCTTGACACCAGTCGACTGCCCCCAGGGCAGTCGACTGTTACCTTATTTTCAGGTTTTCCAGTCGAATTTTAGAAATCCCTAAATAATTCCACAAATCTCCAAAAATTATGAAATTTCGTGGGGAGATTTGTGAAGCCAATATCTACCTGGGAAAAATATGTTTCCAAACCCGACCTATCATAGTTGGGTTTGATGCTACCCAACATCATGTCTAGACTTTTAGATCCAATCTTGAACATTTCTAAGGTCTTCTCTAAAGTATCAAGCCTTCCCCTTAAGGCTTGATTTTCCCTTTTTAGCCCTCTAACCTTGGATTTCATATGTCCACTTTGGACATTCCTAGACCTATCCATTTTCTTAGGCATTTGTCTCCCCTTCTTGGGGTCAATGCCTTGACCCTTAAGTACACAAGTCTTAGGTCTATCATGATGCATGCTTTTCTTAGGGTTATGATCTACCTTGTTACCCTTAGTCCTATCATTGTACTTAAATCCATGATTATGCACAAATAAACAATTCTCATGAGTTCTAGCATGCATGAGTGGGTAATTAACATGATTCTTGAAATGTAAAGAAGAACTTGAAATCGAATTTCTTTTTAAACCAGGGTTAGAGGGTACCTCCCTTACCCTTGTAGTCCTTCCTTGTTGTGAACTTCTTCTCTTCCTTCTTTCTTCTTTTTCCCATCTTCTTAGATTTTCCATCTTCTTTAGCTCACCTTTTCTAGGGCATTTAGTGTGATAATGCCCTAGTTCTTCACATGTGAAGCATCGAATCTTCTTCCTTTTAGCTTGAGCTTCACCAATTCTACAACCCACATTAGCTTTAAAGGAATTTACAATGGGTTTAGGGTGTACCTCCTTTTTCTTACCTAGTGGGCACTTATCCTTGTAGTGCCCCTTTTCATTGCACCCAAAGCATACAATGTGGTCTTTAGTCCTTGCTTTGGTGGAGGTTGAGGCTTGGTTGACTTCCTCTTCACCCTTGGATGAAGTGGAAACTTCCTCTTGATCATGTGTAGGTGAGGGTCTCTCCTCCCCCTCAATCCTTGAGGTGGTGATCTCCTCCTCTTCTCTAGATGAGGTGGATGACCTCTCACTTTCTTCTTCACTTGAGGATGTGGACACTTCCTCCTCCTCTTGAGCTATTGAGCTCACTTCCTCGGGTTCATCTACTCCTTGAGTTTGTGTAGGGTTCTTGTGATATTCCATCAACTTGGTCCATAATTCGTGTGCATTTTTATAATTCCCTACAATACTCAAAACATTGTTAGGCAAAACATCAATTAATACATCTATTACCTTGTTTGCCCTAGAGTAGTCTTGTTGCTCTTGAGTCCAATATCTAGGACGAAGCTTCTTTCCATGCTTGTCCTTTGGAACGTCGAAGGGCTCTTCTAGCATGACCATGCACTCCCACTCCATGCTAAGCCAATTTTTCATCCTCGCCCGCCAATAGTCGAAATCCTCATTGTCGTAGGGCGGTGGGGTGTAGATGTTGTCCCCCAACTTATCTTCCATTGTTTCCTCTCCTCTAGCGTGTGCTCCCTCGGCAGTTAGTCCGATAAGAGCGGTCCTTCGCTCTGATACCAATTGTAAGACCATTTGTCCGTATGCTAGAGGGGGTGAATAGCATTTTGCCGAATTCTTGTTCCTACACGGTTAGTTTGCACAGCGAAAATAATAGTAAAACAATAATAAAATCACTAACCAATGCTAACACGGCGATTTTAGTTGGTATCCACCCCGGTCGGGTGACTAATCCAACAATCCGTCGGTGGATCAATCCCCGGATAACCTCCGGCTAGAACTCGTCGCTCCTTGTGGGTGGAGAAACCTCGCCACAACACCAAGGACACTTCCTGAGTATACAAGACTACTAACTTGCCCTATCCAAGCAAGTTTCGTCAAGAAACTCAGCCACCACGAAGTCCTCTTTAAATAGGACTCGGGGCTGATTTCTCGCTACCAGTCGACTGCCCCCAGGGCAGTCGACTGGTGCCAGCCAAATTCGACCGTTGACACTTCCAACGTTCGAATTTGCCAGCTCACCAGTCACCTACCAGTCGACTGGTCCCTAGCTGAATCCCTTCCCGAGTACATTCACACAGCACTCGACCCTCACGACTCGACTGACTCCTCTTTCACAGCCTCGACTGTTGCTTTCACGCCCTCTTCATCTTCGGCCCTCGTCCCTTGGATGCGCACGCAAGCCTCTAGCTTGCCTTCATGCCACCCTTCACGTACGCCTTGAAGTCCGCGCCCATCAGCTCATCGTCCCTGCACTCCATGGTCCCTCAGATGCGCACGCCAGCCTCCAGCTGGCCTCCATGCCATCCTTCACTGTACTGAGGCCATCCAGTCAGGTTCATATACGTAACCTGTACAACCTGCACACTCAACATACGCATATCAAATACAAGGGTAAACCTAACTTTAACCCTTTGTCCAAACATCAAAACCAATGGTCACTCCAGACCATCTTAGGGTCGATTCCTCCAATAGTAGAGTGGTACGAGTCTGCCTCTTCTAGAGTGAGGCTGGAAGCTCTACAAGCGGCCTGTGAGACTTATGGCATTTCGGCCGAGATAGAGGTGGTGATCATTAGGATGGACCAGTCGCCGGTAGAACCTCCTCTAGGTTTTTTTACCTTCTTCCTAGGGCAAGTAGAGTCAGGGCTTCATTTTCCTATCCCCCTTTCTTCATGAATGTATCCTCCTATTTTGATATCCCTCTCCACCAGATGGCTTCCAATGCCTTTGCTCGGATGGGCGAGGCGTACATCATCATTAAACTCTTCGACATTCCCCTGACCCTCGCCTTTTCCATTCCTTCTTCGTTCCGATTAGCTCGTGAGGGGCATTTAGCTTTACAGCGTGCCCCAGCCATAGGTTCTTAGGGGGTTCCCTTCTTCTCATAAAGGGTGGAAGGAGAAGTTTTTCTTCATTCGACTACCCCACCATCCTTTCAGTTCCCATCGCTGACATAGAATCTGCCTGCTCCCCCAGAACTAGGGAGCTTTCAATAGGATCCCGCCTACCAGTGAGCTAGGAGCATTCTCTCTGGCATGGAGTTCAGTGGCCCGAGTCTAGTACATAGTGATGAGCTCATGTACGGAGCGGGCCTCAGCCCTAAAGTTACCCACATCAGTTCCAATCTCGGTAAGTTTGTCCTTTCCATCAATGCCCGTTAATTCTAACTGATATTCTGTTGTTTGTCTATTGAAGAGAAAATCATGCTCTCGAAGGCGATGAACCGGCTCATCAAGTTGGATGAAGCCAACAAGGGGGCTCTGGATCCTCCTCCAGCCCCTCTCGCCTCGCCCTCTGCCTCGGCCGAGGCCTCGGAGGAGACTGTCGAATCATCTGGTGAGCATGCAGTGCCGGAGTGGCCAGAGGCTCCTTCCGTGCATCAGACACTTACCGACCAAGGGACTCCAGGTCTGTCTGTCGACCCGGAGACTGGCGTCCCTTCAGAGAATGATCCACCTCTTGCTACCATCCATACGGGGGAGGTTGCAGTGATGTCATTGCCTCCCGCCGACCCACAAATGCCCAAATTCTCTGGGTGGCAAAAGAGGAAAGTCTCGGAAGACCTACCCCCGAGACGGAAGAGGTTGCGTCACATCGATCCCAGCACACTCCCTTCCGTCCCTGAGGAGGGCATTCCCATCTCTGATGATGAGGATACTGTCCCCCCATCTCCACCTTCCCAGCAGAGTTCCCCTATAGAGACAAGCAGTCAGGCTCCCGGTTCCTCCCTAGTCGACTCTTCCGAGGCCCCGAAAGGCAAGCAAGCATTGCCTGCCCAACCTCGGATGCAGCTCGACCGCATACGCAAAAGACTTGATGCGGCCTTGGAGGCTGATGCACAGTCATACCCCCCGGTGCACTTTAAGGAGGTCCCTGCTGAGGGCTTTTCTTCAAGGGGGGCCTCCAGTTTTGAGGAGGATGACTCCAGCCCCTCCACAGTTCCACCTAGAGCTCCAACTGTCCAGCCACTCCCCACACGCAGAGACTCCTTACCCTCTGTGAGCCGAGTTGACACCCCGAGAGGTCTAGGAGTCTTGAGAGGGGAAGTCGTGCGAGTCTCTGTCGGGCCTATCACCACCCTCCATGAGTCTCTTTTGAAGGTAAGTGTTTCAGGTTTCATAGGCTACTTCCCTTTATGTTTTATAACTTCTTTGCAATATGACAGGCAGCTCAAGACTGCCTGACGATCGGCCGCCACTTGTACTCCTGGCCGGAGGTTGAGGCCTTGACCCACCGAGCACTGAGAGCAGAGGCCACGACCAACCATGCCCATAGGGCGGGACTCATGAAGCGGAGGTCAGCAGAGCTCTTCGAGTGAAGGTGGAGCATCAATTGGATACCCTGCTGGCTATGGAGTCCTCCCTACATAGTTCCCATCGCAGGGAGCATTTGATGTCCAAGAGGGCAGTGGCCCTTACAGACAACTTACTTCGGATGACTTAGGAGCGGGACCAGCTCCAAGCGAAGGAGAAAAAGCTGTCGAGGGATGTCCGACTCCTGGAGACTTCGGCCGGAAGGTTAAATGAGCGCATCAAAGACCAAGCGCATTAGCTAGCCCAGAAAGAATCTAACATCATGGCGGTAGTTGATCGCTTGACTGACCTTGAGGAGGACATGGCCCAGGCACGTTCGGAAGCCTTGGCCACCTCAGAAAGACACAAAGGGGCCCTAGAAGACCAAGACAAAATGTCTTTTGAGGTGGCTCGACTAATGATTACCAAGGAGGCAGCCGAGGCCGAACTACGCAATCTCCAGGCTGCTGAGGCCTCCTATCCCAAGGAGGTCGAGGCGCAACCGCCTGTATGATCAGGCGTCTGACTCCATTCAGGCGCTTGGGAGCAAAAACCTTCAACCTTTGTTCCTACAACCAGGGTTAGTTCCAAAAGACAAATAATAAACAAATAATATATAAGTTAAGCACAATTAACAGCCTGAGCTGTCTTGGTTCTGACTTTGCGCTTCCAAAATGGAACCCTAGGTCGAACTGACGCCTAGTGTTCTCTCCTACGAGGAACACATCCTCACCTACTCCTCTCAGGAGAGTTTACCTTTTTGCTAACCGGCTCCTCCGGTTGGACTTTTGCCCAATCCTCCGGATCAGGTCTTCGTGCCCAATCCGCGACCAAGACTTATTTCCCAACCCTCGGTCAGGTCTTCGGTGCCCAGGCCTCGACCAGGACTTATTACCCAATTCCTCGAATCAGGACTTCGTGCCCAGGACTTATTTCCCAATCCTATGTCAGGACTTAGGTGCCCAGCCCTCGGCCAGGACTTATTGCTCAATTCCTAGAATCAGGACTTCGTGCCTAGTGTGCATAGGGCTTTTCCTGCACACATGAATAACTTCGTTAGATCACAATAAAACATTAACTTATGAACCCTTTGCCATTATCAAAACACAAGTTCGATCTTGGTGCTTCCGACACCAACAGCTCAAAGAGCCAATTTGGGACCCATGGTCAATGGATCTCAAAGGAATATCTCTTGGATGTCTACATGTGCCATGGAATGTGCCAAAGAGTTTGAAGACGGATTTGAGTCTCAACATTAGAGATTTGACACATGTAGTTTGAGTTTCATGCATGAAAATATTGTTGATGCAGTCTGGCCCGGTTGTTGTTTTGGTGTTTGACAATGATTTAAGTTTGGTTGAGCGAATTTGGGTTAAAGTCTTGGTCGGGGACTGACATGAAACCCTGGTGAGTGAAGTCAGGTCCTAGCTTGTGAAGCTAGGTTGAAATCCAGGTGAGTGAAGCCGGGTCCTGGTGAGTGAAGTCAGGTGATGGAAATCCCGGTGAGTGAAGCCGAGTCCTGGTGAGTGAAGCCAGGTGATTGAAAATCCCGGTGAGTGAAGCCAGGTGTTGGAAATCCCGGTGAGTGAAGCCGGGTCCTGGTGAGTGAAGCCAGGTGTTGGAAAAGTCCTAATTCAGAAGGGTTGGGTGAAAAGTCCTAGCTTGGAGGGCTAGGTGAAAAGTCCTAACTTGGAGGGTTAGGTGCAAATTCCCATCCTGGAGAATTAGGTGAAAAGTCCTGGCTTGGAGGGTCAGGTGCCTAGCTTGGAGGGCTAGGTTGGATGAAGTTCTAACTCGGAAGGGTTGGGTGAAAAGTCCTAGCTTGGAGGGCTAGGTGAAAAGTCCTAGCTTGGAGGGCTAGGTGAAAAGTCCTAACTTGGAGGGTTAGGTGCAAATTCCCAACTTGGAGAGTTAGATGGAAAAATCCTTAGTTTGGAGGGCTAAGGTGAATGAAACCCTAGCTTGGAGGGCTAGGCTTGAGTCCCTGGATCGGTCTGGTGACCGATCAGGGAGTTGGCACGCTGCTCCTTCGTGGATCGGTCTGGTGACCGATCCAGCGATGTCTGATCGGTCTGGTGACCGATCAGGGAGTGTGTGTTTCACTCACTGCACAGCTCCTGATCGGTCTGGTGACCGATCAGGGAGCGAACAGTGAGTTGAGTTCCCTTGCTAATCAGGTCCAGAACGGTCCGGTGACCGATCAGAGACTTAGGATTTGATTAAAGAATCACTGTTCACTCAAGCCTGATTGGTCTGATGACCGATCAGGCACAGCTAGGATTTGATTAATGTTTCAGCCTGATTGGTCTGGTGACCGATCAGGCTGGATCCTGATATGCAGAAGACTACTGGATCAGTCTGGTGACTAATCAGGCTCCTCCCTGATCGGTCTGGTGACCGATCAGGCGCAGAACTTTAATTCAAATACGCTGTCAGAAGCTATGATCGCGTCTGTTTTCACTACCGATTCTCTGATACACTGCTGATATGTTTTGATATGCATTGCTAAGCCTCTGTTGGAGTGTGCAGGTGATAGCAGGTGATTCAAACACTCAAGGAGGGTCAATGGGAGGCTTTCCGTTGAGCAGGCTTGGCTATTTCTCGTTCTCAGGTTTCAACGGGCAACTGACGCAGCTGGCGACTGACGGAGGCTCAGTTAGAGAGGAGGTCTTCAGTGGACTGAGTGCTCAGGGAGGTCAGTGGGTTCAGGCTGGCTCAGTGGATGCTGATGAAGCTTATGATGGTGAGCAGAGCTTAAGTGGCGAAGCTGGAAGCAGAGGCGAACAAGACAGAAACTTGGGAAGTTTGGCTAGGTTGTGTTCGTGCTCTCTATTGCTTTGTGCTTGAGCGATCTTGTTACATCTTTGTGAGCTTGTCTTCTCGAGTGTCTCTGTGCTTAACTTGTATCTTCTTGAGATCACTTGTGGAGAGGTTTCTCCACCGAGAAGGAGGCTGCTACTATCCGGAGTTCACCGGGGCTTGATCTGCCGACGATCAAGGGATCGCCCACCTCACGGGCACGCCAAGGAGTAGGGGCAAGTTATCCCCGAACCTTGTATATCGAGGTGTTAGCGTCAGTTTGCTTTCCTTTGCTTTGGGTTGTTGTTTTTAGTTTTCTGTTTCTGCATTTGCTTCCGCTGCCTAACTCTGAAGTGCAGAATAGTTTTGAAAAGCTCGAAGAGCAAGAAATTGTGATTAACTAGATTCACCCCCCCCCCTCTCTAGCCATCCGGGTTCCAACAAATATGAAATGAGATTCATATTGCATGAAAATTTGGTTGTTTATATATAGATATCATAAAAACCAATGTTAGAGATGCATTATGGGTTGGTATGGGCAAATATATCAAGAGGAGGCCAAAACCAAGGTTCATTTGAACCATTTAGATAGTTTTAGATTTGTGTCAATCTTGGGATTGGTGATAGATACATTTGTAAATGTATTTTCTCCAAGTAGACACGGGTACTGCAAATCTCTCAACAATATTTAAAATTTTTTCAAGAATTATGAAATTATTGGCGTATTTCTGAAATTAGGTTCAGAAATTCTGAAATGCCAACTTCAGGGTGTCAGTCGACTAGTGCAGAGGGGCAGTTGACTAGTAATAGTGCTTTCTAGTGTGAGAAAGCTATTGTAAGATTTTTCGATAGGGATCAGTCGACTGATACATGTTGAAATTATTTTTAACAAGTCTAAAAGTGTCCTATTGATGGAAAACATGTGTATAATCTTATAGGGGTGAATACACAATGTTTATTGTTATTGGAGGGTAATAAATCTAATAATCGGGATATTGTTGGAGTTCTTTTTGATATATGGCAAAGGGGGAGAATTAAGGTTTAATTGGGAAAAACCTTATATACCTTTGTAAGAAATCTTAGCTAAAGGAGGAGCTTTGTTGCTCATTTATTGGTAAAGGGGGTGCCTTGTGATATGTTCGTAAAAAGTCCTTGGTAAGTTCAAGTGTAGGGAGAGTCTTAGATAGGTTCTTAAAAAAACTTTTGGTAAAATTCCTAACTCATTGAGGAGGATAGGTGTGGGGGAACCTTGTGATAGGATTTCATGCATTGTTTGTATTTGCATTAGCATATGAATTGGCAATGTAAGTCCAAGGTGTAGCCTTGGCAACATAAGTCTAGTTTATTAACATATTTATTTGCTATTTGTTTTCCCTAACTTAAACATATTGCCAAATATCAAAAGGGGGGAGATTGTTGAGGTAATCTATGGTCCGTGTGACCATGTTTTTTGATGTTTGGGCAAAGGATTTTAGTTAGGTTTACCCTTATATTTGATATGTGTATTTGAGTGTGCAGGTTTGCAGGATACACATATGACTCAGCTTGATAGCTTTGGGTCCGGTGAAGGAAGTGCACTTCAGGGCATACGTGAAGGATGACATGAGGACAAGCCGCGAGCTTATATGCATCCGAGGGACTTGAGCCAAAGGCATATGCGAAGGATGGCATGGAGACGAGTCTTGGGCTTGTATGCATCCGAGGGACGAAAGCCAAAGCGAAGAATGCTTGAAGGCAATAGTTAAGGTTGCAAAGAATAGTGATGTGAGTCATAATGGTCTAAGTGTGATTGAAATGTACTCGAGAAGGGAAACCCTAAGTTTAGGGTTTGAGCAATCGACTGTTGTTGGGAGTAGTCTACTGGTTGAGGGCACAGAAAGTTCGGTCGACTAATCTTTCTATGCAGTTGACTAGTGTCGGTTGAATTAAAGATTGGGTTGTAACGTTCGAATTCGACATGTGTCAATCTACTAATGTTGGCACTAGTCAACTAGTAATGGCAAGCTTCGCAAATGAGTTCTATTTAAGAGAACTCGATTTGCTTGAGCAAGGTTGACGAAATAGATGTGGTTAACCCCTATGAGGAGTTTACCAAACTATTGTGTGCATGTGCGGTGTTGTAGCGAGGTTTCTCCACCCACAAAGATGTACACGAGCTAGCCGGATATTTTTTAGGGACTCATCCACTAACGGATCGGGATCATCTACCTTATGGATAGTCGTGGAGTAGGAGCTTTATCTCCGAACCATTATAAATCAGTTTGTCTCTTTGTGTTTATTTGTTTTTTTTTTTGCTTGCACACTAACACTATAGGAAGAGAAACCGACGAATTAAGGGTGAGCGGCTATTCACCCCCTCTAGCCATCCGATCATCTCCTACACACATCAGCCATATTCCATGTTAGTCGATTCACTCACTAAAGTCTTGATGCCTAAGGTGTTTCATGTGTATGTTATGGATATGGGAGTTCTTCTTATGGAAGAAGAACTCATTTAGTGAGAGTTTGTATTTATTTTATTGCTCTATATTTGATAATAAAGACAAACATTTTTGTTTTGATTATTGTACGTACTTAAAGTTTAAAATATTAATGGAATTTTTATTTGTTAGACACTCTGAATATGATATCATGATTTACTACTACTGTTTAGCATTTGGTGTTTGTAAATATGATATAGATTCCTTTTGAAATCATAAAGTTTGGATCATGATTTGTTATTACAATTTAGCATAAGGTATTTGCAAACATGATCAAACTCTTTTGAGTCACTTTGACTAGTTAGAAATTGACATATACTGATCATATTTCATGTAATTTCCACTCTATACATCCGCATCTTGATCTATGTTAATGACATTGGTATTGTGATTATTGTTGGGTCTTATTATGATATATACAATAGCTATGACCTCTTTAGTCCTATACAAATGAAGTTAATGGACCAAATTCTTTATAGGGGCATCTTATACTCTTAAAGTTTGATGTCAACTAAAGTTTATTTGTATTTCATATACAACTCCTCGTTAATCTTTTTTTTCAAGTGGGAGATTATTGGATATAATTATTTCTATTAGGTAGGCTTATTTGTAAGTTGTACATGTAAATACAATCTGAACCCTTTAAAGTGATCTAACTTATGTTTATTAGAATTTAGATTATTGGATGCGAGTTCAATGTTTAGAACCCTTTAGCTTAATCCGTTATTATTTATGGGTTAATAACGGATTGGATTCCTATATAAAGGGAGGTCCCCAAGGGTTTAAGACATCATCTTGACCTAACTTCTTATTTTCTATTGACAAGAAGTTTTACGGCGCCATCATCCCATAAGCCCTTTGGAAGACCTTTCTCTCACTTCCACTTCATCTTCTTTCACAGAGATTCAAGCCGACGATGTTAAATAAAAGGATATGACTCTTTAATCAGGTTCCTTATCGTATTTTATTTATACTTTATGTTATTATGTCATATATTCGACGTAACTAGATCCATGTTCTTATATTTTATGTTTTCTCTTTCAAGTTCTAATTTCATTCCAAGAATTCATACAATTAAGAGAAAACTCAAGTTCTATCATCTAGATCATCTATTATTTGAATGTTCATACATAAGTCAAATATGATGACATATAAAGCAATGGGTGGGCATATCTAGAGCTAGGGGAATAAGAAAAAAAATAATTAATGAAGTTTTTTCAACCTCGGATGATTGGTCCATTCCACAGAAATTTTCATCAGCCGCTAGGATAAATCGCGAAGTATTCGCGGCGGACGGTCCATCAACGTCCTAGGATTCGTGCCCCATTTAGAAGAAAATTTTTTATAAAATACACCATGATTATGAATCGAATCATAAATATTTAAAATGATAATTAAATACCCTTCCACTGTATCATAATCCCGTGGCAGAGCTAGGGGAATAAGAGCGCTTACAAATGGATGATCATGGAGGCAAGAGGAATGATCCTGTCGATGAGCGAGGACCGGTTCTCCTTCGGATGACTCGGTCTAACCAAGATGACCCGGTCTGCTATAGCTGGGGAGGTCGGACCAAAACAGAAGTCTCAATATGGTGGAGTGGTTGCAAAATGGCAGCAATCCCTCTTACAGAGCCGTATGGGGGGTTTATATAAGGGAGAGGTAACTCTCTGCTGTGTCAGGGTTGGCAAATCTCATTAAGAGAGGGTCAGTTGACAGATGGTGATAGTGACAGCCGCATTAATGCTGTGAGACTGTCAAAGCCGCCTGACACCCTGCCTAATATATCTGTGAGACTGCCCTAGCCGCCTGACACCTTGCGTAATATATCTCTTCTGTCCCTCCTTAACTATCGGCGGCTCTGCCAGGCAATGATTATGCCGGGGGGATTATCTTCTGAATATTTAATAAGAAAGGCTCATACGATAGGAGAGGCTCGTAGTTGTTCGGCCGTCCCCATGTGATCACAAGTATCTGGCTTCGGATGACAGACTCGGAGGGGCCGACCTCAGGTGACCGACCCCGAGCGTCCTGACTTCGGGTGGCCGACCCCGAGTATCCCGACCTCGGGTGACCGACCCCGACCATCCGGACCTCGGGTGACCCTTTAGCCTGGCCTGTTCTGTTCACTACCGGTTTAGATAGGCAATCGAACCCGACCGAGCTCCTGATCCTTATAAAAACTATACGCCCGGATCACAAGCCTCCCTCTCAAGTCTAGTCGAAGGAGGAGTTCGATCCGACTGACTAGGCTCCTTACTCGGTCGGCTTGCCTCTTTCTTGTCTTCCCTGCGTCATCTCGTACGGTTAATCCTCTCCCTTAAATGCCGTATCCCCCATCAAATCTTCATTAATGCAGGGCCACGTGTCGCTTCCTGACTGGAGGTCTACGGTGGTGAAACGTCATCGGCATGGCTCGTGCGACGTGCGAGTGAAGTTTCGAGGTCTGGGAAATGACAGAGATCGGACGGCAAGGAGTCTGCCCCGCCATTTTCTTTTTCTCCATCGAACGATCCTCCTGGTTTTACCAGCGATATAAATAGGCATAACTCCTCATTTTACCCCTTCCTATCCCGACCTTCACTTTCTCTCCGACTCCTGTCCAATCTCCGCCACCCGACCTTCACAAATCCGGCGAACAGTGTTTTCGGCAACTTCGATTTTAGGTACTCCTTCTCCTTTGCCGAGCCTTTGTTGTGCCTTTTCTGACTTCTTTTTTGATGGCTTCCTCATCTGCACCTCCGCCTGTGCCTCCCGAGCCATGGTACTTAACCACCCGGTCTTCCCTTACCCTAGGTCAGGTAGAAACCCTGCGCATAGATTATCTAATCCCCGAAGACCACCCAATAACTCTGCCCGACCGTCGAGGTCGGGCGCACGAGCCCCCCCTAAGTCATTTCACCGTCTTCTCTGATCAGTTATTAGCCGGTCTGCGCTTTCCCCTACATCCCTTCTTCCGCGAAATCTGTCGTTACTTTCAGATCTCTTTGTCTCAGTTGGCCCCCAATTCGATCCGAATCTTGTGCGGCACCGTGATCGTCTTCACTGCCCATAAAATCCCCTTAGAACCCTGGGTGTTCCACTTTTTCTATTATCTCAAGAAACAAGAACCCGGAAATTTCTACTTCCAAGCCCGTATCAACTCGGCCTTCTTAGAGAAGGTGCCTTCCTCCAATAAAGGTTGGAAATCTCACTTCTTTTATATCCAATCGCTCCCCCGACCGAACTAGCCTACGGCGTGGGTAGAGAACTTGCCTGACCACCCTCAGCTACCCAAGAACCTTCGTTCGGAACCGGGCTACCGGTCTGCTTTCTCTAAGCTCGGGGGAGCCCGATACCACGCGGGCAAGCTATTGATCGAGGGTATGCTGTATCTCTTCCGGCTGAGCCAAATTCCGGCGGAGCTACCCGGCACCCTCGGTACGTCCCTACTTGCTTTGTAAGTTTGTTAATGCTAACTAAAACTTTTTCCTTTGTGCAGCCGAAGTCATGTATAGCGGGAGGGTTGATGCTGTAGTGGATCGAGAGGACGAAGCCATGGAGGCTCTAGCCGCCCAGCTAGCGGCTGCTCGGGCGGTACCGCCTGTAAACCTTGTCTTAAATCCCAAGCCGTCTGAAACCTCAGCCAATGACCCAGGCGAGAGTCGCCCGACCAGAGAGGTGGGAGCGACAACTCGAGTGGCTGGTGAGGGTACCTCCACCCAAGTCTCAGAAGAAGAAGAGGAAACGGACCAAGCAGCTTCTACTAGCTTGGTCCGAAAGCGTCGCCGGCTGATTCTCCGCGTGGGTACACCTTCACCTACAGCCCCGACCACGGGGGGTCAGGTCGCCTTGCCTCCTCGACCTGCCAGAGCTATGGCCAGCCCTCAGGCTCCGGCCCCGGGCTCCTCTTCTATTTTGGCTGTTCCCCCGCCCGACCCTCGGGGTCCGACCCAGTCAATGCCTCGCCCAGTAGCCCGGCTTCCTGTTTCCCCCGTAGTACCACCTGCCGCGTCCACCTCGGGGACCGCGCCAAGTCTCCAGATCCCTGAGACGGGCCCCACGAACGTTGAGGCCGTGGAAGCTCTTCTATCCATGCGTTCCCCTCCAAGGTCGGCTGTGGACGTCCAGGTACCCTCAGCTACAATGCTAACTCAGACAGTCCAACCCCAGCCCCTTAATCTGCATGGTATGATGGTCACGGGCTGGGAGGAGGGATGGACCGCGTCTTTCGCGATGGACCCTGTTAGCCTGGCCGACCACTTCTTCATGGGGATGACTCAGGTACCTTCTCCGCCACTTGGTTAGTTATACTTTTCTTTATACCCTTCATGTCGTTTTGCAGCAATGGGCGTTGAGCCATGCGGTCGGCCAGGCGCTGGTCAACAATACTAGGGAGCGCCGAGCGGCCGAGCGAAGAGTAAGAGACCTGGAGGCTAACATGGCACAAGGCACCCTTCCTCCGGGCGACGAGGGGCTAGACCAGCTTCGCTCCGAAATAACTGCGCTGAGGCTGCGCATATCAGAGTTGGAGGTCGGTTCGGAAGAAGAGCAGCGGCTGTTGGCCCAGTCGGCAATGGAGACGGAGCGCCTAACTAACCGGGTGGCCCATTTGGAGGGTGAATATAAGGTTCTTAAGGGTCGGTATACCCGAGCCCATGCTGACTTGGCCAAGCTGACAACAGACGCCAAGGGACTCCAACGGAAATTGAAGGAGTCGGACGCTGCTCATCACCAAATTCAACTCGCTCTAAAAAACAAGGAGACGGAGCTGGCTGCCCGACAAGAAGCCTTTCGAGGTTTAGAAACTCAGCTAGCGGGCAAGGAGGCACAGCTGACCGCTCGGGGAGATCACCCTCCAGGGGAAGGATGCTTAGCTCACTCAGAAAGACGCCGATCTTGCTCGGCTTAAGGAGGAGTTGGAGGACTATAGGTCGAGCGAATCCGCCAGGGTCGAAGCAGCCCGAGTGGCCTATATTCATTCTGACTCCTTTTTGAACTCGGTATCGGAGCGCACGGGTGGCATGCTCGTGTACGGCGCGAGGGGTGCTATCCAGCAACTTACTGAGGCCGGCCTCCTTCTGAAGGACCTTCCCCCTAACGCGGTGAAGATAAGATGGATCAAGGCGTCGATCCCTGAAGATGTCTTCCCTCCCTTCACTTAGGTCAACTCTCCGAGATTTACTTAGTTTGGCGGCCCCGACCTTCCTTTGCCCGAGCTGTTGCTCCGTCCGCTCTTGCCCAGTCTTTAAGCTCTTAAAATTTTGTAATGATACCTGATCTCCTGACTTGGCCTCCAAGGCCCAATTTTGTGACGGCCTCGGGCCTTAGCTCATTTCTGTGGATTTTTCTTTTTCTTTATTTTGTCTAGCTGTTTGCGACGCGTGAGATTTTTGCTAAGTGCTGCTGGTTTGATGCACTTGCCCCATTTGCTGAAGGCCGGTGTTATGAATCATACATCCAAATTTTGCTAAGTATGGGTCGCTTGGGACGCTTGAATCATTCTCGTAAGGTAGACCCCTTTAGGTCGAATAGGGAGTTTTCCCTAAGTGTCGAATGTTAGAGACATCTGCACAATCAGACGCTCGATTGGGCTGACGCCCAAGCTCAGGGGTAGCATGGGGTTGGTTCGGCGTCCTGACTTGGCGTTTTGTCTTGTTTTTGATGAATTACCCCTATCAACGAAGCCGAGTTGGCTCATGGGCGATGGTTCGGCTTAGTTCAACTTTACCGAGCTGCCCTAACGCCCCTTCTGTATTTCAGAACGTGGGGAGCCACGTTTTGGCAGTGAAGACAACAGAGATGTGCTAATTCATATGTCCCTTGAGCAAGAGTCTGGACACCGTCCGACTTACCCTGATCGAACGTGGATCGCCACGCCCGACCGGGCCCGACCGAACGTGGAACGCCACACCCGATCGGCGCCGAGTCCGGTGGGTGCGTGAGGGAGAAACTCACTTATAACTTGCCTTAGCAAGAGTCTGGACACCGTCCGACTTACCCTGACCGAGCGTGGATCGCCACGCCCGATCGGCGCCGAGTCCGGTGGGTGCGTGAGGGAGAGCTCACTTATAACTTGCTGCAGTCGTCTCTTGAGGAGTTACAGTTTTTGTCATCGCTTTTTCTGAGTACAGTTACAGGAATCATTTCTCTCCACTCTCCTCACGGTACAATCTTAAATGCACTGCGGTCCAGGGTCTTCCGAGTCGCTTTCCTTGAGCATCTTGCAGATAGTAGGCTCCCGATCCCAACGCCTCGACCACCAGGAATGGACTACTCCATGGAGGCTCCAGCTTGCCTACTTCTCCAACCAGCTTGATTCTTTTCCATACCTTGTCCCCTACTTGGAAGTGTCGGGGTATAACCTTCAGGTTGTATTGGTTCCGCATCCTTTGCTGGTAAGCAGCCATGCGGACTGCAGCCTTAGCTCGGACCTCCTCAATCAGATCTAGCTCGGCTCGTCTTTTCTCCGCATTGTCTTCTCCATACAGATGTCTCCGGTCAGACTGACAGCCGACCTCCACGGGGACTACCGCTTCACTCCCGTAGACTAACTGGAAGGGGTGCATCCTGACCCTTCTTTGGGTGTGGTTCGAAGGGCCCATAGGACACCCGGCAGCTCGTCCACCCAGGATCCGCCGACCTGATCCAGCTTAGCTCTGAGCCCTTTCAGGATTTCTCTATTGGCTACTTCGGCTTGACCATTACTCTGAGGGTATGCCACGGAAGTGAAGGCCTGCTTGATCCCAAATTCCTTGCACCAGTTTCTGATTATCCGACCTTGAAACTGCCGACCATTGTCTGATACCAGCTTATGAGGTATGCCATATCGGCACAAGATATTCTGCCAGAGGAATTTCTTCACCGCTTGTTCGGTGATCCGGGACAGGGCTTCTGCTTCGATCCATTTGGAGAAGTAGTCCACTGCTACCAACAGGAATTTCTTCTGACCTACTGCCCTGGGGAAGGGTCCTACTATATCCATGCCCCATTGATCAAAGGGACATGATATTGTGGACGCTCGCAACATCTCCACTGGTCGGTGCGATAAATTCTGATACTTCTGACAAGAAAGGCAAGAAAGAGCCATCTTTTCTGCGTCCTTTTGAAGGGTCGGCCAAAAGTAACCGGCCAACAGGACCTTCCGAGCCATGGACCGACCTCCCGAATGATTTCCGCAGCACCCCGAATGCACTTCCCTGAGCACATAATCCGCATCTTCCTTTCCAAGGCATCTGGCTAGGGGTCGGGAAAAAGCTCGCTTGTATAATGCGTCCCCTATCAGGGTGAACCGGGCTGCTCTGATCTTCAGTATCCGAGCTTGCTCGGGGCTGTTCGGAAGAGTTCCTTCTTTCAGGTAGGCGATGAATGGAGCTCTCCAGTCCCCCTCTATCTCCATTTCTGCTTCCCTTTCAACCTGAGCCACCAGCATAACCTGAGGTGAAGGCTTGGGGAAGACCCACGGGCGAACAGAGCTGGCCAGCCTGGCCAACTCGTCTGCCTTGGCATTGTCCCCTCGGGGGATCTGTATGATCTGGACTTCTTGAAATTCTGCTTGTAACTGTTGATATGCTTCTACGTAAGCCTGTAACTTCTCGTCGTTCACTTCGAACCGCCCGGCCACCTGTTGAGTCACTAACTGAGAATCAGAGTGTATGATGACCCGAGTGGCCCCGACCTGTCTGGCCGCTTGAAGACCTGCTAAGAGGGCTTCATATTCTGCTTGATTGTTGGTAGCCTGATACTCTAGGCGCATGACCAGATGAATGGGATCTCCCTTAGGAGATATCAATGAGATCCCCACGCCACTCCCTGCCCGAGTGGCTGACCCGTCCACATAGATCTTCCAGATTCCTTCTTCTTCCTCTGCATGGAGCTCGCTCAGGAAATCAGCCAAGGCCTGAGCTTTGATCGCAGCCCGGGGTTGGTACTGGATGTCATACTCACTCAGTTTAGTTGTCCATTTAACCATCCGACCTGAAACCTCTGGGTTGATGAGTACCTTCCCGAGCGTGCTGTTGGTCAACACCCGGATAGGATGAGCCAAGAAGTATGGTCGTAGTCGCCGAGCCATCAATACAAGAACATAAGCTAATTTCTCGAGTGTAGTGTACCTACACTCGGCTTCCTTGAGTAAATGGCCGAAGAAATAGACTGGCTGCTGCTCAGTCTCCTTCTGAGTTACAAGTACAGCACTCACAGCCCCCTCCGTGGATGACAAATAGACGTACAAAGGCTCTCCCTCTTCGGGTTTAGCTAAGGTCGGCAGTTTGACTAAGTAAGCCTTCAGTTCTTCGAAAGCTCGGTCACACTCCGCATCCCATTGGAACTTGGTGGCCTTGCGCAAAATCTTGAAGAATGGCAGGCTTCTGTCAGCCGACCTGGAGATAAATCGGGACAAGGCCGTGATCCTCCCAGTCAAGCGTTGAACTTCCCTCAAAGTCCTGGGTCGCGGCATATCCAACAGAGCCTTCACTTTGCCCGGGTTGGCCTCTATCCCCCGTTCAGTCAGGATGTAGCCCAGGAACTTCCCGCTTTTAGCTCCGAACAGACACTTCGTAGAATTGAGTTTGAGGCCATACCTTCGCAGGGTGCAGCAGGTTTCCTGTACATCGGCTACAAGGTCGGCAGCTTGGGAGGACTTGATAAGGATGTCATCTACGTATACTTCCACGTTTCTTCCGAGCTGCTCCTTAAAAACTTTATTCATCAGTCTTTGGTAAGTTGCCCCAGCATTTTTGAGCCCGAAGGGCATAACTGTGTAGCAATAGGTGCCCTCGGCCGTGACAAAACTGACCTTCTCTTGATCTTCTGAGGCTAAGGGCACTTGATGATATCCCTGGTAGTCATCCAACATATAGATGAGTTCATTCCCGGCGGTGGAGTCTACCATCTGATCTATTCGGGGGAGCGGGTAGCAGTCTTTAGGGCAAGCTTTATTGAGATCCCTGAAGTCAATACAGACCCTCCACTTGTCGCCCGGCTTGGAGACCAGTACCACATTGGCCAGCCAGGCCGGGAATTGGACTTCTCGTATGTGCCCAGCTTCCAGCAGTCTCTCCACCTCGGCCTGAATGATCTTGTTCTGTTCGGGGCTAAAATCTCTTTTCTTTTGCTTGACAGGTCGGGCATCACGGTATACGTGCAGCTTGTGCTCCATTACCTCTGGTCTAACCCCTTTAAGATCCTGCTGGGACCAGGCAAACACATCCCGATTCTGAGTCAGACATTCTATCAACTGCTGTTTGAGGTCGGGCGATAATCCGGGAGCTATCTTCACTTTAGTTTCTTCTTGGTCGGGCAAGAGCTGGACCTCTTCTTTTTCCTCTATCAAATCAGCCCAAGGGGAGGGCTGGGAAGATTGCACCATGTTGCAATCAGCCGGCGCTGCTCGGAAGGACTTACTAACCTCCACTCGGACGTCGTTCACATAGCATTGACGTGCCACCTTTTGGTCTCCTTTAGCTTCTCTGACCTGGTCCCCCACTGGGAATTTGACTTTCAAGTAGAAAGTGGACACCACGGCTCAGAACTCGTTCAGCACTGGTCGGCCCAGGATAGCATTGTAGGCCGAGGGGGCATCCACTACCAGGAAGGTGGACCACCGAGTCCTTCTCAAAGGTTCTTCCCCGAGCGAGATGGCCAATTTGATCTGGCCCAAGGGCTGGACCTCGTTCCCCGTGAATCCGAATAGAGGGGTGGCCACGGGTCGGAGCTCAGTAGCTTCGATCTGCAATTGCTCAAAAGCTTTTAAGTACAAGATGTTTACCGAGCTCCCTGTATCCACAATGGTTCTATGAATCTGGTAATTAGCTATGATCGCTGTGATGACCAGGGCATCCTCATGAGGTACTTCTATTCCTTGTAAGTCTGAAGGGCCGAAACTGATCTGCGACCCCTGAGCTTGGGCGGAACTGCAGCCCACTTGGTAGATATCGAGCCGCCTAACCTGTGATTTCCGGGCTCTATTGGAATCCCCATAGGTGGGGCCTCCGGAAATCACGTTGATGGATCGATGTACTGCATTTTGTTGATTGGCTTGCTCTTCGCTAGCATTCCTGTTCTCGGTGGAGTTAGGGGTCTGGAACAGCTGTCTGGCTGCAGAAGCGGTTGGTCGAGCCGGGGGCTCGGGTTGGCTTGGTGACGTTCTTCCCCGGCCTCGACCACCTCCTTGGGGAGCCCCTTTTGGACTTCCCCGACTGGCGCGGCCCCGACCTCTGCCGGCCTGCCAGCAGTCCTGAAGATCGTGCATGTGGCTGTTATGGAAGGAACAATAGGGCTGCCACCTGGACGGGAAGCAGCCCTGGGCCACTTGCTGGACTATTCCCCTCTCGACTCCTGGTCGGTGCCCCATAGCTCGAGGGCTTCTGAGGGGCCCCCCAGGAGATACATTTCTCTGATGTTGCTGAGGATTCTCGGGTGCAGGTCTAGCCTTCGGCCGCCTGGCGGCTTGTGCTTCCTCAACATCTACGTATTTGCTAGCTTTCCCCAGAAGGCTTTCAAAGTCCTTCGGAGGTTTCCGGATCAAGGATCTGAAGAACTCGCCCTCTTGCAAGCCCTGCGCGAAGGCGTTGACCAGTACCTCGGACGTAGCAGTGGACACATCCAACGCAACTTAGTTAAACCTCTTGATGTAGGCTTTCAAGGGTTCTTTGGAGCCTTGCTTCATGGTGAACAAGTTTAAGCTGGTCTTGTGATGTCTCCTGCTACTGGCAAAATGCTGCAGGAACAATTTCTTGAAATTGGAGAAGTCCTTGATCGATCCCTCTGGGAGTCTGTTAAACCATCGCTGGGCCGGCCCGGCTAGAGTGGTCAGGAAGGCCCGGCACTTGACACCATCGGGGTACTGATGCAGCATCGAGGCATTCTCAAATTTCTTTAGATGCTCTTCAGGATCAGTAGCCCCTCCATATTCAGCGATGGATGGGGGTTTGAAATGCTTGGGCAGTGGCTCGTTCAAGACTTGGCTGGAGAAGGGGAACCCTGTGTGCTCAGTCGGGGTCGACACAAGGGGAGCCTTCCCTTTGTTAGCTCTTGTATAACTGGATGTAGCTTCGTGAGGGTCTGATTGCCCTGCTCCCTCAGCCGGGCCGAATAGCGCCCGGTGGAAGTGAGGACTCTCATCTTGTCGAACCCCTCCTTCGGTGCCTACCCGAGCAGTTTGCTCGGCCGGGCCCGGATGAGCGGGTCGAGCAGCCGCTTGCTGTGCCTCCGCCAGTTTCCTGGCCCTAGCTTCTATCAGCAGCTCCAAGTCTTCCTGTGAAAGAGTAACGGTCACCCAGTTGGATTCACTCATCTTCAGCTCTCGATCAGGCGAGATTCCCACAGACGGCGCCAAATTTGATCCTGTCGACGAGCGAGGATCGGTTCTCCTTCGGATGACTCGGTCTAATCAGGCCGACCCGGTCTGCTCTAGCTTGGGAGGTCGGACCGAAACAGAACTCTCAATATGATGGTGTGGTTGCAAAATGGCAGCGATCTCCTCTTCAGAACCATATGGGGAGTTTATATAGGGGAGGGGCAACTCCCTGCTGTGTCAGGGCTGGCAAATCTCATTAATGGAGGATCAATTGGCAGATGGTGATAGCGACAGCTACATTAATGCTATGAGACTGCCATAGCCGCCTGACACTTTGCCTAAGATATCTCGTCTGTCCCTCCTTAACTCTTGGCGGCTCTGACAGACCATAATTATGCCGGGGGAGGGGATTATCTTCTGAATATTTGATAAGAAAGGCTCATAATTGTTCGGCCGTCCTCATGTAGTCATGAGTACCTGGATTAGGACGACAGACTTGGAGGGGCCGACCTCGAATGACCGACCCCGAGCGTCCTGACCTCGGGTGACCGACCTCGAGTGTCCTGACCTCGAATGACCGACCCCGAGCGTCCTGACCTCGGGTGACCGACCCCGAGTGTCCTGACCTCGGGTGACCGACCCCGAGCGTCCGACCTCGGGTGACCGTCCCCGAGCGTCCGGACCTCGGGTGAACGACCCCGGGTGCCCGACCCCGGGCGACCGACCTCGAGTATCCCGAGCTCCGGGTGACCCTTTAGCCTGGCCTGTTCACTACCGGTTTAGATAAGCAATCGAACCCGACCGAGCTCCTGATCCTTCTAAAAATCATACGCCCGGATCAGCATGCAATCCCTATCCAAACTTTTATTTGCATGCAGTCCCTGATGGGATTAACAAGGCAGCTTTGTGAGTATTATTTGAAGAAAGTTGAGTATAAAAGTTAGAAAATTGAGTATATAAAGTTGCATTCACCACATCAAGAAACTGCATACTCAATTTTCACTCTTTTATACTCACTTTTCACTCTTTTATACTCATTTTTCACTGATGTATACTCAATTTTCACTCTTTTATACTCAATCCATTAGGGAGTTAATACAAAGAAAAACTCAAATGGGAACTGAATGCAAAGTTTGACTTGTCATTAGGGATTTAAAGCAAATTTACCGAACCTTTAATTTACATTATTTTTGAAAAGATCTAATACAATTAGACATGCATATAATATCAAAATTAATAGAGTCGTTTTACATATTTTATGAGTGATAAACAAAAAAACTAAGTTGATCGAATGTCAACACACTTCAGAAGAACTGTTGTTATTCTAAGTCACTTATCAGTAGCGTTCGGGTCTTGAGTCTCATGTGAATTAAAATCATGCGACATTAGAAAAACAAAAAAACTCATTAATAGAAAGTGAAATATGCATTTTTTTGCTGCTCTATTATCGTCTTGACTTGATTTTCCATTGATTGCTTACTGACCCGAGACCGCTCTAATATAGTGATCTCATCCCTCAATTCTTGATTTTCTTATCTTAACACTTTCACTTCAGTAGATGAGTAACTAAGACGACCCTTGACCATAGGAACTATCACATGATCATATATAACTTTTGCATGGGAGTCAAGGTTGTAGATGGAGTTTGTTTTCCTTCCACTGATAACATCATAATATAATCGTTTAGGGTGCATTTGGTTCGGGGTTATCTTTAACAACCTTGGTTATCGATTCAAGGTTATATTGTTTAACCCCGTTTGGTTAAGGTAATGGGCGATTCCAAAGTAATGAAACATGTTATCGTGTCAACAAATGGGGGCATAAGTCCGAAATCTGAATACCTTAAAATTCTTAGGTTTTGTATGATTTCGTGGGTTAACAAAAACATTTCCAACAACGCCCCTGCCTGACACGATGTAGGTGGAGGAACAGATCGTCTTCGCCCCATGTGACGTGACGCAGGTGGAGGAGCATATCATCTTTGCCCCTAACGTTGCCCCCATGTAGATCGTCTTTGCCCCCACGCGACGTAGGTGGAGGAGCAGATCATCTTCGCCCCAACGACATAGGTGAGTATGAACAAAATGTCATTTTGTAGGAAAAAGAACAAGGGGAACTTGATATTAGAAACCATGCGACCACATGAACAAGCATTATTGGGTACTCAAAGACGAATCCCAGATTAAAATAAATTAACTGGGTTACAGATCAATATCAAATTAGCTTAAGCAATGAGCTGGTGAAGAAACAAAAACAAAGCCGACATGTAGGTGAAGATCGCCATGGATGATTTCAACAAGGTAACTGTCAAAGTTGACTCTATTTTCTTTTGCTGAGGAAAGCCATCGATGATTTCAATAGGGTGGTTGTCGATATAGTCCTCCCATGGACTTTGTGGAGAAGACTTAACATGTCGAACCGCCTGTCACATGGTGTTGTTACACTTAGAAGCCGCTACTGGTGGCCTCTACGCATTCTCCCCTTGGCCTTTGTGCACATCAGCTCATACCAGATGGAGCTGGAGGAGGTGTTACGGAAGTGGCGGAGGGGTCATCCGAGAAGCCCCCATATGGTCAGGGCGGAGGTTGATATTCTTCTCTAGCTAATCGATCACTTTTCAACTTCCGACGTGGATGCAAAAGCCCCAACGACGTCGTCCTGTAGTTCTTCCCCAAACCTACCATAACCCAAAAAAAAAAAAAAAAAAAAAAAAAAAAAGAAGAGAAGCAAGAAGGATAAATCAATAAAATATTAAATTAGGATGTTGCATTATCTAAGTTAAACCAAATAATATTAAGTTATATTTTATTCCTCAAGGTTATCAACGATAACCATGAATTAAACACACCGTTATAGTATCATGTGATGGAGGTTGTAACTCCTCTCCTTGATCTATAGGAGGTTAAGACATCTGTGCAACTCAATCATATCATCCTACGTAAAAAAAAATATTATTATCTAATATACAATTAATAAATCTACTTATTGTTAAATGTGAGCGATAATAAAGTTTATATTTTTACGTCTATAATATTTGACAAAATGTCATTCTTTTTTTTGGTGTGTATTGCAAAATACATCCTAATAAGTGGGAGATCTTTGTAAAGTATTTGTCTGCATAGACAAATTATTTTTATAATTAAAATAAATTTATTAATAATTAAAAAACTCTAATATAACTTTATTATAAACACATCAAAGTCTATTTCACGCTCTACAATAGATCGTGATCTAGCTGTATGCTTTGTGAATCACATGTTTGGGCCAACGAGTTTAGTATTTCTGTTGTTTTGATAAATTTTACTGTCATTTTTCTATAACTCAATTGCTCTTCCATGAATCCCAAATCTTATCTGGTATTTGAAATAACCTTGTTTCCTTCTTTCTCCATTTATATAACAAGTGTTTGTATAATTTTTGATAATAATTGTTTCATATTTTCTTAAATTCTGCCCTGTGTCCTGACTTTCAAATATATTTTTTCAACAACAATATTTAGAAAATTAGTATAAAAGAATTTTATATTATATAATATCAATAATATTCAAATTATGTATAAAAAAATTCTATAATAAAAATTTTTATGATCTTGGTCTATATATCTCCAAGTAGAATTAGAAGCGCATTGACATTCTTTAAATTTTTTTTTTTGATATGTAAGCAGATACACTATGATGGGTAAAACTGAATGATTTTTTTTTAATTTTGAAATAATAAATAAAAAATTATATGGAGTAAACTTAATAACAACATTAATACTTATCAATTCCCAACAATGGTCAACATAATTTGGTCACCATATACTACTGTAATATTTGACATGATTATATCTGTAAAATAACATTATACTCATACACATTTTAAATAATTAAATCAGAATAATAATAATTTATATGGTTGAACTAGTAAGATTTACATATAAAATACAAACATATTCATAATTGAATCATTAACATTAATGTTAAAATTTAATTATCATTACAAGCTGAATCATTAATATCAACTAAGTCTCCATTGCTAGATTCTATTAGTACATCAAGCTCTTCACTACTGGATATTTCTTCATCATTTATTTTTTCATAAGTGACATTTACATATACAAGTAATTAGGATGTGAATTGAATTTATGAATCAACTTAATGTATTTTCACTTCTCCATTTTGAAATGGAGTTTGACATTTCTATAGTCGAATGAGACTTCATTCAACAAACTGTTATTCTTCTTTTCGAATATTTAATATAGAAAACTTGACCAGTTTGTACTACGACAATAAAAGGTTTAAATTTGTTAAATCTTTTATACATTAACTTCAACTAAATTATAGTTTGAATATATATTCTAGTACCAGTGTTTGAAGTCGGATTATACCGTGAACATTTAAATAACACACACCTTTATACGAATAAAATAGGATATCCAATCTAAATTATTTCATCAAGTTTACTATAGTAATCTAATTTAGCATTAGTATTGTTGATAGATTATTTTACGTAAACACTTAAATTATAGGTTAGTGTGTGTGAATCACGTTATGCCAGGTGAAATTTGAAATTATTAACATAATAATTAGAGTAGATTTTATGTTTTGGAGAGATACTAATAGAAGATCCATTATCTTTGAGCATATTTGATCTACTGACTTTCACTTAGAAAGTAATTACGAAATAAATTATCGATTATATAATATAGTTAGAGAAAATAATTTAGTCTTTAATTATCATTAGAGGATGATTCCTCTCAAGCAACAAGGTCAGATAATGAAGCAAGAGAAGATCCAATGACTCAAACAAATAAGTATTATAAGAAAAATCGACTTCAACTTCAACAACACTGAAAACATAATGATTTTAGCAAAAAAATTATTATTTCTTACTATTTAACAATAATTTTTGTTAAAATCGTTATTTTTTTTTGTGTTGTCGAAGAGTTAGCGTGATTGATCTTTGAAACTATTATTTTTTTAGGTTTACGATAATGGTTGTTGCTATCTTATATTAATTCATATTCTTTTCTTTACCGTTTCGTCGTGTTTGTCGTCGTGCCTTCGCATTTTCCCCGCTTTCGAGCTTTCTCCTACCTTTGCGTTTTCTTCTTCGCATTTTCCCCCTTCGCACTTTCCCCCCTCTTCGCCTTACCCTAAGCGCCCAAACGGTGCTGTCGCTTCGTCTCACTTGGATCATGGCCAATCGGGACCGCCTCTGGTCGATGACCTTTGCAGTTTTCCCCTCATCTGCGTTTTTTTCTGTCCTGTTTTGTTTCTTCTATGGGCGCTCGCATTAGATCGATATGATGTCTATGGTTTTGCTACACGAATTGACAGGATTCTGATTGCCGCTTTGCGTGTAATTTAGGCTTTCGGTGCTTTTGAAAAAGGAACTTAGGGTTTTTGTATTTGTTTGAGTGGGGATTAATTGACCACATCGCTTCCAATTCGCTTTCAATGTGTTTGGTTTTACTGGGGAGTAAGGTTTCATTAGAGCTTTACATGGGAAGCTAATCTCGTTTCGCCAATATAGTGTCAGAAGTGAGTATTTCAAGCTTTGTTTATGAAGCGTGTTTTGTTGAAGCATTTGCATAATTTGAATTTTCTGTTGTTGTTAACTAGGTTTTGTTCATTTTCCTAGAATTGTTGGAATATAGACCAGATATCTTGGGAATATTGTTATGCTATCTTTTTTTTTTTTTTTTTTTTTCAAAAATGATAGACAACGTGAATTTTCAATGTGAAATTCAATATAAATGACGTGACACTCCAATTGCAGCGATCCTTGACGGGTTCACTGTGCCTCCAGGTTATAGTTTTGTTCAGGGCGGCGACCGGAGGTTGCCGTCGGTGTCCAAGCAACAATCAGACGTGTACACGAAAAACGTCATTCACGTTGAGTTTCACGCTATAATTTCACGTTCTCTATCATAGCTCCTTTTTTTTAAAAAGGAAATAGCAGTCAATATTTTCCTATCTAATTAGAATACCATTGTGGTGTATGCTTTCTCTATTTCCACTACTTATAAATTTTTAAGCAACTGGCTTGTTCCCTTGTTAACATGGTTTGATCACATTTATGAGACATTGTGCTGTTTTGTAATTTTGTTATTGGCAATATTAGGACAAGACATAAATGAGGAAAGTGTACAGATTTTGTTCTATGTAACAAAATTTTCAAATTACTTGTGCCTAGTCTCTCATCAGTTTATAAGAGAGGCCCCCTTCTTTTCAAATGCAAACTTGATTTTTTCACATCAGTTTAATGTTAGATTACTGCATCATCAGTTATTCTCAAAGCTTGACCATCATAATAAATTATGTTGCATGAAATTACCTGTCCGCTTTGTACTGGCATTTTGAAGATACAAATAGGATACTTTTGAGTGAGGAAGAAGATTACCGCTTTGTTCCTTAATTATGTTAAGGAACAGACAGTGGATATTCTTGAATAGATAATATGGTACTTCTGAGTAAGGAAGAAGAAAATGAAATTAAGAAACAACCTTTTCTTTCCCTAGACAAATGCCAGCCAAGTGACTTTTTCTATCAAGGTGCTTAACTTTCATGTGACAAGTGAGGATAATTATCAATTTGTCTTGCTACCTATTTTATATTAGATGTGAAATTATAACTTTGAAGTGAACATTTTGCTATCTAGAATGGTCAGTAGGGTTTGATTGTTAATCATGGATAACTATTGGTTAGGGAGTAGTCCGAATCTAGCAGTTTCGCAGAGTCCATGTGTTGGTTGAGTGGGGTATGATTGTGTAAAATGCATGTTTAATAGTTGAGATTTTTCATGATCCATACGTTGAATAATTGAATTCACCCATATCTTTTTTATTATGCTTGTGATTTCTGTTTGTTTAATATTTACCTTTATTATGTTTGTAACTTATCACCCCTTGCAATCTCTGCTGTAACGTTACAGAGTCCATCATTAAGTTTTATTATATTAAATATTAATGCTCGTAAATGGTACTACATTCAATATAATGGAGATACACACAGACAGCGGATACTTGGTGACCCCACCTTCCCAAAAGAAAGACTATATACTCTTTTGAAATACTGCCTACCTTTGTTTACTTCCGATTTCTTTTTTTGGATGATGATGCTATAACTTTATTTCAGTATGAAAAATTAATGAGTTGTATTGACTTAATTTGCTGTGCTTCATTTTTAATAATCTTAATCTTAATCCTGGTCAATTATGGTGTTCAGGCGTATTAGTTTTGTTTGTATAGACTTCCAGCCTGAAAATGGAATTTTCTTATTTTCCCAACTAAAACCAAATTGGTTAAATGATTGGTTGAATTTTTTAAGTTTGGTTATTCAGTTTCTGATGATGCCCTTTAGTAGTGGTATGCTAATAATTATTTTTCGCACCCATATTTCCCAGCGTTCATTCTCCTCCTGCCTTTGGTTCTCCTAATCTCGGAGCTCCTGTTTTTGAAACCAGCAGGCAAGAGGTTGAAGATGGTGATCGTGATGCAAACTTTGCTCACTTGCCCAGGTTTTGTGTTAGTCCTGTAATTTTGCTAATTCTATCTCATGATTCCAGCCTTTTCTGTAAAATAAACAAAACGAACACACTAAAAATTCTTTAGGATATATATGAAAATTATGCTTCTCATCAGCATTTCAATAGGCTTTAAATTCACTGCAACGCTTGTTGAATCCGACACTTTTGATTAGGTCCCGAAAATTTTCGGAGGATTACCAGATAGGTTCCGGGGCTTCCGAGTCCTTGGACACAGACTTAGGGACTAAAATATATTAGAACAAATAGTTTCAAAGGCTATGAGTACATAATCAAGTTTGAACCCTAGGGGTGATCTTGCAATTAGGAGGAAATGGGTTGGACTAAAGTGCAAAACTCCCACCAATAAAAACCCTTCGTTGCCTCCCTAGCCAACACACCCTTCGGCCCGTGCCCTAGCCGAACTCGACGCCCGATCACTTCCTCTTCTCTGCTCCTGCGTCGATTGCCTTCTTCACCGTCCACCTACGGCGAACCCTATCTTGAGAATCCAGCCGGCGTCGAAGCTTCAAGCCTCGATCCTCAAGCCTCTCACGAACACCCTCTAGCGGTCGGAGCTCCACAGGAGGTGAGCTAGGGTTCACTTAGCCAGGAACTCGAGAGTGGATACCTCGCCGAGCAGCGGTTGGTCCTGGTTAAAGGGAGCAACGCCGGTAGCCACTTGGGTAAGGTTTTCTTTAGCTGATACATCTCCGATCATGTATACAATAACTGGGTCTGAGGTTGAGTCTGAATCGAACATTGCTGTGTGATAGCAGGTTGATTCCGAAAAGTTAACTGGACTTGGGATCTATTTTCCTCATCTCTTGTTGCTGTGAAGGCCTGCAAATCAAGGTAATGAGATGTTGGGGATGTAATGGTTTTGATAGTGTGCCATGGTTTCTGCCGTGAGTTGATTACTCGGAATTCTCTCATGGTGTTTGATGAGAAACTGTAGTGTTTCATTCAGAAATGGGGATTGGAATGGGAACCTAGCTTAGATACAAGTAATGCTTAGGTTAGCAAGAGTTGATCAGTTTCAATAAATGGAGAATTGGCATGATCGGTGAGCTTACACTCTTGGTGATCTTGAGATGGTGATTAGTTTTGTATCTTGTAGACCCTATGTTGTTGCGTAGTTTAATCGAGAGCTAATGGGAAATGCTTAGTCCTCTTTGATACTAAGTCAGACTAAATAAGCAGAATTGATTTACGACTAATCATTTAATTATGGTTAATTAAATGGAAAGGGGTGGATTAGGTTAACCCTAAAATAGATTAGGAATTAATTAGCTAGTTACTATTCTTGTAATAGCTAATTAAATCTGTCCTTGATACAGGGACTTGATTTGGATTTTATTGCTGATATTGGCGGGTGGTTCTATCTCGATCGATACAGACTTCTATTTTTGGAGGCGGGTACCCTTTGACTTATCTATCTTGATATTGTCATTTTGTTATGCATAGAATGTTATAGATAGCAGTAAGATTCTACGCTATCCCTGGTTATTATGTCTGTTCTGGATATTGTTGTTTATCCCTGTTTATTATGCCAGTTCTGGATACTTGTTGTTCATCCCTGAGTTATTCTGCTGTTAGTTCCATACAGTCTCAGGTATTGTCATATCCATTTGTATGCTAGAGATCGTGGTATTGTCTCCTGCATTTGACCTTGAGGGATTGGTAGTTTTCCGGTCAGTATACCTTGTAGGTTACCTGTATTTCCTGTTATAGGATTTCAGACTGAGACTTAGTATACTGAGGACTTGGGAGGGAGGTATGTGTATCTATCATACACCATCCTTGCACTGTTGCATGCCAGCGATCAACGACTCCCTTGTGGTTGAGCCTAATCGTCTTCCGGTGCATGACATGCACACACGGCCACTCATGGGTTAGTGGATACCGTAGATGTGTGCATTTGCCCTGTATTGCTCCGTTCGGCCACTATGAGGAGGGTGAGCGCGGGCGTGGTAGCAAGCAGGGATCCCTTCTCGTACTGAGCCACGAGGAGATGAGAGCGGAGCTCCCCCATTGCTTGGGGTAGGGGGTGGTCCCTCGCCAACATCCTGTCCACCCGGTCACTCAGGAGCAGTGATGGCAGGGTGTACAGTTGTCAGAGCCCTACCCGTTCAGACGTCCCTATGACAGGTGTACGATGATCTGTCTGGTGTCAGGGGTGACATATGTCATTGCACCATGTGCATACTTTGCATCTTGCATTGTTTGCTGTACTTATTTGCTGCACTTGTTTGACATCGCATATACTGGAGATTTGTTATTTGTGCTTATATGCCTATTGTTTTCCTTTGGTATTTCTTACCCTCTTTCCAGGTTAGATGGCTTCAGGTATGTATCTACCCAGTATTTTCAGTTCCAATCTTTCCCTCTTGTTGATATGAGACTGTATTAGCGGAACTCTTGTTGTTAGTATAACTTTCTATGCATATCTGTTGGGTATTCGCTGAGCTATGGACTCACCCCGTTGCCATACATGTTTATTTCAGGTTGAGGTCTGCGAGGAGATCCCGAGCCGCCAGTCCCTAGCTCCAGAGGAGCTCTTTTTGGTTTCCGTGGTTTTGTTATGGACCCTGTAGTATTCCTATGCTTCCGTTGTGATGTTTTAACCATGTATGCACGTTTTATTCGATGATATTGTATTTTTGAGTCCTATGTTGGACTTCGTTTGGTTTTGGCTTTGTTCCTGCCCCCTGGCACAGGTGAGTTCGGATTTTGGTTTTACGACGTATTAGTCATATATGCAGTTATATATGTGTGGATTGGAGGCCTGAGGCTCTTTAAACTGCGTGGTTGTGTTATATTATCTGTGTGTATGTGTAAATTGTCCGCCGGGCAAGGGAGGTGTTATCCGATTTTCTATTGGATCAGCGGCTCCTGGATTTCGGGGCGTGACAACGCTAGTTGCATATTTTATTGCTCTATAGACAGAAACCCTGGCGTACTTGTTTTTTTAAACTATTTTTCTGTGTTGCCCCTTGTTGCATCCATATGATTTTAAGGTTCATTTTGCAGTGTGATCGATTTATTAGTTACTATTAAGGTTATAAATGTAAAATTAGTTCCATTCCTAACAACTCTTACTTCTAGGAGAAGTGATAGACTAACAAACTACATCATATCAACTAGGAGATCAGGGTTCAAATCCTGACTATGTCAAAAAGAAATATCTTACCAATGCTTTCGGGCCCATTAAGTGAAGTATACCCATAGGGGTATAATTAAGGATATTAATATATAATTGGTCCCTTTTCTAACAATTTGAGCTTTAGGAAAAGTGGATAGCTAACAACTTTAACAAATCTAAATGCTGATCTTAAACTTACCATTAATTTAAAGACAACTGCATTCCATTTTTGTTATATATGCAGTATTTCATGTTGGCCATATTGTTTGTCATATGATTGCTACTCATGAAACTTTAAGTGATTTTATTCTTTTTTTACCAAAAAAAAAAAATCAACGAGGTTTTTTTTATCCTCAAACAATTGGCTCGGTCCCACGAAAATTTCTCACCGTCTGTCATGGTAAATCGGAAAGTGCTTGCGACGGGTGGTCCAGAAGCCCAACGTTCTAGGGTTCGCGTCCCATTTGGAGAAAAAATTCCTACAAAATATATCATAATTAGAGATCGAACCGTGAATACCTGAGATAATAATTAGTCACCCATATGTGACATCATAGCCTCGGGGGGCCATGGTGTTTTTTTTACCTCTCATAGTAGTGATTGTTGATTGCTCATCATTAACCATGATGTTTTTATCAATGACTAAATATTTTAGAAAAAGAAAAGAAACGGTGATCACAGCATAGTTACTAATGAGTCCAAAATGATTTCTTTGTTGAAAATATTGTTCGATAAGGCATGTAGATAATAAACCTTGTTAACTTTTTGGAAACTCTTGCATACAATTTAGTTTAAAATATTGAAAGAAATGCCATACTTGTGAAAAATACTTGATTTGCCTTCATGTTTTGGAATACTTGGATATATGACCTAATTGATCGATCAGTCAAGAAAAAACTTGAGAAAAATAATCCTAATAGATTGAGTTAGCTCCATTCAATCAGCAAGCAACAAAAAAGAGTCTTTTCATGATAAAACTTCTAGAGATATGAAAAAAACTAATGATATAATGCCAAGTCATTGCCCATATATTTTCTTTCTCTTTTAATGATTCGATCAGGAAGAGTGTGGGATACATATATAGAAATAATCAAAGTCTAACCTTTGATTTGTAACTGATGGAGGTTGGTTTGTTGAAAAAGACAGCCTTCAATTACTAATTCATATTTATCTCAGAATTTGTAATGGAGCCTTAGATCTAAGATACCTTGGATAGGGATCTCAGAGGATGTGATCTTGCAAGTTTGTGTTTGCAACGGCATGATCCTTGAATCAGGAAAAACTAGGGCAGGCATAGAAACAAAAGGTCTATTTATGTTCCTTGAACCAAAGTTCTTAGGTTGTTAGTAACTTGTTCCCACCAATTGATTCTGTATCATGTCATCTCATTCTGTTTACCCATTCATATTTGGAGGATGCATCATTTTTGAAATACAAGAACCAAGAATTTTTTTTTTTTTTTGGTCACCGTCATTTGTTGAAAATGCTTTGAAAATTTTAAATTTTGCACAAGGATTATACATGTTTGGCAACCTTCTTTTGTATGAATTAATTTATACTAACTTCCCAAGGGCGTACAAGCTGTGATGGGTGGGTTTGACATCCTTTTTCAAAGTTCTTGTTAAACTGTATTCATGTTTATGATGCCTGAGGGGAATAGTGTAAATCATAATTTCCTTAATAACTATTTCTAAAATTGAATTTTATAATATGAAGTATGCTAATAATGGAATCCTAAGTGCTTTTATTGTTGTATTTCAATAATATTTCATTTCTCTATTTGCAGTTTTAGTGAAGATGGACTTGTTAGTATTCTATTTTAAGTTATATGGAAGGATGATAGAATCATGAAATCTTGTACAACTATATAGCTTGCATTTCTACGTATGCTTTTATTGCTTTAGTGTGAAGCATAAAATGTAAAGCATATTTGAAATCCACATATTGCTTTTGCTGTCATTGATTCATTTATCATAAACATGTTATTATTTGTTCTTGTTTTTTAGGTTTGAGCCTTCAAGAATTCTGAAAATGCAGCTGAGTTTGGTATAACTTAGTTGTAAAAGGATACGTATCAAACAATTATGTACGAATTACTTTTGTCAATGCCAAGCTGTACTTTAAATGTTGATATGTGGTGTAAAAACAAACAATTCTGATGTTGTACAGGGTACTAAAAGATGTTGTATCTATATGATATGCTTAATATATTTTGTAATAAATATTGTATTTTGTAAATATATATTGTGTATTGATTGAATTAAATAGATTTAGTATTTAAAATAATTGAAAATTGAATAAAGACAATGGTTATACATAATTGTGAAAATAATTCAACCACAACGGTTTTTATTTGTTAAAATATTTTTCAATCTAATTTTTTTTAGCAAAATCATCCAAAGACAATGAGTTTTAACCATTGCGAAATTGCTATCATTGGTATTAAAAGACAACTTTAAAATCGTCGTATAAGTGTTGTCAATGATTGTTAAAGATAACGGTTTTACAACTGTTGTTATTTTAGGGATATTTTTAATAACAGTGTGAGTTATAACAGTTAAAATGGATTTCAACAATGGTTTTTACCCGTTGTCGATGATGATTTTTGTTGTATTGAAGGTGCTCTACGACAGTACTAGTTGTATTAATTGGGAACAAAATCATTTTACCTAGATGTACTTTTGTGGTATTTTTATTGCGTAAAGTTATATTTCTGCATTTGTAATAATTACACAAATATTAACTTGTCACCATCCATTCAGTTTGGATTGCGCTTAATAAAGTTCACAAACTCTCCAATTTCATCAAAATATTCTTCAGTGATAAATTTATTTTCTAACCTATTGTACATTCAAGCTTTATTCATATACATTATAACCTAATAAAAAATAAATTTACGATATTATTAAACGCATAAAATTAAGCATGCATATAATTTAAACTTAATCTTAATCACATCATTAAAACCTAATACTATCAATAAATAATTATTCATCGTATATCTAAAGTAGGTGTACAAAGAAGATCGCCTTAAAAAATTTAAGAACACACCAAATAGAGCCCGGACAAAAAAAAAATTATGTAGTTAATACG
Source organism: Boesenbergia rotunda (assembly GCA_024364735.1). NCBI lineage: Eukaryota > Viridiplantae > Streptophyta > Magnoliopsida > Zingiberales > Zingiberaceae > Boesenbergia > Boesenbergia rotunda. The sequence continues at coordinate 62,180 of JAGFNQ010001299.1, read as the reverse complement.
TATTATAAAACTCAATAAAATTTTATTATATATTCACATGGAGTAAGTGAGACAAAAGCTACAAAATCATTATGTAGTGTCTGATGTGTAAATCAAGTGAAGCAATCCATTCAAGTTCTCGTTCAATCTAATTATTCACTCGACTAGGATTGTACTTGTACCCAACCACCCAAGGCTGCCCAGGTTGCTCGTGCACGGCTGCCTGGCTGCCCACGACTTCTCGGCCGCACGGCCAAGGCTGAGCTCGAAATTGACCAAGGCTAAGAGGTCGAGCTGAGCTCGCAGTCGACCAAGGTTGTATGGTTGAGGCTGAGCCTACGGCTGGCGTACGTCGCGAGCACAAGTCGAGGTTGTGAACAGTCTTCGAACACAGCACGAGGTCAGAGAGGAGAAGGAAAAGGTTTACCTGCGTACCAGAGAGGAGATCACATCAGACACTATAGATCGGTAGGGAAAAAAAAATCGAGAAATCCACAATTTTATTCTAAATTAGAAACAGAATTAAATTCATCCCTAATTTAGTTATGGATATTTAATTCTATCCCTAAATTAGCCACGAAAATTAATTCCGTAAATTTTGCAACGAAATTATAATTTCGTCGCTAATTTTATCGCTATTAATCAGTTTTGTTACAGTGACAGTCGATATAACTTTACAACCAGCAGGGAAGACACCTCATAATATATGAAGATGGAATTCAAATGGAATTGTATTACAGCGCAAACGGCATACAAATTACTGATGTTTAAGCAATAATTCTGGTCAGATGGGTTAAATTAAATTGGGAACATTTCTAATTCTTTGTTTTTTTTTTCTTTCTGTTTTTAAATGCCAACGTGCAACACAAGATTTATTCGTCAACTACAGAGTAATCACTCCAAGCGGAGAAAGTTCCTAGAAGGTCTCCTAGAAGGTAGTATTGACCGTGAACGTATAATATTTTTAATATAATAATTAGAGATTGATTAATTTATATTTTCGATCTTATTATATATTTATTATCTTTGGATTGCATGAATGTCTTTTTCATATTGAGATCGACTTTAAGGACGATTAAAATAGCGGATCTATATTTGCGGAGAAGGTGCGGAATCTGCGGGTCCAGGAAATGGAATTCTCTCCTTAATTGGAAGGTTAAAACTGTGTCTATAGTTTACTATAATTAACTAATAAATTCATAATTAAATTTATATAAATTAATAAATGTTATGAATAATATATTTTAATAGATGTCCATATAATTCACATATCAATGTTACAAGATGTAATTTATTATTTCATTATTCCTATTATTCTCCAATATAGCTCTGATATTTATGAAATCTTGTAACCCAAATTAGGGATGATAATTTTTGTGAGGATTCGGGATCCTGTAAGGAAAACTCAAAACGAAATGGGTTCACGGGACGTTATCAGTTCAAGTTCGAGAATTTTTTCAAATCCTCGCAATAGATTGGGGACGGATATAAAGATGTTGTCCCTATCCCCTAATCCGTTCCAATAGCCCAATAATAATAATAATTATTATTATAATAATAATAATAATAATTATTTTTATTAAATAAGTATATTTCATATAATTGTTCATAATATCTAGAGTTAAATTATAATAGCGAATTAATTTGAAGTGGGGATCGGGATACGTATGGGAAATTGAATCTCCGTGGAGTCGGATATAGAGATTTCCTGATTAAGTAAAATTGGAGATCGGGACGAAAATAGAAGCGAGAATATAATTTGAAGGTAAGGATAGAGATGACAAATCCATCTATCCATCTCTGACCTGTCTTACGTGGAAGACGAAAAATATATATACGAAACCTATGAATAATGGTTTATACGAAAGAAATAGAAACCTATAAATAATGGTTTATACGAAAGAAATAGAAGAGAGTGAAAAAAAGGAAAGGAATGATCTCTTGTTTTCTAAATTATTTTCTACTTCATCCTTATTAGTAGTATGTGAATGTAGTATTTTATAATAATAAATACATTTATAAAATATTCATTAACTTTTTTTATAAATATTAATAAATTATATATATATCTATATATATAATTTATTTAATTAATTCGATCAGCTGTACAGTGAGAGATCGATTTTTTAAAATTCAAATCCTAAGATATATATATTTTTTTATAATAATATATATATATATATATATGATTGGGATATTAGTTAGAGGTAGACATGTGACTTGTAAAGGCTACGTAGCATGACTACAATGGCAGAAAGAGAAGTACCCGAGACCATCTCGGAAGAGGAGTGCTCGAGGCCAACTCGGGAGAGAAGGGCCCAAGTCCTCTCATGAGAGAAGTGCCCGAGGCCATCAAAGGGAAGGAGTGCTTGGGCCCAGGTAACACATCCAAGCCCGACTTGGGAAATTCACCCTTAGTGGGAGATCTCAGTTGGAAAAATGTTTGAGAGCTCAGCCGAGTATTAGGCCTCAGTTGACTTATCGCTTGAAATCTCATTCATGAAGTCCCTAAACACCTTTGAAGTACGTACTGGCAGAGCCTTAATGACGAAAAGGGAGAGCAACTTGGAATGATGATGGTAAATTAATATGCGCAGCGGTAGTTATCAGCACCTCCCTTGCGTATAATAGCTGGCAGGTAGTTACGACTCGGAATGCATGAAAACAGGGGAGCGACGGTTTCTAGCACCCCCTGTCACGCCCCGAGACCCAGGAGCCGCTGATCCAATAGAAAATCGAGCAGCACCTCCCCTGTCCGGCGGACAATTTACACATACAAACAATATATATGACAACCCACGCAGTATATATTTGGCCTCAGGCCTCCAAAACAGATAAACACAACGTAAAAGTACCCGACAACTCAGTAAATCATACCTGACTGCGGACCGGTCTGACTTAGGATAGAACAACCAATACAACAACCCCTTAGGGCACACGACACACTCGTAATACATATACAAATCGCTAAGGACATATGAAACAAATACACTGCCCAGTACAAACACATAACCATGTCGTCACGATGGGTAGGGACTGGCTGCTGGGCTCTTCTGGCGACTCCAAGTATCTCAACCTGAAATAAAAACATATGGCAACGGTGTGAGTCCATAAACTCAGCGAATACCCAGCAGATATGCATAGTACATTATAATAACAATAGGAGTCTACGCTGATACCGTCTCATATGAATAATAGGAAAGGGTATACTGAAGATACTGAATAAAATACATACCAGAATCCATCTATCCTACAGAGGGTGACATAAGTCCCTAGGGAACAAGTATAACATATATTCCAAGGTATACATGTATCCAGTATATGCATGTCAAACAAGTGCAACAAATAAATGCAGTAATCAATGCACGATGCAAAATATGCACATGGTGCAATGTCATGGTCACCCCTGACACCAATCAAGTCACCGAGACAGGCGATACTGTGTCGGCCGAGTGGGTAGAGCTGTGACACTGTACGCACCCTGATATCACTGCTCCTGAGTGACCGAGTGGACAGGATGCTGTCGGGGGACCGCCCCCCTACCCCATGTATATATGAGGGAGCGTCACTCTTATCTCCTCTGGTCTATGGGAAGAGAAGGGATCTCCGCCTGCTACCACGCTTCGAAGCCACTACCCCTGAGCGGTCGAGCGGAGCAGTACAGAGCAAATGCACACATCCTACGGTATCCACTAACCCATGAGTGGCCGTGTGCGCATATCATGTACCGGAAGACGATAGGCTCAACCACTAGGGAGTCGCTGATCGCCGGCATGCAACAATGCAAGGATGGTGTATGATAGATACACATACCTCCCTCCCAAGTCCTCAGTATACTAGGTCTCAGTCTGAAATCCTATAACAGGAAATACAGTTAACCTACAAGGTATACTGGCCGAAAACTATAGATCCCTCAAGGTCAAAGGCAGGAGATACATCACGATCTCTAAGCATACATATAGATATGACACTACCTGATACTGTATGGAACTAATAGCATAATAACTCAGGGATAAACCACAGGTATCTAGGACAGGCATAATAAACAGGGATAGTCAACAAGTATCCAGAATAGGCATACTAACCAGGGATAACTAACAAGTATCCAAGACAGGCATAATAACCAGGGATAACTAACAAGTATCCAAGACAGGCATAATAACCAGGGATAACTAACAAGTATCCAAGACAGGCATAATAACCCAGGGATAACTAACGAGTATCCAGAACAGGCATAATAACCAGGGATAAATAACAAGTATCCAGAACAGACATAATAAACAGGGATAGCGTATGATCTTACTGCTATCTATAACAGCTATGCATAACAAGATGACAATATCTAAAAGATAAGTCAAAGGGTACCCGCCTCCAAGTGGAAGAAGTTCGTATCGATGAGAACCTCCCATCCAAGAAGTCCAGCACAAATCGATCAGTGTCCTGTATCAAAGGACATAAGCTTAGCTACAATACTTATGATACTTAGCTAAACAAGCTACCTCAAATAATTAGGATCGTTCTAATTAATAACCTCCATTTAACTAACCCTTATCCAATCAAGGTTGGAAGCTACTCATGGCACAAGTCAGAATCAAAAGCCAATTCAGATTTACAACAAGATGTGTCACCTGATAACAACTCCATATCAAAATCCAAAACCAATTGCCATCACCATTAGATTTGATCACAAGAGGAATTCCAAATTATATATACTGATCTAAGCAAAATCCTCAATATATCCATGTTCAAATTGCAACTTAAGATCAGAACTGCCACTATTTCCGATACAAATATGAAAACAGAGCCAAAACATAATCCCTATGCAAGAACTCATGCGCAAACTCACCACCACACACCTGACCCAAATCCTACAACTGAGCCATCTAATTTATAACAAAGATTTACATCAAAAACAATCACACAGCTCACGGCAACCTTTCACAATCCACCACTAATATACCAATCAACAATGATTCACCCAAGAATCTCAATAACCAAGCTCAGGACACGAACCAAATCAATTCCTACTTAAAATCTCCATAATAAAATCACGTATAATACCAAATACCAAGGTATATTCGAATTTCAACCAAAAACCAAATCCGTAACAGAATCACTTCGAGATTCAATCCAATCAACGCTCACAGTAGGGATAGAAAACAAGAACAGATCAAATGTCAACACCCACATGATTAAATTTGATCGGCAATCCAAGATAGACCTCCCATTGCACATAAAAACCCAAACAACAATGCCAAACTAGAAGCTCACATCTGAACCCATTCAAAACCTAGCACGGTGAGTTTCACAGCACATCTTTAATCTCAATCCAAATCAAAACAAAATCTATACAATATATGAACCTTACCTAAGTACGCACTGCATTTATAGTCGCTGGAAACCCCTCAGCCCCTTGTACTCCATTGCTTGGATCTCTCCTTCCTCGCTGATGTTCAACCGCAAACCAAGTCTGTGATCGGACCAAGCGGTGAGGTCCGGCGAACTCGTAAGAGGACTCCTCGGCTCTGAGAAAACACGGATAGATCTATGAGGAAGAGAGGCTAACGCGCCTTAAATCGCCAGAGCTCGTCTGGAACTGACCGCGTCGGTGAAGCTTGGACGCCGATCGCGCATGGGTTCGCCTGAGAGATGGAGCTTCGGTCTCAGAGGAAGAGGGGCGATCGGGAGAAGGAGAAGAAAGGAGTCGGGCGGCTGGCGTCGAGTGAGGTGCGGGTTAGGGCAGCGCAACATAAGGATGATCCATATAAGTGGTCATTTTACAACTAAGCCCCTCATTTTTGACCCATCACATATCAACCCTTAACTTAGTTTAAATTTCCATTTTAGTCCCTTTCTTATGGTTTCTTCACACTTAAGCCCTCAAAACTTAAGTTTCAAAGTAATTTAACCTTCTAATTTCAAGTTAGGTCTCGGAAACCCTAAATCTTTCTCGGCAAAATTTTCGAAAAATTTTCCGGTGCGAGATAAAAATGTCGGATTTAACATCCCCCTTGAGTATAACAGCTGGCAGACAGTTACGACTTAGAATGCATGGAAATAGGGGAGGTGGTTACAATAACGTCTGAGTGCTCGAAGGAGAGGGACAACGATTATATAAGATGCTAAGGCACCTAGGTAATACACTCTGAATTCTTTGGACTCTGGACACTTCTTGCTTTCCGGCTTTTTCCTAATTTGAAGAGCTTTTTGACTTGAGCGTTAGAGAGGGTTCCGCCGAAACTCCTTCCGGTGTGTCCCTTTAACGCTCGTGTTAACCTTGCAGGATCTAGGCTCAGGCACCTCTTGTTATCACCCAAGACCGTAGCACCAGGACTTGTTGTCCAAGTCGTTCACTTCCAAAACAAATTTAGCGTCGTATGTGAGAATATTGTCTAAGTACCAGAAGGAACATTGTGATGGCGGAATCGGAAGGACAACCAATCATGTTGACAAGGGAAGAACTATATCACCTAATTGCCAACGATGTTCAAGGGGTATTAGAGTAGCACCAAATCGAACAAGCTACCTCTCAAAGAGCAGTCCCACTAGACGCCCAAAGGGCATCTGTGTCATATGTCCGTAATAGGAGATCCATGTTGCCTTTAGGTGTGCCCGTGAATGTGGCCTAGGTGACTCCATTGGAGACTTGGAGAAAGTGCAGACAACCACTTTCAGCACTCTGCGCAAAGAAGAAGGGCAAGGAAAGAATGAACTAGGAATTGTTTAATATGATGGGAAAATAGATTCTTAGGATCATGTTTGCAAGTTTGAGAACGCGACTCTCTTGCACAAATATACAGATGGAGTGAAGTATCGAGTGTTCTTGAACACTCTATCAGGAGTAGCGCAACGATGGTTCCAGCAGCTACCAATTGATTCCATAAACTCTTTTTGGAGTTTAAAACCGTCTTCTTGCATCACTTCACAAGCAATCGGCGATATCAGAAGATGATACTCAACCTCTTCGCACTGAAATAGAAGAGCAATGAGCCATTGAAGGACTACATACAGCGGTTCAATTGGGTAGCTCAGGATGTGTCAAGTTTCACTTCAGAATTTCTAATCAGCGCCTTTATGCAAGGGCTTGCCGAAGGGGATTTCTTTTGGTCCCTCATGAAAAAACCACCAACCAACATTGATAATCTATTAGGGTGGTCGATCAAATACGTCAATATGGAGGAAGTACAACACACATATCGAAAGGATTGGGGGGGAGCACCTATTAAAATCTCGGTACAATCAGAGAGAAAGGAGCCACCTGCTCTCGCCCAGGTGAAGGACTCCCGCTTAGGCAAAAGTCACTGGGACAACAGGAATAAGCAGGTGGAAACGGTGGACACTGAAGTGCCACCACGGCTCGAAAAATACTGTGACTTTCATGGCAGTACTACGCACTCCACAGAAGAGTGCTACACTTTGAAGAAGAGGGGAAGAAAAGATACCGGTGGTAGGCCATGCAAGAAGTGGAGCAACTCGGGATATCGGCGAAGGTCCCCTCGCCGAAGTCGATCTCCTAGGTAACGTCAATTGGAGGAGGGGGAATCCAGGAGACAGACTCGGTCACCTTCTGAGGGGAGATCTGATAAGTACTATTTTGTTGAGCATTTCAGGTTCTAAAATCCATGTTTGACCCATATTTTACTTGCTTAATCTTAAATTTACCCTAGGTTCTATGAATTAATTCTATTTTGAATTTTATTGTAAATCTTTATACATTTGAAATATTTTGACACTAAATTGTGAATCTACTTTTGTAGGCTTGGAAGGATCATGGACCTAGGTCATGCTGGGTCAAACTTGAGTTAGAATTGGATTTGGATCGAGTGATCAAGCATTAGACTAATATGGGTCGTCCGATTCAGAAACGGCTAGATCTGAGCCATCTGCGAACTTTTGATGCAATCCGAGCTAGGGTTAAAGCTAATCAAGCACTCAGGTCAAGATCTGAAGGTTTCATCCAAATCCGAGATCATTCAGCCGTTGGATCAAGCTCGAGAGGATCTAGACCGTCCATTCAAAGATCAGGTTGATATGAGCCATCTGTTGTAAATCTGGAAGATCCGAGCCACTGAGAGGCAGATCCTAACCCATGATTGAGATCTGGAGAGATTGGGCTCGATCGGATAAGAATCAACCGTTGGATGAGTTCTAAACAATCTGGGCCGTCCATTTCCAAACTATATAAACTGATTTCCTTCCTCGATCAGATCGGTCGCGTCTTCGCCGCAGCTTAGTTTCTTCGAGTTTCTTCACTGTTCTTCTTCAGTTCTTCTTATCCGATCGCGCGACCGCTTGGATTCCCACCTTGGATCGAATTCTAGATCATCGGGAAGATGTCTCCGTGAGGATTTCAGCTCAATTTCGCCACTGAACAGAGCAAAGTGAGGGTTTCATCATCAGCTCTGCTATTTGACTGGTCGGATCTCGGTTTTGTGCCATTTTCCATCCACCTGAGCAAGTCGGAGGGTTCTCTGGATTGCTCTGATCGTTCCTAAGCCATCACCGCAATCCCACACAGCAAGATCGAGGAGATCGGATGGATGTTTCAGCCGGGAGCAGATTTTGAGTTGAATCAATCGTGGAGTCAGATTTTCCAGCGATTTGTCAAGCTAGGGGGTTCGTGGCTTACTCTTGTGTGACAGCAAGAAGTGCTTGAATCAAGGGAAGGGATCGAAGCTTAGTTTCTTAGTGAATTTTCATTTCTGAGCAATAGTTTCAATTTTTGCGTATCATTTCCATTTCTGAACTTTGTATCAGTTAAACTCAGTTTTATTGAATTGTTCCTGCATTCATTAGGTTTCAATTCTGCAAGTTAATTAGTTAGGTTGCTTGTTTAGTGCATAATTGCACTTAGATCAACTTGCTTCGCATTTAGATCATTTCTGAATTTGGTTTCCATTCTGTGTATCAGCCTTTTCTGCGTATCAGTTTCAATTCTGCAAGTTTTAGTTATAGTTTCTGAAATTTGTGTCAAGTAAACATTAGTTCTTCTTAATCTTTTCTGAACATCAGCTTTGTGCACTCAAATTCAGCTTGCCCTGTTTATTTCTGCATGTAAATTGTTAGCCGCATTTCTGCATTCGGATTCTGCCTTGTTAGCTGCATTTCTGAAGTTTGTATCAAGTGAAGCATTAGCCCTTTTGAATCTCTTCTGAAGTTAGATTTGTGCGCTCGAATTCAGTTGCTTTATTTGTTCTGCTTTTGATTTGTAGCTGCATATCTGCATTCGGGTTCTGCATTCCTGCACATCACTTCTGCATCAAGTTTGTGTCTGAATTGCTTAGTTTTAGGGTGCTGAATTTCTTCACTCATTCCTGCATATCACTTCATTTATAGCTTTGCCTTCCAAGCTGAATTGATCAGTTTCATTTCTGCATTTAGTATAGTTCTGCATTTAGTATCAGCTTTCGGCACATAAGTTTTCTCCTCTTGGTATCAAGTTTGTTTCAATTCTGCACTTTGTATCAAGTGCAGTTTCGGCATTGATTGGTATCAAGTAAAATGCAACTTTTAGTGTGCTATTGTGCTTGAAATCAATTTGTTTCACGTCTAGCTTGTTTCTGAATTTCAATCTTCATTTCTGCAACTAGGTTTATAGTTCTGCATTAGTTTCAATCGAAATTTCAGCACTGTTTTGATTCATTTGCTTAGCATTTGGTTTGCTTTGAGTGGTAATTCCTGAAGTTGAACACAAGTTGTAGTGTACTATTACATTGAGATCAGATTTGTTCTCCAAGTTCGACTAATTTGCATTGGTTGATTAAATTCACCATTAGTTGAGTTCATTAGTTGTCATTACCTTGTTTAAGTTCACTTAGTTAAGTTTCCTTTCTTTTCATTATGTTTTCATTTCTAATTGAAACCAAACCCAATTCTTACTTGAAACCCAAAAATATTTGACGACACATAAACTCGAGCTTGAATCAAACATCCTTAACTAGCCCTAGGAAAAATACGACCTGTGACCCTTTTACTATATTTTTATCCTTGTTAGCAAAAAGGGTTTCCAGCTTTACAAATATCTAAATTTGAGACCCACATTCGTGACATCTATCTTTGGGTTGCATCAAGATCCAAGGACGCCTCACCCCCGTCAATTTGCTTCTCCAAAATGAGACTCGGGAAGGATAAGCTCCTGCTCGGGGATCTCCATCGGGCCACGTCGGGATGATTTTGGGAGGCCCGACTAATGGAGACTCCAATCGGGCCAGGAAGTCTCACATGCGTAGGTTGGAAAACTACGCAATCAGGACTAGTCAGGAGAGACGCAAGGGGTCTGTCATCTTCTTCGGCCCCGAGGATCTGGGGGATGTTGAGGCGGCTCATGAAGATGCACTGGTAATTCTCGTGCATATAGCTAATTACGAAGTTAAATTCATCTTTGTTGACATAGGAAGCTCAATCAATTTCCTGTATAAAGTGTCGGATCAGGGTGGACCGACAAGAGGGGGTGAATTGCTGCTGTAAAATGAAAAAAAATCTTTTATGCGACTCACAAAGATTCCATATTAGTTGCAATAATAAAATAACATAAACTAATTGAAAAACGTTAAGACACAAAAATTTATTTGGTTGCAACCTAGGTGGTTGCTAATCCAAGACGGTTGAAACTCACTATCAAAATCTCCTTCTGGTGGAGAAGTTTTTTACAAACTTTGAAGCACATGAAGCTAGAAAACAAGAAAGAATTCATTTTAGTTAATGGATGGTTTGCAGAATGTCTCGTTGTGCCAGTTTTACCTCTTAGGTACCTTCATGCAATTCCAGGAACTCTCTCCAAATTTCTTCTGTCGAGTTGTACTTCCCGATTCGATTGACATCTTGTTCGGGGAGGACAGTCAGTAGATGGAATTCCGCCATTCCATTTGCTATCGTGTTTTCTTGTTCCTTTTTGTTCTAGGAGTCAGGTTCCTTGATTTTTTTTCTTAATTATGATTTGGAGCTGAAAAATCATTTTTCATTGTTAGTAATAATTCGTAATCAGTAGTAAAAAATACTTTCATTTTTCTATTCCATGCTGCGAGCTCCCTCTTAAACTTCGGTGGGTAGATCACTGGTCCAACCTTTTTTTTCATATTTTGGCATAAGTGGAAAATAGAGTTTTGAGCTTGTACAAAAAATTTTCAACTTTAAAAATGTTATCTAAGTCCAAAAATAAATCAAATACTAACATAGTAGAATTTTTGAAAAATAAATATTTAAAATTCAAAAATACTTTGAAAATTTTAAATAAAATTTTACTGAGGTCTACTCATCATATCTAGATTCAAAAAAATCAGATTTGTAAAAATAAATTTTTTAATCTATTTAAAAATTTTAAAATTTAAATTTTGAACGTAAAATTATGAAAATTCAAAAAATAATCAAAATATCTCAAAAATTCACAATAAGTAAAGAAAATATTCATGTATTTAGGAAAAATATGAACATGATTTTATCAATTTAAAATTTGACTACTATTCATTTTTCAAAGAAAGTGAATAATAAGAGTGAAAGAAAAAATATATTAAAAAACAACAAAAAACTATTAGCACTAAAACACATATCAAGTAAAAATTAATCTAGTAAAGACTTAGGAACCCAAAATAAGTTCATATCTATGGAGTTAATTAAAAATTTCACAGGAATATAGTTCTTGAACACTTTTCTAAGTTGACCCCTGTGATTTTTAATATACCAGTTCAGATTATCAGGATAACTATTTTTCTTTTGGAGTAAATATGCAATATCAAATTCTAATTTTTCAACTGAATTTCTCAAATTAACATCATCATTTTTCAATTTATCAGAACCATCAGAAGAACATGCATTAGTTAATTTCATTTAATTTTTGATTTTCTTTTTCTAATTTAAGATTAGCTTTAAGCATTGCTTTTATACTAGAGTATAATTGATCATGAGGGAGAAAATATACCTTACTTACTGGGTCGCTTTCGAAAAGAGAGGCTCCCCCTTTGTCGTTGCTTTCTTCTGGTGTAGCTCCCCATCCTCAGTGCTCTCCTCTTGATGACTTGTCATCAGCGCAAGTCCAGCGTAATCTTCAGCTTCCGATTCATCAGATGAGGTCTCGTCCCAGGTGGCTTTTTACCATCTCTGCGTATTTTCATCGTCCGTTGACGACTCAACCTCGATTTGGTTTCTCCTCGCGTTCAGAGCAACATTGTCCATTTTTCTACTCTTCCCTATACACCGAGATTCGTGAAGTTCTAAAATCAAAAATAGTTATTCTAGAGTACTTACCTCAAAGTCTTTTGAAATAAAATATACGTCAATTATTGAGGTCCAATCCGGGGTTCTCGGGAAAGTATTCAGGCGTACCATTGAGCGTCGCGATTTGATACCTTTTCACCAAGGTTCTCAAGGTTCATGATTAGCTCTTTTAACTTGGCGTGCAGTTGGGCAACTGATTGACCGTCTTCCATTCGGAGGATGATAAGCTGACTTCGTAGGATGTCTCATCGTGCCAGTTTTGTCTCTGAGGTGTCTTCGTGTAATTCCAGGAACTTTTCTCAAAGTTCCTTTGCCGAGTTGTACTTCCTGATTCGATTGACATCTTGTTCGGGGAGGACAGTCAGCAGATGGAATTTCACCTTTCCATTTGCTATCATGTCTACTTATTCCTTTTTGTTCCAGGAGTTAGGTTCCTTGATTTTTCCTTCGTTATCTTTTGGAGCTGAAAAACTATTTTTCATTGTTAGTAATAATTCATAATTAGTAGTAAATAATACATTCATTTTTCTTTTCCATGCTGTTAGCTCCCCTCAAAATTTGACGGGTAGATCACTGATCCAACTATTTTTCAGATTTTTCTACAGTTGGCGATTAGTCCTTCTGCGGCGTCCTGCCTATGATGCCACTTGTTGAAGCAGGGTGGACCGGCAAGAGGGGGGGTGAATTGCCGCTGTAAAATAAAAATAAATCTTTTGTGCACTCACAAAGATTTCAGATTAGTTGCAATAATAAAATAACATAAACTAATTGAAAAATGCTAAGACATAGAAATTTACTTGGTTGCAACCTAGGTGGTTGCTAATCCAAGACGATTGAAACTCACAATCAAAATCTCCTTATAGTGAAGAAGCCCTTTACAAACTTTGAAGCACAAGAAGCTAGAAAACAAGAAAGAATTCGTTTCAGTTGATAGATGGTTTGGAACTGAGCTCTGAGGGCTATTTATATCCCCCCGTCAGTTCTATCCATTTACTGACGTGGCACTATAGGGGTGTCCGAGTGCTTGAGGGCGCTTAACACGTGGTTTGGGTGTTATCCGGTACGTGACGATCGTAAACGGCTAGCTAGGCGGATAAAATATGCTCTCGGCGCCTGCATGCACAGGGGCACCTGAGTGCTCGGGCGCCCCTATTCATATGGGCGCTCGAGAACCTGGGCGCCCCTATGCATAGGGGTGCCCGAGTTAGGTTTTGTCAGCAACTTGCTGACCAATCTCTAGCAGGTCTTCTTGGGTGATTTATGGACAACCAGAGTTAGGCTCACCCGAACTCGACTCCGGCCTTTCGCCCCTCGAGCGTTCTTCCTTCCGGCTTCTCGTCCCTCGGACGTCGTGCACATCCTTCTCGCTCCACCGGCGTACTCTTCTTCTTGTCCGATTGGGGTGGACCGGCAAGAGGAGGGGGTGAATTGCCTTTGAGGTGCCTTCGTGCAATTCCAAGAATTTTCCTAAAGTTCCTGACTGAGGCATTACTTGATTGAAGAGGACCTTATATAACGTTCCTCCACATGGGGACAGTACCCGAAGATCGTAATCAGATCCGACTCTTTAAGCGCAGGGTTGCTCGAATCATGCTAATCGGGGAATAAATCTACAAAAGTGTGTTTACCAGGCCATTACTAAAGTGCATCATCTCGGGTGATGTTGAGTATATTATATGAGAAGTTTATGAAGACATATGCGAGAGTCATATCGGTGGCCGATTAATGGCTAAGAATATTATTCTAGCCGGATACTTCTAACCCACACTGCAAGTAGATGTGAACAAGTTTATCGCCGGGTGTGAGTCTTGCCAAAAGCATCAACATATCCCTCATAGCCCGACTGATCTACTTAAAGTTTCTGCAATCTCTTGTCCCTTTGACCAATAGGGGATGGACATAGTAGGTCCCTTTCCGACCAGGCCGCAATAGAAGAAGTTTTTGCCGATTCTGGTGGATTACTTCTCCAAATGGGTTGAAGCTGAGTCACTAGCTCAAATTACTGAGGCAGTTGATGAAAATCCTATGGAAGGATATTGTCTGTAGGTATGAAATTCCTTATAAACTGGTGTCCAACAATGGTAGGCAATTTTTAGGTCACAAGCTCAAGGAATTGGTGTGAAGGGCTGGGTATTTAGCAGACCTTGACTTCAGTAGCTTATCCCTAGAGCAATGTCCAGGCCGAAGTTGTCAATCGGGAAATAATCAGAGAGCTCAAGATAAAGCTAGAACATATCGTTGGTAGCTGGGTAGAGGAGCTCCCGAGCATCTTATGGTCCTATCGTACTACCCCCAAGAGGGAACTGGACAGAGTTCTTTTCATCTTGTTTATGGTGCGGAGACAGTGATTTCAGTTGAGATAGGCGAGGAATCAACTCAGCGTCAACTTTATAGCAAGGAGAACAATGATCAAGAGCGACTGCTTGACTTGGACTTGATTACAAAGGTGCGTTATAAAGCTGCTACCGGTTAGTTGCATATCGGCAATGTATGGAGCAAGTCTACAACCGCCGAGTGATCCCCAGGGGTTTTTGAGTTGGGGATCGGGTATGGAAAAGAATCAAGCCTATTGGCGACGTTGGTAAGTTTGAGCCACAATGGAGTGGGCTAAACATGATCGTTGAAAAGCTCACAGGTGATAGTTATTATTTGCAAGATGCTAATGCCAAAAGGTTGAATCGGCCTTGGAATGCAAATCATCTCTAGCCATATCGTACGCAGTAATTTCTATCATGAAGTACATCCACATGAACATATATTTGTATTCTCTTGGTTTGTGTCAATTAAATTGATAGAACAAATTTCTTTCGGGTGTTCGTGTACATAGGACCATGCCCATCGAGGCATGTTGTAGCGAAGTTCCTACTAGCTTGCGGTGCCGAGGATGCCCAACCTGTGTAGACTTAGCCGCGGTGGTGAGGATGCCCGGCCGGGAGTAGCCGAAGTTCCTACCAGCTTGTAGTGCCGAGGGTGCCCAAGCTATGTAGACCTAGCTGCGGTGCTGAGGATGCCCAGCAGGGAGCAACTGAAGTTCTTACTAACTTGCGGTGCCGAGGATGCCCAAGCTATGTAGACCTGGCAGCGGTGCTGAGGATGCCTAGCCGGGAGCGGGAGTAGCCAAAGATCTTACTAACTTATGGTGTCGAGGATGCCGAAGTTGTGTAGACTTAGCAGCGGCGCTGAGGATGCCCGACCGCTCGGCTGGGAGCAGTCGAATTTCCTACCAGCTTGTGGTGCCAAGGATGCCCAAGCTATGTAGACTTGGCCACGGTGCCGAGGATGCCCGGCTGGGAGCAGCCAAAGTTCTTACTAACTTGTGGTGCCGAGGATGCCCAAGCTGTGTAGACCTAACCACGGTGGTGAGGATACCCGGCAGGGAGCAGGTGAAGTTCCTATCAACTTGTGGTACTGAGGATTGTTGATGCAGTCTGGCCCTGATTGTTGTTTTGGTGTTGACACCGATTTAAGTTTAGGTGGATGATTATTGATTATGATTAAGTCCTGATCGGGGATCAGGCATGGTATGGAAAATCCTAGTCTGGAGGGCTAGGTGTTGGAAAATCCTAACCTGGAGGGTTAGGTGTTGAAAATCCTAGTCTGGAGGGCTAGGTGCTGGAAAATCCTAACCTGGAGGGTTAGGTGTTGAAAAGTCCTAGCTTGGAGGGCTAGGTGTTGGAAAAGTCCTAATTCGGAAAGGTTGGGTGAAAAGTCCTAGCTTGGAGGGCTAGGTGAAAAGTCCTAACTTGGAGGGTTAGGTGCAAATTCCCATCCTGGAGAATTAGGTGAAAAAGTCCTGGCTTGGAGGGTCAGGTCCTAGCTTGGAGGGCTAGGTTGGATAAGTCTAATCCGGAAGAGTTGGGTGAAAAGTCCTAGCTTGGAGGGCTAGGTGAAAAGTCCTAGGACTTGGTAAGGAGGGTTAGGTGCAAATTCCCAACTTGGAGGGTTAGGTGAAAAATCCTTGGCTTGGAGGGCTAAGGTGGAAGAGAACTTAGCTTGGAGGGCTAAGTTTACGTCCCTGGATCGGTCTGGTGATCGGTCAGGGAAGCTGGCACGCTGCCCTGTTGTGGATCGGTCTGGTGACCGATCCAGCAACGACTGATCGGTCTGGTGACCGATCAGGGAGCATACAGTGAGGTTGGGAACCTACTGTACTGCTCCTGATCGATCGGTGACCGATCAGGGAGTGTGTGTTTCACCTACTGCTTGGCTCCTGATCGGTCGGGTGACCGATCAGGGAGCGAACAGTTGAGGTTGAGTTCTCTTGCTGATCTGAACCTGATCGGTCTGAAGACCGATCAGGGTCACTGTGCAGATCGTTCCGGAGAACGATCCAGCATCGCAGGTTCCTCACTATGATCGATCAGGCTCTAGCCTGATCGGTCTGGTCATGATCTGATCGGTCTGGTGACCGATCAGGAGGCTGCCTGATCGGTCTGATGACCGATCAGGAGGTCTGGACTGCGAAGCTCAGAAATCGCCCAAGAAAGGGGTGGATCGTTCGGGTGATCGATCCACAACCTGGGATCGGTCCGGTGATCGATCCAGGAGAAGTCACAAAGAAATCGCGATTTCTGATTGAGCGTTGGGGACCGATCAGGCTCTAGCCTGATCGGTCTGGACCTAGCCTGATCGGTCTGGTGACCGATCAGGAGTCGCTCTGATCGGTCGGGTGACCGATCACTTTAATTCAAATTGCACTGTCAGACGCTCTGATCGCGTCTGACCGTATCCGATTCGCTGATGGTTGCCTCTGATACTTGATTTACTGTGTGATATACTGCTCTAATATTCTGACTAAGCTGCAGGTGACAGGGGAGGATTCAAACACTCAAGGAGAAGTCAATGGAGGCTTTCCTTGGAGCAGGTTTGTCCATTTCTCATCTCAGGTTGCAACGGCTGGAGCTGCAGGACTGAAGCCGCTGACTGAAGCTTGGCTGAGGGAGCTCAGGAAGTTCAGTAAGGGTTCAGTGTAGCTGGCGTTGGCAGTGAGGCAGCTGGAGGCTGCTGGAGATGAGGTCACTTGATGCTTGGTGGAGAAACAAAAAGGAACGGGAGACAGCTTGGTGGAAGCAGAGAAGCATTCGAAAGCTTACAGCTTGTGTTCTTGAGTTCCTGTGCCTTGAGTTCTCCACATCAAGCTTGCTGTGTTCTTGAAGTTTCCATCATTCTGAGCAAGCTATCGAGAAGCAATCATCCATTACTCGAGCACTTGAAGGAGAGAACGAGAGGCTTGGAGTCCGACAGTGGGAAGACACGAAGAAGGGTTCTTGCGTGAGATCGCCACTGGGTGGAGCTCAGGGAAGCTTGCTGCGTTCTTCTCTTTGCTGGGTGTTTGAGTAAGATCTTTCTTGTTGTTTCATTGAGCTTAAACATTTATCTGATTGAAACGCTGTGGAGAGGTTTCTCCACCGAGAAGGAGGTTGCTTTATATCCGGTGATCACCGGGGCTTGATCTGCCGACGATCAAGGGATCGCCCACCTTAAGGGCACGCCAAGGAGTAGGGGCAAGTTATCCCCGAACCTTGTAAACCCTCTTGTTAGCGATCTTGGTAGCTGTGGTTGTTAGCTTTCATCTTTGTTTTTAGTTTACTGCACTGTTTTGTTTTTCCTTTGCTTCTTCCGCTGTGCTACTGATAAGCTAAGTGCAGAAAACTTGCTAAGTTCTCAAAGAGAAAGTGTTGGCTATATTCACCCCCCCCTCTCTAGCCATCTCGTCACCAACAAGTGGTATCAGAGCTTGGGGCTCTGTTTACGGCTTAACATCCAAGAGTTATCAACAAGATGGCGTTGAGAGAAGGCTTCTCCACCACCCGACCTCCATTCTTTGATGGCGCTGACTTCCAATATTGGAGATCAAAGATGGAATACTATTTGAAGATGGATATCCATACTTGGTTCGCGGTGAAGGAGGGATTCATTCCTCCTAAGGATGACGAAGGCAAAGAACTCGAGTCTTCACGGTGGACTGCCGAACAAACACGAAAGAGTGAAGCCGACGCGAAGGCGGTGGTCACTCTACAATGTGGCATGAACAAAGATCAACTCATCAAAGTTGGTCCTTTCACAAGTGCCAAGGACCTGTGGAACAAACTCATTGAGCTTCACGAAGGCACCCGGGACTCTAGAATCGCAAAGAGGGATTTGTTCCTCAACCAACTTCAAAATCTCTCCATGAAGGAGAATGAGTCGGTAAGTGAGCTTCATAGTCGTTTCAAGGAAGTCCTCAATGGGCTTCATTCAATTGATGAAAAGGTCGAGAACCGCGACCTTGTGAGGTATGTTTTGAAAGCATTTCCAAGGAATGCTTTGTGGTCATCTATGGTGGATGCCTACAAAGTATCCAAGGATTTATCTATTGTAAAATTAGATGATTTATTTTGTGAGATGGAGTTGCATGAAATGGCTAACAAAGGCCCCAAGGAGAAGGGGATTGCCTTAGTTGCAGGGGACCGAACCAACAAGAAGAAGAAGGAGAAGAAGAAGGAGAAGAGGTCTCATCATCTTCATCCTCTTCCGAATCCGAGTCCAATTCTGAGGAAGATGGCAGTGGCTCCTCCTCATCTGAGATGGCAAACTTTGTGAGGAGGATGATGCGAAGGGATCGACGTTTCAAAAGTAGAGGTAACACTAGTGAATCCAAACTTGATAAGAATAATGCATCTTGTTTTGAGTGTGGTAGGAAAGGGCATTTCAAGAATGAATGTCCAAAGCTTAAGAAGAAGGAGGAGAAATCCAAACGAAAAGAAGAGAAATTCAAGAAGAAGAAGAAAGCCTTGAAGGCCTCTTGGGATGAGTCATCCTCTAGCTCATCCGATGAAGAAAAGGAGGAGAAGAGCACAAGGCAAGTGGCTCTCATGGCTCTTGGTGAGGAGAGCAGTGATGAATCTTCAAGCTCCGCAAACACGGCTTCATCATCTTCGGATGATGAAGAGGTAACTTCTCCCGAGCTTGAAAAGTGTTATAGAGCAATTGCATGTTTAACTAGTATGCTTAAGAAATCCAAAAACAAAGTTAAAGCATTGCAATTAGAAATTGATCAATTGAAGGCTTCTAGAGATGATAACATTGATGATTTGCATGTCGAATTGCTAGAAGATGAAATCAAATCATTGAAACATGAAATTGAAAATTTGAAATCCTCCAAGGTGGAGGAAGTAAATGACTTGCATGATAACTTGTTAGTAGAGGAAAACCAATCTTTGAAGAGTGAGGTTGAGAAGCTCAAGAATATTCTTGGGAAGTTCTCAACTAGCTCTAAGACCCTAGATATGATTCTAAATGCCCAAAGGGCAGTCTACAATAGGGCCGGTATTGGTTACCGCCCTAAAGAACCCTCATTTGTGTCTCTCATGTCTAGGACTGACATGAGACAATCTAGGACACCCAAGACTCAAAAGAAAGTTGTCAAGGCATGGGTGCCTAAGTCATGTTTAGTTGATGCTTTAGGTCCCAAGGTTTGGGTACCTAAAACTTCTATTTTTCGAATTGTGTAGGTTATGATTGAGGGGGAGCACCTATCAACTTGGTTCGTTGATAGTGGATGCTCCAAACACATGACCGGGGATAGATCATTGTTTACCACACTTCACAAGAAAAGTAGAGGTAATGTATCATTTGGTAACAATGGTAGTCTTAAGGTCATAGGAATAGGAGACATTCAAATATCCGGATGTCTTAGAATCTCAAATGTCCTTCTAGTCAAGGGGATGAAGTTTAATCTCCTAAGTGTCAGTCAATTGTGTGACACGGGTTACACAATTGACTTCCAACCAAGTCAATGTCTAGTTAGACAAAATGACACCTTGGACACGGTACTAGTAGGAGCAAGAGTAGACAATATTTATCAAGTTTCATTTAAAAGTGCTACTAATGCTTTTGCTAAGTGTCTCATGTCAAAAGAAGAAGAGTCCACCCTTTGGCACCGGAGGTTAGCACATGTCAACATGAAGAACATCCGGAAGCTGGCCAACAAGGGCTAGTCCGTGGTTTACCAAGCATCAAGTATGAAAAAGACAAATTATGTGATGCATGTCAAATGGGTAAGCAAACAAAATCTGCACATAAAGGTAAAAGCACTGTAAGTACTTCCAATGCATTAGATTTACTTCACATGGATCTATTTGATTGTAGTACCATCATATCATTGAATGGAAGTAGATATTGCTTTGTTATCATTGATGATTTTACTAGATACACATGGACTTACTTTTTAAAATATAAGGACCAAACCTTAGATACTTTCATTTCTTTTTGTAGAAGAGTTGAAAATGAGAAATCATCAACAATTAAGACAATTAGAAGTGATCATGGAGGTGAATTCCAAAATCAAAGGTTTTTAGAATTTTGTCAAGATAAGGGTTATAGACATGAGTTCTCTACTCCTAGAACACCACAACAAAATGGTGTTGTAGAGAGGAAGAACCGTGTACTCCAAGAGGCTGCACGAAGCATGCTCAATGAGTACTCACTCCCGAGTTACTTATGGGCCGAAGCTGTAAATACAGCTTGCTATGTGCAAAACAGAGTCCTGATTCATAGGTTTCTAGGAAAGACTCCCCATGAACTTTGGTTTGGGAAACCACCTACGGTTAAACACCTTAGGGTGTTTGGTTGTAAGGTATTCATCCTAAACACCAAGGATCATCTTGGAAAGTTCACGGCAAAGGCTGATGAAGGGATACTAGTCGGGTACTCCCTCGTTAGCAAAGCCTACCGAGTCTACAACAAGAAGTCTAGATTAGTTGAAGAGTCTGCTGATGTGGTCTTTGAAGAAGTTCCAAAATCAAGTGACCAATCAGAAAATGTAGAAGGAGTTCAACTCGAACTTAGGAGACTAAGTTTGAATGAAACTCCAAGTGTTGTTGATGGTGATGAGTCTGATGACGGTGAACCTAGACAACCCACTGATCAGCCGGATTCTGAGGCTGAACTTGGGTCTAGTGAACCTGTTCAAGAAGCACCACCAACTCCTAGGCAAACTAGATTAGCCTCTAGTCATCCCCAAGATCAAATTGTTGGAGACATCCGTCAGGGGGTTAGAACTAGATCATTCTTCCGGAATGAGGCTAATGAAGTTGCCCTAATTTCCGAAATTGAACCTAGGAAAATTGATGAAGCATTAAATGATCCCGATTGGATCATTGCAATGCAAGATGAACTAGGTCAATTCGAGAGGAGTCAAGTTTGGGACTTAGTCCCTAGACCCAAGAAGACCTCCATTATTGGAACCAAATGGGTCTTCAAGAACAAATTGAACCATAAGGGAGAAATCATTAGAAACAAGGCACGCTTGGTAGCTAAGGGCTACAGTCAAGTTGAAGGCCTTGATTATGATGAGACTTATGCTCCTGTGGCACGATTAGAGTCCATCCGATTGATGCTAGCATTTGCAGCACATCGTGGTTTCAAATTATATCAAATGGACGTCAAATCGGCCTTTCTAAATGGTTTGATTAAAGAAGAGGTCTATGTCGAACAACCTCCGGGGTTTGAGAGTACCGAATTTCCAAACCACGTGTTCAAGCTCAAAAAGGCACTTTATGGCCTTAAACAAGCACCCCGGGCTTGGTATGAGCGGTTGTCGACATTCCTAGTTGAGAAGGGCTTCGTTAGAGGTCAAATAGACCCTACACTATTTCTACGAAGAGATGGTGACAATATATTTGTAGCCCAAGTATATGTCGATGACATAATTTGTGGCTCAAACAATAGGGGCTATTTAAATGAGTTCATTGGACACATGGAGAGTGAGTTTGAAATGAGTCTAGTGGGAGAGTTGACTTTCTTCCTTGGACTTGAAATCAAGCAAACTCGCGATGGTATCCATGTGCACCAATCAAAGTATACACAGGAAATGCTTCGAAAATTCAATATGAGTGAATCAAAAGAGGTAACCACTCCCATGGCTACAAACACAAGATTAGACAATGATGAGAGTGGTAAACCCGTTGATCTAACTCAATATCGAAGCATGATAGGTAGTCTGCTATACCTCACAGCCAGTCGACCAGATATACTATTTGCTGTAGGTATGTGCGCTAGGTATCAAGTTTGTGCCAAGGATTCTCATTTAATTGCTGTTAAGCGAATTTTGAGATATCTCAAGGGCACAATTGGTGTAGGTCTTTGGTATCCCCGTACCGAATCTTTTGACTTGATTGGCTATACGGATTCCGACTACGCTGGATGTAAGTTGGACCGGAAAAGCACTAGTGGGGGCTGCCAATTCTTAGGTTCGTCCTTAGTAAGTTGGTCGAGTCGGAAGCAACATTGTGTTGCTCTTTCCACTACCGAGGTAGAATATATCGCCATGGGAGAGAGTGTATCGCAATTGTTGTGGATGATTCATACCTTAGAGGACTATGGATTGAGTTACAAGGGTGTGCAAGTGTTATGTGATAACATTAGCACAATTAACTTAACCAAGAATCCAGTCCATCATTCTAGGACAAAACATATTGAAGTAAGACATCACTTCATTAGGGATCATGTAACTAGGGGGAACATCATACTCTCTCATGTAGAGTCCAAGTCAAACCTAGCGGACATTTTCACTAAACCACTTCCCGAAAATGAATTTAGTTTCCTAAGACGAGAATTGGGAATGTGTCGCGCTTCATGATTTTCAAATTGCATTCAAAACCCTTCATGATTATTTCGAAATTGTTGGGAATCAATTGGGTAACTTTGGGGACATCTCACACAAACTATAAGGTTTACCAAAACATTTTTGTTTGCTAGACATGGGGTGAGATGTTAGGATCAACTCAATTTCTCAAAATGTCAATGCATCCCTTGAGAAATTAAGTTGACGAGATAATAATCACGGTGGTGACCAAGTATGGGAAAACTATTGCATAACATATGTGTATATGGCTCCTTGATCATACTTGGACATTCCAATCAAGGAAACTTGATTGGAACATTGGATTTGACTCAAACTTGATTGATTTTGCTTGATTGATTGTTGATTGAGTTTGACTCCATTTGTATGGGTCAAAGTGATTGTTGAACCTATAAGGACCTTTGATTCTTGTTAAGGGATCAATTTTAGTCAGGAAATCATGTCCAAGTTCGATAAAGTTCATCAGATCTTGGTTGAAAAGTTTCAGAAATTTTGAAATTGAACATTTCAGTTCGTATCAGGGAATACCAGGAACCCTGATCGGTCACCGGACCGATCAGGCATAGGGCTGATCGGTCCCTGGACCGATCTGGCTTCTTCCTGTGGTGTTCGGTTCATAGATCGATCAGCGAGGCAAGCCGTGATCTTCCGGAATTTGACTAAGTGTACTGAGCTAGCCTGGATCGGTCCCTGGACCGATCTGGCACCCTATGGTGATCGGTCCACAGACCGATCAGGAAGCCCAGCACTTTTCCTCCAGACCCTACTGTTCGTATCCTGATCGGTCAACCGACCGATCAGGAGCGCGTCTGATCGGTCATCCGACCGATCAGGACCGGGCCAGTCCGATCAGGCTATAGCCTGATCGGTCTGGGTGCGATCAGATCGAACGGTGATCCGTTCAAACACATTAAATTCTGGTTGGTGGACCGATCCACCAACCGATTAATTTCGCAAAACCCTTTTCAGCGCTGAACCCTAGCGCCGAAACTCCTCATCTGCGCGACCTTGCTTGAGCGAGAGCACTCTCCTGCGTCTCTCCCACTTCGTGCGTGCGATTTCTTGCGGAGATCCCTACTGGTGTCTTCCTGTTCCCTGCGCGCTCCCCACTTATTCCAAGCTCTCTGCGTCCGAGAGTTTCTATTGCGCAGGCCTTTTTCTCTCTCAACCTTGAGGAACTAGCTTCTTCCTCCCTTGCGCAAGCTCACCCATGACACCAAAGTAAGTTCTTGCTTTGGTTTTTCATTCGAATCAATCTATAATACATGTTTGTGAAGCTAACCATGTTTTGGTTCTTGTTCTTGCTGGTTGTCCGTGATCTTTTGCCCCGTGACCCTACTTTCTCACCTTATGTCTATGATCAATTTTATCTATCTTTTGATTGGGTATCATCTTATATGATCAATTCTTGTTTTGTATGATCGATCTTATCAAATAAATTGAATTCTGTGTCATGATCAATTCAAAACCCTTTAGAAAGTCATCCAAGGGCAAGGAAGCTGCTGAGGGCAGCTCGAGGGGGAAAGCTCCTTCCTCCTCTGCCCCTTCCAGAAGGCCACAGCCTTCTTCTAGCTCCAGGTTCCCAAATGCGGCCTGTGAACAGGCCTTTCAAGCTAGGACATTCAAACTATTACCCTGCAGATCTATTGATGTTCCCTTCCTAACTGAGTTCTATCCCTCTGTCATTGAGATTGTCACTTACTACAATCTGGGTTTTCTTCTTTCCTTGGAACGGACCATAAATTACGACCTCGTCTCTGAATTTTACAACAACCTACAACAAGGTCCTCAAGGGGGATTCGAGTTCACTACTCGTGTCGGGAAGATGAACCTCGATTTTTCATATGAGATTTTGGCAGAATACTTAGGTGGTCGACGATCACCGAATCTTTATTCGATCTATCCTGAACTTCCTGATCCTCTGCTAGCATCGTTCACAGATGTTACCCCTGACTCTATCTATCAGCACTTTTTTGGTCATCCTCGCCCTACCGGGCTTGACGAATTGGGTCCAGTTTTCTCCACTTTTGCTGCCCTCCGCCTTACTCCAGCTGATTATGTCCTTTTCAAGATCATCACAAATTTCATTTTGCCCATTACTTCAAAGCCGTTGGCCGAGATCCGACCCTACCACTGCCTCATGCTCTACGGCATGCATTGCCGGATGGACTTTGATATCATGGAGAGCATTTTTCAGTCTATCCTATCCTACCGTGAGCCTAGCCGTCGCACGGTTTATATGCCTTTTGGTCACATCATCACTGATTGGCTTATGTCAGTTGGTGTTGATGTCTCCAAGGCCAGGACCGTGCCCATGGTTAAGCAAGATTGTCGTTTGGGTCGGCGGGCTTTTGCAAAGTCTGGTATTATCATTCGTGAGCGTGATGGGGTCTTGGTATGGAAGGATGGACGCGGACTTGGTGAGCTGCCTGGCGGAGCACCACAGTTTCAGTCACCACACGATGCTCTTCCTGCTGACGACGAGTATGACGACGAGCCGGAGCCTGATCTTCGCTGGCAGATCGTGGAGCTGGATCAGACCTTCCAGCAGGATTTTCAATTGCGAGAGGCTTTCCGCGAGGAGACCCGATCACGGTTCAGCTCTATTGAGCACAGATTGACAGCGATTGAGACTGACATCTCTGGGACCCGTGCCCTCCAGCAGACATGGTATGATGAGTGGCGCAGCCGCACATTTTCAGGAGGTGCACCTTCATCGAGTACTGCACCAGGGTCCTGTGCTCCTACTGATGCGACGATGGATGACCTTATGCACGATGACGACCCACCAGCTGATCATTGAGCTTGGATGTTTATTGTCTCTTTTCATGATGTACTTGACATGTTTGACTTTTGGGTTGTATGCCCTTGACTTGCTTAGTGTGGCTTTGTGCCACACGTCTCTGGATTTCGATGCCTGTGACTTGCATCGTGTTATGTCTTAGGGTATTTTATGACCTACTCTTTATGTTGCTGATGCATGTTTTATTCTACTTGATGATGCTATGATGACTACTATTTGAAATTGTGCTATATTGCCATGATTATGTTTTTCTCTCCTGATAGTATGCCTATTGTTGATGCCATGCTGTTTATATGACTATGATATGCATGTTTGCTACACTGTCATGCTCATGCTTGTAATGTCATGTCTACCTGATACATATACATGTTATGGCATGCTTTGCGAGTTAATAATTCGTGTTCATATGATGCATGTGATTGCTATATCTTGCTCTATCTTTTTCACATGTGTTCGTATGGTTATCCAACAACCTATCACATCTTTATTGATTTGGGATACCCCTAGGGTTGAGGGGGAGTTTGTTTTAATCTTAACAGCCCTTCTAGTCCCTTTTCGGTGTTCGACAAAGGGGGAGAGTGTGGATTGGTTAAGTTTAGGATGATCATGTTGTAGGGGGAGGATCTGGATTCCCCTATGATTCTAAAGTTGAAAAATATTGATTGAGATCCCTAAACTTAGATCGGGTTGTCAAACAACAAAAAGGGGGAGATTGTTGATGCAGTCTGGCCCTGATTGTTGTTTTGGTGTTGACACCGATTTAAGTTTAGGTGGATGATTATTGATTATGATTAAGTCCTGATCGGGGATCAGGCATGGTATGGAAAATCCTAGTCTGGAGGGCTAGGTATTGGAAAATCCTAACCTGGAGGGTTAGGTGTTGAAAATCCTAGTCTGGAGGGCTAGGTGCTGGAAAATCCTAACCTGGAGGGTTAGGTGTTGAAAAGTCCTAGCTTGGAGGGCTAGGTGTTGGAAAAGTCCTAATTCGGAAAGGTTGGGTGAAAAGTCCTAGCTTGGAGGGCTAGGTGAAAAGTCCTAACTTGGAGGGTTATGTGCAAATTCCCATCCTGGAGAATTAGGTGAAAAAGTCCTGGCTTGGAGGGTCAGGTCCTAGCTTGGAGGGCTAGGTTTGGAAAGTCCTAATCCGGAAGAGTTGGGTGAAAAGTCCTAGCTTGGAGGGCTAGGTGAAAAGTCCTAGCTTGGAGGGCTAGGTGAAAAGTCCTAACTTGGAGGGTTAGGTGCAAATTCCCAACTTGGAGGGTTAGGTGAAAAATCCTTGGCTTGGAGGGCTAAGGTGAAAGAGAACTTAGCTTGGAGGGCTAAGTTTATGTCCCTGGATCGGTCTGGTGATCGGTCAGGGAAGCTGGCACGCTGCCCTGTTGTGGATCGGTCTGGTGACCGATCCAGCAACGACTGATCGGTCTGGTGACCGATCAAGGAGCATACAGTGAGGTTGGGAACCTACTGTACTGCTCCTGATCGATTCGGTGACCGATCAGGGAGTGTGTGTTTCACTTACTGCTTGGCTCCTGATTGGTCGGGTGACCGATCAGGGAGCGAACAGTTGAGGTTGAGTTCTCTTGCTGATCTGAACCTGATCGGTCTGAAGACCGATCAGGGTCACTGTGCAGATCGTTCCGGAGAACGATCCAGCATCGCAGGTTCCTCACTATGATCGATCAGGCTCTAGCCTGATCGGTCTGGTCATGATCTGATCGGTCTGGTGACCGATCAGGAGGCTGCCTGATCGGTCTGATGACCGATCAGGAGGTCTGGACTGCGAAGCTCAGAAATCGCCCAAGAAAGGGGTGGATCGTTCGGGTGATCGATCCACAACCTGGGATCGGTCCGGTGATCGATCCAGGAGAAGTCACAAAGAAATCGCGATTTCTGATTGAGCGTTGGGGACCGATCAGGCTCTAGCCTGATCAGTCTGGACCTAGCCTGATCGGTCTGGTGACCGATCAGGAGACGCTCTGATCGGTCGGGTGACCGATCACTTTAATTCAAATTGCACTGTCAGACGCTCTGATCGCGTCTGACCGTATCCGATTCGCTGATGGTTGCCTCTGATACTTGATTTACTGTGTGATATACTGCTCTAATATTCTGACTAAGCTGCAGGTGACAGGGGAGGATTCAAACACTCAAGGAGAAGTCAATGGAGGCTTTCCTTCATGCAGGTTTGTCCATTTCTCATCTCAGGTTGCAACGGCTGGAGCTGCAGGACTGAAGCCGCTGACTGAAGCTTGGCTGAGGGAGCTCAGGAAGTTCAGTAAGGGTTCAGTGTAGCTGGCGTTGGCAGTGAGGCAGCTGGAGGCTGCTGGAGATGAGGTCACTTGATGCTTGGTGGAGAAACAAAAAGGAACGGGAGACAGCTTGGTGGAAGCAGAGAAGCATTCGAAAGCTTACAGCTTGTGTTCTTGAGTTCCTGTGCCTTGAGTTCTCCACATCAAGCTTGCTGTGTTCTTGAAGTTTCCATCATTCTGAGCAAGCTATCGAGAAGCAATCATCCATTACTCGAGCACTTGAAGGAGAGAACGAGAGGCTTGGAGTTCGACAGTGGGAAGACACGAAGAAGGGTTCTTGCGTGAGATCGCCACTGGGTGGAGCTCAGGGAAGCTTGCTGCGTTCTTCTCTTTGCTGGGTGTTTGAGAAAGATCTTTCTTGTTGTTTCATTGAGCTTAAACATTTATCTGATTGAAACGCTGTGGAGAGGTTTCTCCACCGAGAAGGAGGTTGCTTTATATCCGGTGATCACCGGGGCTTGATCTGCCGACGATCAAGGGATCGCCCACCTTAAGGGCACGCCAAGGAGTAGGGGCAAGTTATCCCCGAACCTTGTAAACCCTCTTGTTAGCAATCTTGGTAGCTGTGGTTGTTAGCTTTCATCTTTGTTTTTAGTTTACTGCAATGTTTTGTTTTTCCTTTGCTTCTTCCGCTGTGCTACTGATAAGGTAAGTGCAGAAAACTTGCTAAGTTCTCAAAGAGAAAGTGTTGGCTATATTCACCCCCCCTCTCTAGCCATCTCGTCACCAACAAGGATGCCCAGCCGGGAGCAGCCGTAGTTCCTACTAGCTTACGATGCTGAGGATGCTCAAGCTATATAGACCTGGTCGTGGTTGCGACTATACTTAATTAGTTTTACACCGGTTTATTATATAATGTCTCGTCCAGGACTCATTTTTCCCAGTTCGGGGTCCTGACCTCATTTATTGTCCTTTTCGGACATAACTTTCCTTGCATGGAGATAAGTTACTCGACGTAGAGTCGGTATCACATTTCAGCCAACGTAAAGTCGGTATTTCATTTCCTCGAGAGGGAGTCGGGATTGTAGTTTGCTGGACATGGGTCTTGGAAATTAGTGATAGGATTCGCAAAGAAGGTAAGACCTTATATGAGACCACATTTCTTAGAGGGCCAAGATAGAAAACACATGTAAGTTACAATCAGAAAGACACATACGTTGCAAAAGAGCAAAACGAGTGCTAAAGTAATAGGCAATAAGAATTTAAGAGCATTTTGGCTCGATAAAACAACAAATACTAGATGGAATCATAGCTCTTTCTCCTCAGCAGACAACTACTCCCAGGCTTGGCCCACATTGAGAAACTTCAGATCGACATCGGGCTTCAACACTTCGGCTCGTTTAATTTGTTGGATAGCACTGATGAAGCCTTGCTTTCTCCGCTTTAAGACCTGGCCTGCCAAGATGTCGCTGAACTCCTCAGACTTGAGGAACTTAGCCTTCAAGGCTATTTCTATTTCGGATTGACGAATTTCCTTTCTTGCTTTGTAGCTTTCCAGTTCCTTGAGGGCCAGATCCCAGTCGGTCTTCGGCTTCTCTGCTTTGGCTAATATTTGGTCTCGGGAGGTGAGAGCTTCATCGCATTGCTCCCGGGCCGTTGCCAGTCGGGACTCAGGTTGGGCGATGGTCTCTTGTTGATTAGTTATGTAATCGACAATAGTCTGCAGATCTGTCTCAGGTTTAGCGAGCTTTTCCTTTTCCTCCTAGACTTGGCTGCTCAGCTCCTCCTTGGAAGTTATAAGTAGGTGAACATCCTCTTGCAGTTGGGTCTCCCGGGTTTGTAGTTGAGCCTTATCATGGGAAAGTTGAGTGCACTCGATCGAGAGGGATTTGACTCTCTCCGTCAGAAGATACTTAATAGACCCAAAAGTGGCTGTCACGAACGTGGGTCTCAAATTTAGATATTCGTAAAGCTGGAAACCCTTTTTTGCTAGCAAAGATAAAAAGGTAGTAAAGGGGCCACAGGTCGTATTTTTCCTAGGGCTAGTTAAGGTTGTTTGATTCGAGCTCGAGTTTATGTGTCGTCAGATATTTTTGAGTTTCAGATAAGATTTGGGTTTGGTTTCAATTAGAAATGAAAACACAATGAAAAGTAAAGACACTTAGCTGAACGAAATTAAACGAGGTAGAATCAACTAAGGAACTCAACCAATGGAAACTTAATGAACCAATGCAACTTAGCCGAATTTGAGAAACAAATCTGAACTCAAGTGCAAGTGTACACTACAAATTGCATTTAACTCCAAGATTTACCACTCAAAACCGAAACTTAACTTGATACAAATACAGCAATTAAAACTTGATACGCAAGGAATAAAGCTTATGTGCCGAAATGATACTACAATTCAGAAACAAACCAAATCCAAATGAAACTGATTTCCAGCACAACCATACACTAAAGATAGGTTTACTCCTGATACAAATCAGTGCAGAAATTCAACATGCAGAAATTCAGCAAACTTGGCACGCAGACAAGGAAAGCTGATGTGCCTAAATTGATACTAATGGAGAACTAACATCTAACAACTAAGAATCAAAACTGATCGATGCAGCATTGGACAACACAGCTATAAATGAAGTGATATGCAGGGATGAGTAAGGAAATTCAGAACTCGAAAGTTAATCAATTCAGACACAAGCTTGATGCAGAAATGATGCACAGGAATGCAAAAATTCAGAAATGATACGATTTCAAAAACAAACTTGCAACTGAGATCGGTTGTACCAAACTAGTATTAAAAAATGATTCAGAAATAAACTAGACTCACTGATATAAAATTCAGGAACTAAAGGACTGATACGCAGAATGAAAAGGCTGATACGCAGCAATAAAACTGGAACGCAAGCATTGAATCATGAACTAAACTGAAATTGAGAACAATTGTTCACTAAACAAGCTCCCTAGCTACTTAATTTATAGGACTGAGCCCTAATTACGACAAAAACAATTCAGAAAAGAAGGCTAAACATTCTGATACAAAAATTCAGAACTAAAATAACTTGCAGAAATTGAAATTACAGCTAATAACAGAAATGCATTAAGAAAACTATCATCAATCCCTTCCCTTAGCTCAAGATCTTCTTGCCATCACACAAGAGTGAGCCTCGAACCCGTAAGCTCAACAAATCGCTGGGAAAACTGTCTCAGTAAGCAAATCAAACTCAAACTCTGCTCAAATCTGAAAAACCAATTCGATCTCTTCACTCTCGTTGTGGTTGATTGCGACGATGGCTTGGGGATGATCAGAGCACTCCAGAGGACCCTCCAGATAGCTCAGATAGATGAAAATGGCACACAAACGAGACCAAGGCAATCAAACGGCAGAACTGATGAAACCTCAATCAGCTCTGTTTTTGGGCAAAATGGAGCTGGAATCTTTACGGAGATATCTTCCCAATGATCTAGAACTTGATCTAAGGTTGAAATTGATGTGGTCACGCCCTCAGATGAAGAAAATTTGAAGAAAAATGGTGAAGAAAAACTCAAGAACTGAGCTACGGCGAAGAAGACGCGACAAGCTGCAACCTGTGGAGAAATTAGTTTAAATACTTAGCAATGGACGGCCCAGATTTCCTTAACTCCATCCAACGGCTGGATCTCTTCAGATCTGAACCAAAACTTCCAGATGTTGATCAAGGGTCAGGATCTGCCTCCCAGTAGCTTGGATCTTTCAGATTTGCAACGGATGGCTCAGATCAACCTGATCTCTGAATGGACGATATAGATCCCTCTGATCTTGATCCAACAGCTGAATGATCTCTGATTTGGATGAAACCTTCAGATCCTGATCCAAGTGCTTGATTAACCTTAACCCCAGCTCAAATCCACCAGATCAGTGGCGGATGGTCCAGATCTTCCCTTTTCTTGAATGGATGGTCTAGAACATCTTGAGCTTGATCCAACGGTCAGATTACTTCTGATTTGGCTGAAATTTTCAGATCTTGATCTATGGTCATGATTGACTCTATATTGAACTCGGATTGACTAGAAGTTGACCGATGGCTCAAATCTAACCATTTTTGAATCGGACGGCCCATATTAGTCGATACTTGATCACTCGATCCGGTCCACTTCGACTCAAGTCTGACCCAGCATGGCCTAGGTCCATGATCCTTCTAAGCCTACAAAAGTAGATTAACAATTTAGTGACAAAATAATTCAAATGTATTAAGATTTACAATAAAGCCCAAAATAGAATAGATTCATGAAACCTAGGCTAAATTCAATATTAAGCAAGTGAAATATGGGTCAAACATAGATTTAAGAATCTGAAATGATCAGTAAAATAACACTTATCAACTCCCCCATACTTAAGCTTGAGCGTCTCGCGAAAACTACTAAATATGTATCCCTTAGATTCTTTCCAAACATAGTTAGAAGTAAGTGAAAAGAAATTACCTAAGGTTGTCAATTCTCAAAAATCTAAGTTATATGGATTAGTATCTCGTCCTTAAATCAACAACTTAGCATTTTCATCCTTCATGAATCGTTGAGATGAATTTAACTCACTAAGCCTTGCAAGGGAGATGTAGGTGGCTCTCTTTTTTTAGTTCTAAGTTCATGATGAAAGTGGAGCTCACTCAAACACACATGCTTTTCCCACTACCATAGGCTCGCTTGTTATCTACTCTCCACCATTATTCATGATTAGGATCCATATCTACAAAAACAAGTGAAAGACATAGAAAATGGTAAGAATGAAGTGAAAGCCAAGAAAATAGAAAACTTGATGAAGTGGGAGACTTGGTTGCTCAAGAATATTTCCAATGCACTTTGCCCTCTTTATAATCCTCTAGTGAAATCAAATTTGTGTGGTGGAGTAAGACTTGAATAATGCCTTTGATTCGGATGAAGAAAACTTTGTTGGTTTCATTGTGCCAAAACCTCATTTGCGTGCCAACCTTGTTTCTTTTGTTTTGTTTTTTTTCTCTTCTTTCTTTCTCTCTAGTAAAGTCAGAATGGTAGTGGCGCAAGGCTTTAATTTGGATGAAACTATCTTCACTGATTTCATGGTGCCAACACTTCATTTGTGTGCCACTTTGTTTCTTTGTTTTTTTTTCTTTCTCTTGGTCAGCTGCTAACTTCCTTTATTTGTGTTTACAGCTCATTCTCTACTTCTACTCTTCTTCTTTTTGTTCAATCTTTCCTTGCAATTCGGCTTCCAAACCCTTCTCTTTCTTTTTCTGAACTACAGAATTCGAATGGAGCCTAGTAAAGAAATTGCTTCACAACTTTTGATCAAAACTGTTTTTTTTTCTCAAATCTTCTAATGGAGTACTTCGGGTAAGAGTTTGTATCAGAGAACTTGAGACATCAAATCATAATTAGGGAATTAGATGCTCCACATGTGACCCTCACTAATCAACTCTTGCAACTCACTCTTGATACATATCCTTTTCAATTTGGCACACTTCTATCATTCTTTTCCTTTTTTTTCTGTTTCCAGTTTCAGCTCCACGACATTACTTTCAGACCTTGCAATCCTCTGATTTCTCAAGCAATTACCTCACAGAAACTTGCATCGAATGGTAGGTGAGGACTTAAATTCTTCACTTGGTATTTTGGCACTGCACTGCTGATTTCATTCGGTAGTGAAATACTGCTCCCAAGAGGTTGAGTCCACTTAAAAACCATTCTTCAAATTCTGTTTAGATCCAGCAATGAATTACTGATTTTCCAAACCCAGATTCAGTTTGGGACTGATACTAAACTGTGCTGAAATTGCTTCATGGAGACACAACCTTAGTCCTAGCACTCCAACTAATTTTTTTTGTTAATGTGCTTGATACTTACTTGATACTCACTGTTTTCTTCAATTGCTAGCAACCCTTGCACTAGTTTCAGATCTGTACAGCTGCATTCCAGCTTCTCTCAAAATGTTTCTGATTTTTATAGCAAAGTACAGCTGCAATTCAGCTTCTAGCAGAGTGGCCGAAACAGCTTCATAGCAATTTTTTTTTTCTTTTGGCATAGATTTTCCTTTTGCGTGCCACTTCTTTTTTTTTCATTGCAGATTTTTTTTTTCATTGCGTGCCACTTGGATCTTCAAAGTATAATAAGGAATCTAGATCTCCAATTGCTTCCATCCTTAACCACTTCTTCTTGCTCATTCTTGACACCAAACTCAACTCCACTTGGCACCTTTTGGCTTCAACTTGAAATGAAATGAATCTTTGATATAAAATAATTCCAAAACTCTAGCCACCTCCCCCACACTTGATCATTTGTCCGTCTTGGGCAAGGTAACATTAAGAAACATCCCAAACAAACAAGTCCATAGAAAAGTATGGTTAAGAGTAGGAAATATAGAAAGTAAAATAGAAAAGATTATGTATCAAGTATGATTATTGCTAAAAATGATATGGAAAAGAGAAACAAATTGATTAGCCTCTATAGATGTGATCTAATCATTTAAATATGGTTTTGAATGAACCTAAGCAAGTTCTAGAGTACAATCACATGTGCGTGTCACAAAAATAAGGCTAATTCTCACTAGACACAAATAACTCATCTCAAGTCATCACTTTAGAATCTAAAGCCAAGTAGTACTCAAGCATCCAAGATTTCATCCATTAGCTCAAACCTTAAGTTTTAACAATCAAATTTAATTTATTTTCAAGAGATTCTAAAATGACATGAAGACAACCTATAGGGATACATTTATTCCTATTCACTAAGAACAAAAGTGCTAAAAGAGATAACATGGTATTTACAGTGTCTATTTATTCATTTTATTTTACCTAAGAATTTATTATCAACTACTCACTCCAAAAAGAAACATTTACTTCTGAAAACATGAAAATGATATATACAATGAAATGTAGGTGCAAGAAAAGTAAACTCCCCTTAAGTTGGGTAGATAGCGTCTTTGATGTACAAACCATCCACCTCTAGCTCCTTTAATTCTTCAAAATACTTTTTGAGCCGGTGGCCATTGACTTTCCATACAAAACCATTAGCTTCCTCTCTAATTTCAACAACTCCATAGGGAAAAATGTTAGTTACAATAAATGGACTATCCCACCTTGACCTTAACTTACCTCTTATCAATTTGAGCCTTGATTTATACAATAAGACCTTGTCATCAATTTGGAAATCTTTTTTCAATATGTGCTTGTTATGGAAATTTTTGGTCTTTTCCTTGTAGATCCTTGAATTTTCAAATGCCTCTAGCCGAATCTCTTCAAGCTCTTGAAGTTGAAGTTTTCTCTCTTCTCCTATCTTGGTAGCATCGAAATTACAAGCCTTCACCGCCCAATATGCTTTGTGCTCTATTTCCACGGGAAGATGACAAGCTTTACCATAGACCAAGCGGCAGGGAGACATGCCAATCGGAGTCTTGAATGTCGTTCTATAGGCCCAAAGTGCATCATCTAGCCTTTTGCTCCAATCCTTTCTAGTGGGCCCAACAGTCTTTTTCAAAATGGATTTGATCTCTCTGTTAGAAATTTCAGCCTGTCCATTTGTTTGGGGATGGTAGGATGTAGAAACCTTATGTACAACCCCATATTTACTAAGCAATGCCTTCATGTGTTTATTGCAAAAATGAGATCCTTGGTCACTTATTATGGCTCTTGGAATTCCAAACATGCAGAAAATGTGTGACCTAACAAAACTAACAACAACAGAAGAATCATCAGTCTTGGAGAGAATGACCTCCACCCATTTAGAAACATAATCCACAGCAAGTAAAATGTACAAATAACCATAAGATGCAGGAAAAGGTCCCATAAAATCTATTCCCCAAACATCAAAAATCTCACAGAAAAGTATAGCGTTTTGGGGCATCTCATTTCTCGCTCCTATGTTCCCAGTTCGCTGACATCTATCACAGTTTTTATAAAATACATATGAATCATAAAATAGGGTGGACCAGTACAATCCACACTCTAGCACTTTCCTAGCAGTTCTTTGGGGTCCAAAATACCCCCCACAAGCTGATGAATGGCAAAATGTAAGGACAGAAGAAAACTCATGATCTGGTACGCATCTCCTAATTATTTGATCATTACAAAACTTCCATAAATAAGGATCATCCCACACATAAAATTTTGCATCGCTTTTAAGTTTATCTTTTTGAGCTTTAGAAAAATGTGTGGGAAAAACACGTGCTACCAAAAAATTAACTAGGTCTGCATACCAAGGGGTCTCACCATGTACTACAATAAGGTGCTTATCTCTAAAATCATCGTCAATGGTGGTAGGAGATCCATCTCCTTCAATTCTGCTCAAGTGATCTACAACTAGGTTTTCTTTACCACTTCTATCTCTGATCTCCAGGTCAAATTCTTGGAGTAGGAGCATCCATCTGATCAGTCTAGGTTTAGCATCAGGCTTTTTCAACAAGTATTTTAGAGCTGCATGATCAGAAAAAATAATAACATGTGAGTACAATAAATAAGATCTGAAACGGTCTAAAGCAAAAACTATAGCAAGAAGCTCCTTTTTAGTGGTGGTGTAGTTTACTTGTGCGGCATCTAGGGTTTTGGAGGCATAGCAGATGACATGAGGTGCTCCATCAACCCTCTGTGCTAGAACAACTCCCACTGCAAAATTAGATGCATCACACATTAATTCAAAGGGTAAATTCCAATCATGTGATTTAATAATAGGAGCTGAGGTAAGAGCCTCCCTAAGTATGTGAAAAGCTTTTTTGCACTTATCATCAAAACAAAAATCCACCTCTTTTTGCAAAAGTCTTGTCAAAGGTCGAGCAATATCACTAAAGTCTCTAATAAATCTGCGGTAGAAACCTGCATGTCCAAGAAAAGCACGAACATCCCGTACGCATACGGGGTAAGATAAAGAAGAAATAATACTTATTTTTGCAGGATCTACCTCTATACCTCTCCTAGAGACTATATGTCCAAGTACAATACCATACTCTACCATGAAGTGGCATTTTTCAAAATTAAGCACAAGGTTAGTCTCAATGCAACGGTGTAAAACCCTAGACAAATTTTCTAAGCATGAATCAAAAGACGTGCCAAAAACTAAAAAATCATCCATAAATATCTCCATACAATGCTCTAACAACTCACCAAATATACTTACCATGCATCGCTGAAATGTTCCTGGTGCATTGCAGAGTCCAAAAGGCATCCGTTTGTAGGCAAAAGTGCCAAAGGGGCAAGTGAAGGTAGTCTTCTCTTGGTCCTCTGGATCTATACAAATCTGAAAGTAGCCTGAATAACCATCCAAAAAATAATAATGGGACTTCCCTGCCAGTCTTTCAAGCATCTGATCAATAAAGGGTAAAGGGAAGTGATCTTTCCTTGTGACCTTGTTGAGCTTCATGTAATCAATGCAGACTCTCTAGGAATTCTTAACTCTGGTGGGCACTAGTTCGTTGCTTCCATCTTCCACCACTGTCACTCCAGATTTCTTAGGCACCACGTGTATGGGACTAACCCACTGACTGTCAGAAATGGGGTAAATGATACCTGCCTGTAGAAGTCAAGTCACCTCTTTCTTTACAACGTCCAAAATAAGTGGATTAAGTCTCCTTTGTGGCTGCCTCACGAGTTTAACATTTTCTTCCAAGAATATCCTGTGCATACAGATAGCTGGCTTGATACCTGGTATATCTGATAAAGTCCACTCAATTGCCTTCTTGTAATGCCTCAGGATTTGCAATAATTTCTCTTCCTGCTCTGACTCCAAATGCTGTGCAATAATCACTGGAAAATTCTGCTCCTCTCCTAGGTACACATACTTCAGATGGTCTAGAAGTGGCTTAAGCTCAATCTGTCCCTGCTCAGTGGGTATGAGTGATCCTTGGGGCTCTGTGCAATCCCCTACACTATCATACCTATGCTCTGAATCCTTGTAATCTCAATAGAAGTAGGTGATCCTTGGGGCTTTGTGCAATCCCTTATACCTAGAAAATCCTCACCAGCTGGAAGTGAATCTGAAATATCCTCAGTCTCCATAGTAAGTACTCCCTCAGCCTCCTCTGAATACATAACTCCTCCAGAAAAATCATGTAGAACTCCCTCAGCCTCTAACTCTGTATCAACCAGTCCATCCAAAATGTCAATGCTCATAATAGAGTGATCTTCCCTAGGGTGCTTCATGGCATCGAATATACTAAACTAGACTACTGTGTCCCCCACTTCCATCGAAAGTGTTCCGGCATAAACGTCAATTTTTGTCCTGGCCGTCTTCAGAAAAGGCCTCCCAAGGATAAGTGGGGATATATGTGCAAGATAGTCTCCCTCCATGTCTAGAATGTAGAAGTCTGCAGGGAAAATCAACTCTTTAACTCTTACCAAAACATCTTCTATAACTCCTGCTGAATGGGTCTGGCTTCTGTCTGCTAGCTGAATTACTACTCCAGTGGGCTGTAGAGGGCCAATGCCAAGCATCTGGAAAATCGACCTGGGCATTACATTGATGGAGGCTCCCAAGTCTAGCATGGCGTCATGAAACATAGTCCTCCCTATCTCATATGATACAGTAAAAACTCCAGGGTCTTCACACTTCTGAGGAATGACATGAATAAGTGCTGAAATATTTTTCCCCAAGCTGACCAACTCATTCTCCTTAAGCTTCTTTTTGTGAACACATAAATCTTTCAGGAACTTGACATACTTAGGAATCTGTTTAATCATGGTCAACAGGGGTACATTAATTTCTACTTTGCTAAAAAGTTTTACCATCTCATTGTACTCTTTGGCTTTCTCCTCCTTCACTTGTCTTTTGGCTTGAGTTTTTCGCTGTGGAAAAGGCAAGGGAACCCTCATTTCATCCTCTTGAACCGAATTTTTAGGGGTTGAATTGTGAGCTGCTGTCCCACTCAATGTAGCTGTTGTGATGTTGGTTCCGGGGCTGATTTCTCCCTCATTATCCACCGAAATCATAGGATTACTTGATGAAGGAGTTAAGCACGGACTAGGGGTGGAATCAACTGATTTTGAAGTGATTTCGGGGCTGATTGGTGCTGAAAATGTAAGTGCTGCCCTGTTTTCAAAAAATTCTGCTCTTGGACTCTTTTGAGATGAAGTAACCTTCCCACTCCTCAAAGTAATAGCGCTAACATTTCCCTTTGGATTGGGAATAGCTTGAGAAGGTAATTGGCTTGATTCTTGAGCTTGACTTTGATTTATCCCACTAGCCAATTGTCCAATTTGCCTTTCGAGGTTTTGTATGGCGGGATCATTCCTTTGTTGTTGTAAAAGTTGTTGAAGCATCTCCTCTATTCTTTGTTGTTGTGCATTTCCTCCACTAGAACCTCCATAGCCCCCTTGGTTAGCATGAGACTTTGATTGCCCTTGAAATATAGAAGTAGGTTGTTGAAATTGTGGAACTTGCTGAGATCCTTGGAAGTAGGGTTGTTGGGGCTGATTATAGGGCTGAAATGGTGGAGAAAATTGCTGAGAATTATAGCCCTGAAAATTCTGGTTTTGAAGTGGAAATTGCTGTGGTGAGGACTGAAATTGAACGGGCTGGAAATTCTGATTCGAGGGCTGAAATTTTGGTTGTAAGGTTGTGAGGGTTGGAAAACTTGCTGGGTTTGAGGTTGGAACGTCTGAAATGTTTGAAAACCTTGCTGCCCTTGCTGAATTAGCTGGAATTGAGGCTGGAATTGCTGAAATTGGGGTTGAAATTGCTGCTACGGTTGCTGGAAATTTGGCTAAAATGTAGGCTGGAAAACTTGCTGATTTTGCTGCGTTTGCTGGAATTGCTGTTGTGGTTGCTGGAATTGCTGTTGTGAGGAGTTTTGTTGGTAGAAAGAATTTTCATATTTCAGATTTGGATGATCCCTCCAACCAGGGGTTATTCCGGGCTTGAAATTGTCCCCTAACCAACGCCGCTATTGTCTCATCTTGTTGGAGGTTGGGACATGAATCTGAATTATGTTCCTGACTAGAGAAAATACCACATACCCTCATCACTCGGCTTGATTGTGAAGGTGCCGAAAGATTTGGATTTTGACTTGCATTATTAACAGATATTTGCTTTATCAAAGATGTGAGCTCTACCAAAGAATTCTTAATCTCCCTTTGTTCATTAGAAGCCATCTGGACCTCATTCACTCCTCTGGTGGACAGTGCTCTGCTTCCAAACTGCTGTGAGTTCTCTGCCATGTTAGAAATCAGCTCCCTAGCTTGATCCGGTGTTTTGTTAACTAGGGCTCCTCCAGCTGCAGCATCTATCATAATCCTATCCATCTGCAATAAGCCCTCGTAGAAGTACTGAATAAGGAGTTGCTCGCTGATCTGATGTTGTGGGCAACTGGAGCAAAGTTTGTTGAATCTCTCCCAGTAGTCATAAAGAGTCTCCCCCACCACTTGCTGTATACCACATATGCTCTTTCTAATGATTGCAGTTCTGGAGGCTGGGAAATATTTTTCTAGAAACGCCTTCTTCATGGAAATCCAGCTAGACACATACCTAGTAGGTAAATAGTAGAACCAATCCTTTGCTGCTCCAGTCAGGGAAAAGGGAAAAGCCCTCAGCTTGATATCTTCCTCTGAAATACCCTGAGGCTTCATGGTGGAGCAGACAACATGAAATTCATGCAGATGTCTATTTGGATCTTCTCCAGATAATCCTTGAAATTTAGGCAACAAGTGGATGAGTCCAGATCTAAGCTCAAAATCGCCAGCCAGCTCTGGATAAGCAATGCTGGAATATTGAAATGTGTCATCTGGTGCTGCGAGTTCTTTCATAGTCTTCTGGTGGTCTGCCATGATACTTCTTGAATGAGTAGGAATAAACTGAAGAGGAGGAATATCAATAGCCTCTGAAATTATGCCTTGGCTCCTCCTTGCTCTGAAAGTTCTCTCAATTTCAGGGTCAAATTCTTCGAGATCACCACTTGCTGACCTGGTCATAAAATAAACAAATCACAACAAATGTGTATGGAAAAATGGAACAGATAAAGTAAATCACAAGATATAGCAGTAAGCGCAAAAATGGATTAAGAGAAATATGAAATAAGCTCACAAGCAAAAATCAAACAACTCAACTAGTAGCTCCCCGGCAACGGTGCCAAAAATTTTGATAGACCCAAAAGTGGCTGTCACAAACGTGGGTCTCAAATTTAGATATTCGTAAAGCTGGAAACCCTTTTTTGCTAGCAAGGATAAAAAGGTAGTAAAGGGGCCACAGGTCGTATTTTTTTTAGGGCTAGTTAAGGTTGTTTGATTCGAGCTCGAGTTTATGTATCGTCAGATATTTTTGGGTTTCAGATAAGATTTAGGTTTGGTTTCAATTAGAAATGAAAACACAATGAAAAGTAAAGACACTTAGCTGAACGAAATTAAACGAGGTAGAATCAACTAAGGAACTCAACTAATGGAAACTTAATGAACCAATGCAACTTAGCCGAATTTGGGAAACAAATCTGAACTCAAGTGCAAGTGTACACTACAAATTGCATTTAACTCCAAGATTTACCACTCAAAACTGAAACTTAACTTGATACAAATGCAGCAATTAAAACTTGATACGCAAGGAATAAAGCTTATGTGTCGAAATGAGACTACAATTCAGAAACAAACCAAATGCAAATGAAACTGATTTCCAGCACAACCATACACTAAAGATAGGTTTACTCCTGATACAAATCAGTGCAGAAATTCAACATGCAGAAATTCAGCAAACTTGGCATGCAGACAAGGAAAGCTGATGTGTCGAAATTGATACTAATGGAGAACTAACATCTAACAACTAAGAATCAAAACTGATCGATGCAGCATTGGACAACACAGCTATAAATGAAGTGATATGCAGGGATGAGTAAGGAAATTCAGAACTCGAAAGTTAATCATTTCAGACACAAGCTTGATGCAGAAATGATGCGCAGGAATGCAAAAATTCAGAAATGATACGATTTCAAAAACAAACTTGCAACTGAGATCGGTTGTACCAAACTAGTATTAAAAAATGATTCAGAAATAAACTAGACTCACTGATATAAAATTCAGGAACTAAAGGACTGATATGCAGAATGAAAAGGCTGATACGCAGCAATAAAACTGGAACGCAAGCATTGAGTCATGAACTAAACTGAAATTGAGAACAATTGTTCACTAAACAAGCTCCCTAGCTACTTAATTTACAGGACTGAGCCCTAATTACGACAAAAATAATTCAGAAAAGAAGGCTAAACATTCTGATACAAAAATTCAGAACTGAAATAACTTGCAGAAATTGAAATTACAGCTAATAACAGAAATGCATTAAGAAAACTCTCATCAATCCCTTCCCTTAGCTCAAGATCTTCTTGCCGTCACACAAGAGTGAGCCTCGAACCCGTAAGCTCAACAAATCGCTGGGAAAACTGTCTCAGTAAGCAAATCAAACTCAAACTCTGCTCAAATATGAAAAACCCATTCGATCTCTTCACTCTCGCTGTGGTTGATTGCGACGATGGCTTGGGGATGATCAGAGCACTCCAGAGGACCCTTTAGATAGCTCAGATAGATGAAAATGGCACACAAATGAGACCAAGGCAATCAAACGGCAGAACTGATGAAACCTCAATCAGCTCTGTTTTTGAGCAAAATGGAGCTGGAATCTTCACGGAGAGATCTTCCCAATGATCTAGAACTTGATCTAAGGTCGAAATTGATGTGGTCACGCCCTCAGATGAAGAAAATTTGAAGAAAAACGGTGAAGAAAAACTCAAGAACTGAGCTGCGGCGAAGAAGACGCGACAAGCTGCAACCTGTGGAGAAATTAGTTTAAATACTTAGCAATGGACAACCCAGATTTCCTTAACTCCATCCAATGGCTGGATCTCTTCAGATCTGAACCAAAACTTCCAGATGTTGATCAAGGGTCAGGATCTACCTCGCAGTAGCTCGGATCTTTCAGATTTGCAACGGATGGCTCAGATCAACCTGATCTCTGAATGGACGATTAGATCCCTCTGATCTTGATCCAACGGCTAAATGATCTCTGATTTGGATGAAACCTTCAGATCTTGATCCAACTGCTTGATTAACCTTAACCCCAGCTCGAATTCACCAGATCAGTGGCGGATGGTCCAGATCTTCCCTTTTCTTGAATGGATGGTCTAGAACATCTTGAGCTTGATCCAACGGTCAGATTACTTCTGATTTGGCTGAAATTTTCAGATCTTGATCTATGGTCATGATTGACTCTATCTTGAACTCGGATTGACTAGAAGTTGACCGATGGCTCATATCTAACCATTTTTGAATCGGACGGCCCGTATTAGTCGATGCTTGATCACTCGATCCGGGTCCACTTCGACTCAAGTCTGACCCAGCATGGCCTAGGTCCATGATCCTTCCAAGCCTACAAAAGTAGATTAACAATTTAGTGACAAAATAATTCAAATGTATTAAGATTTACAATAAAGCCCAAAATAGAATAGATTCATGAAACCTAGGCTAAATTCAATATTAAGCAAGTGAAATATGGGTCAAACATAGATTTAAGAATCTGAAATGATCAGTAAAATAACACTTATCAATACTCCCTGTATCGGATGCTATTCAGAGTCGACTCCAACGCCCTGGAGTTGTCCGTGCATGTTCAAGCTTCGCTAGCTCGCAGGTCTTTTGTGACCTCGGTCTGCATTTAGCCCTCCTGTTGAACCCGCCGGACCTCAACCTCGAGCTCGACCACTCTCTGCTTCATGGATGTTATCTCACGCTTCAGAGGCATTCATCGCCCAAGAGTCAAGCACTTGGATGTGGCCTAGTGGTGGGAGTAGTAAGATCTTACAGTATAAGTAAGTGTAATAAAGAAAAATGTGTAAAATTGTATCTTCAGAAGAAACTCGTATAGCCGAGAAATTATCTCAAATGAGCCCACCTCTTTGAGAGAGACGATATACTCCTCATTGCGTTTCTTCATTGCCTCCCAACTTTTGGGAGAAGGAATGCCCAAGATAGCAGCAGAGGGGCGGGTTTGGGGGGGGTGTCCACCTGGCAGATAGCCTCGATGGGTACAACAGATGGCCCGAGAAAATTGTCACTTGAGCTAGAGGAAATCTCTTCGTTGGGCTGAAAACCCCTAAGTCGGCTATCGGATCTGCAGGCATTGTTGTCCAATCCTAGCCACCTTTTCAGCTGCTTGCACCTTTTTTCGAAGGCGGTCACTCGTTGGCTCAAGTTCTTTAAATTGGACAGTCTTGCCCTTGGACCTGACGGTAATTGGGGAACGAAGGATGGGTTGTCTTTCCAATTGCTCGGTTGGTTGCTCGGACTCTTTGGGCAACTTGGCACCAAGAGTCAAATCTGGGTGATCTTCTTCGGGCTGCATGACGTCATCGGGCCCCTCTGCAGTCAAGGGTAATCCCTTTTGACATTTAGACAGAGAAATAATATCCTCATCGTACTTAGGAGCAGTGATGTAGGCTCGGCCTGATTGGAGTTTGCACTTCGGAGGAATGGGAGTTGGTCCTTGCTTCCGGGTGTCGACTGATAATTCAGCCTCCCCCCCCCCCCTCGGACTGTAGGAGAAGCAATCTTAGCATGGATGGTTGGGAACTAGCTTCCCGAGCCAGGTCGATTTCAGGAAAAGTAATCAGTTCCGATGGGGCACTGGTCTCTCTTACAGCTGCGAGTGCGG
This sequence comes from Boesenbergia rotunda, assembly GCA_024364735.1. Lineage (NCBI taxonomy): Eukaryota > Viridiplantae > Streptophyta > Magnoliopsida > Zingiberales > Zingiberaceae > Boesenbergia > Boesenbergia rotunda. Next base: position 17,701 of record JAGFNQ010001299.1, on the reverse strand, counting down.
AGGGGGAGGGGCTTGGCTCTTGAGTAGTTGGTGACTCCACAGGGATATGCTTGTGAGTGTGAGTCCTCTCAGAGTCTCTATTTGACTCGGAAGGAGGATCTCCTAGGATGTAGGGAGGAGTTAATAACTTTTCCTTTGCCAACTCCCATTTGAGCAATTTGCTCATTGATCGGGCGAGCATGGTGGGTTCTGCAAAAATTCAATGAAAATCAGTTAGTATAAATAAGCATTAATAAAGATAAAGGACTTATTGAGGTCGCAGTCAAGGTCGGTAGTCTTGGGGCAAATCTTGACTCAGTACAAGAGCCCTTCACATTGGACCATAGCGAGGCCATGAAATTCCATCCCAGTAAGTATTCCTTTGGCTTGCCGGTACCCCGGATCATACTAAAAGTCACTTAACTCTGGGATAGGGGATAGTTTGTTTAGCCAGCGGGTCGGGGAGAAAGGGTGCTCGAAAAGTTTGATAAAAAAAAAATCTTTCCTTCCATCCCTTATGCGAGGACGGAAGGCCGCCTATGAACTTATAGCCAGCTTGGACAGTGAAGTTAAAGGCCACTCTGGACGCGAGGTTTGGGAGGGAAAAATAATGGAAAGAGCGAGGAGTCAGAGATATCCTAAATAGCTTGAACAGAATGAGCGCCCCGCTTATCTGAGCAAAGGCATTTGGGGTCACTTATTGGAGAGGAATGTCAAAATTGGGATATAGACATAAAGAAAGGGGAGATCGAAAAGCAGAGGCCAAACTCTACTTGGCTTAAGAAGAAGGTGTAGAACCCTATAGGAGGTTCTACAAGAGATTAATCAATCTTGGGTACCCAGACTTCAAAATCATCGAAAATGCCGTAAGCTTCACAGACAGTTCGCAAAACTCTGGGCTTAACCTTAGAGGATATGGTCTCATACCATTTCGGCTGGTAGACCTGCCCCTTTTCTTTCCCCGAGTGTTCTCCTTTTCCGCTCTTTCCTATATCTATTCCTTTCTTTCCTTCTCCCTTTCCACTCTTTCCCATGATTTTATGGCTAAGGGAGAAAGCTAAGGGAGAGGTATGGATGATCAAGGATGGAGAAGAAGAGGACGATGGCCGGACAAAACTTACACGGAAAAAGATTTCAGCAAAGGAAGTTGAGGTGTGCAAGCTCCGATTGTCGGGGGTGCAAACGAGCAGATGATAATCTCCTCGCCCCCTTTTATAGGAAAACCACAATAGTACATGATGGATGGATGTAGAACACATGGTCGAAGAGCTACCGTGGATTTCGGAAGTCTGCGGCTCACTATAGCCGTCGGTTATATGCCTTACCTAGCACGTCAAGTAAAAGACACCTCGAGGAGATCGCGCTGCGTGGCGCCAGTCATTCGCAAGGGTGATCTCCCGTCATTAATATACCCTATGCGCTCTTAATAAGTGATTGACAGTCATTAATCATAGCACATAGGAACTCGTGAAACTCTTGGGTCTAATGCAGATGGCCCCCGTCGCGAATGCTTCGATTCCTTGGATCCATGAATAGTTAATATTGAAAAATGCTGAGACCATTTCTTATTCACACTTCTTTCTCTCAAATAACCACAAATCCAATCAGTCAGGCAATCTTCTTTAGATTAGACTTAATGGGAAGCTTGTGATTGGGATATTATCTAGAGGCACACATGTGGCTCGCAGAGGCTACGTGACATGACTACAATGACAGGGAAAGAAGTGCCCGAGACCACCTCGGGAGAGGAGTGCCCGAGGTCAACTTGGGAGTGAAGGGCCTGAGGCCAATTCGGGAGAGAAGGGCTCGAGTCCATCTCGGGACAGAAGGGCTAGAGTCCCTGTCAGGGAAGAAGTGCCCGAGGCCATGGAAGGGAAGGAGTGTCGGACCCAGGTAATACATCCAAGCCTGACTTGGGAAGTTCACCCCTAGTGGGAGATTTCGATTGGGAAAATGTCTGAGAGCTCAGTAGAGTGTTTGGCCTCGGTTGGCCTATCACTCAGGAACTCATTGATGATGTTCCTAAACACCTTTGGAGTACTGGCAGAGCCTTAATGACAAAAAGGGAGAGCAACCTGGAATGATGATGGTAAACTTAATATGCATAGCGATGGTTACCAGCAAACCCCTTGTGTATAACAGTTGGCAGACAGTTACGACCTGGAACACACGGAAATAGGGGAGTATCAATTTTCAGCACCTCCCTTGAGTAGAACAACTGGCAGACAGTTACAACCTGGAACGCACGGAAACATGGGAGGTGATTACAATAGCATCTAGTGCTCGAAGGAAAGGGGCAGCGATTATATAAGGTGCTAAGACACCTAGGTAATCCACTCTGAATTCTCTGGACTCTGGACATTTCTTGCTTTCCGACTTTTTCCTATTTTGAAGGGCTTTCTGACTTCAGCGTTGGAGAGGACTCCGTCGGAACTCCTTTCGTTGTGTTCCTTTAACGCTCGTGTTAACCTCGCAAACATCTAGACTCAGGCACCCCTTGTTATCACCCAATATCGTACCCCAGGATTTGTTATCTATATAGTTCACTTCCGAACTATATATATATATATGCGCTATGCGCTACATAGTACATGACTATTGATAGTCCCGAATCTACTAGTTTAAATTGTCACGAGTTGGAACCATCAGAATTTATAAATGAATGAAATGCTGGAAACCCTTTTTACAATCAAAATCTAAGAATGTAGTATAGGGGCCACAGGTCGTATTTTTCTCGGGGCTAGTTGTCGTGTTTGATTCGAACTCGTGTTTGTGTGTCGTTTGTGTTTTCGGGTTTCAAACCAAAATTGGGTTTTGGGTTGCAATTGGAAATGAAAACATCAAGGATAAATAAAAAAAACTCAACTCATGAACTAAACAAGAGATGGCAATTGATGAGCTTAACTATTAAACAACTTAATCAAACCAATGAGACTTGACCGAATTTGGAAAACAAATATGAATTCAAATTGTAAGAGTACATCACGACTTGTATTGATCTTCAGGAATTACCTCTCCGTGCCAAAGCATTCACTTGATACAAAACACACCAATGAGACAACTTGATACTAAAATGGAACAACTCATGTGCCAAAAAAGAAAACTTATACTGAGTGTAAGAAACTGACAATTCAAAATCAGTTAATCAAATTCAGCTTGAAATCAAGCTCATAGTGACATGCTCAGCATGGATGAGTGAAGAAATTCGGATTGGAATGGAGCAACTCAGAAATGCATCTAGACTGCAGACTTCAACTTGCAGAATTTAAACTGCAGAAGCATGTTTCTGCAGAACTGAAAAAATCCGGACTGTCCATGAATGCATCAATTCGAATGCAAAAACTTCAGACTGTAGAATCATGAATTCAGAATCAATTCATTGCTACAAGGTACTGATACTCAGAAATTACACTAGTTAGTTCAGAAACAAGTCAGATTTTGCAGAAACTGTCATTGATTTGCAGCAACAATTCGGAGCAGAACCTGATGTGCACGATTGCAGGATCTGGGTGCAATATTGAAAGAGAAATGCTTTATAAACGAATGCAGGAATGCAGCAACTAATTAGGCAAAGATCTAATAGATGCAAGCTGGAAACTACTTGGCACAAATCTCAGAAACTACAACTAAAAGAAAATGTTCAGACTTAATACTGAACTTGCTGCAACTGTGTTGGCACACAATCTGGGTTGGCACGCAACAATAGGACTGCAGGAAACTACACTTAAATGTTATTCTATCTAAGCAAACTATCTATCTAATTCGAGAGCAACAATTAACAACTAAACAACTCGGAATCAACTCAGAAAACAAGAATTCTGAGACAAATCAGAAATGGCACGCAACAGGTAACACTGAAAAGCAACAATAAAACGAGAATTAAACTACAATTACAAACTATCATTCACTAAACAAGTTAACTAGCTAACTACGTGCAAGAATTTAACCTAATTGAGCTAGAACAATTCAGTAAACGAAATTAAGTAATCTGAAACCAAAAACAGACTGCAGAAACGAATTTAACAATAGAAACGGAATTACAGCTAAAAAAAACTAAAATTAACCAATGAAACTACTCCTCAATCCTTCCCTGATATCAAAATCTTCTTAGTCGTCAAGCAAGAGCTGGCCTCGAACCCCTAAGCACAGTAGATCATTGGAAATCAGATTGGATTAGTGAACTCTGCTCAAACTGCGCAAGCTGGGAATTTCCAATCCAAACGCTTCGATCTCGGTTTGTTGAGCTGCGATGATGATTTGGAGAAGACCTGAGCTCACCTGAGAACCCCTACAAGTGGCTCAGGTCGTCGGAAATGGGTTGTGCTGAGATTCCAACGCTCGGACTACAAAGGATGCCGAAACCCTCAAACAACCTTTGTCAGGAAGAAACAGGAGCTGAATTCTCCACCGAATCGATCTTCAATGATCCAGATGATGAACACAGGTCAAGATTGAGTGGTCGCGCCTCGAATTGAAGGAAAATTGAAGCAAAAACCAAAAACTATGAAGAACACGAAGTTTGCGGCGAAGACGCGACAGGGAAGACTGCGCAGAAAATTTGATTAAATAGTTATCAACTGACGGCTGTGATTGATTGGAGGAGATCCAACGGCTGATCTTGATCGGATTTGAGCCAAACTTTAATGATGGTGATCTGTGGTCAGGATCTGCCTTGGGGTATCTCGGATCCTCCAGATTTGCAACGGATGGTCCAGATCAACTCAATCTGTGAATGGACGCTCTAGAGCCCTCCAAGCTTGATCCAACGGTTGATTTAGCTCTGATTGGGATGAAACCTTCAGATCTTGATCATAGAGCTTGATCAACCCTAACCCTAGCTCGGATTGCTTCAGATCATCCCGGATGGCTCAGATCTAGCCACTCTTGAATCGGACGGCCCGGATTAATTGTAAGCTTGATAATTCGATCCAGTTCACATCCGACTCAAGTTTGACCCAATATGCCCTAGGTCCAGGATCCTTTCATGCCTACAAAAATATATCATAAAATTAGTGGCCAAATAATCCCAAAATTGTGTAAATTTGCAATTAAGTCCAAAATAAGAGAAAGTTCCAAAACCTAGGGTAAAATCATAATTAAGCAATAAAAGCATGGGTCAAACATGGATTTTAGCAATTAAAATAATCAATAAAATGGTGCTTATCAACTATGCATAGCATATCAACTGTATTTTTTTAAATATTGTGTTTAAGATTTAAGATTTATGATTTAGACGGTGATCCTGTCGACAAGCGAAGACCGGTTCTCACTCGGATGACTCGGTCTGACCAAGACGACTCGGTCTGCTGTAGCACGGGGGGTCAGACTCGAGCTGAAGAGGAGTCAAGATGCAGTCACTCGGCTCGGACCAAAGTGGGGCACTCAAAGTAGTGGTGTGGTTGCAAAGTGGCAGCAATCCTTTCTTTGGAGCCCCAAGGGGGATTTATATAGGGGAGGGGAAGCTCTCTACCTTGTCAGAGCTGTCATGTCTCATTAATGAATGGTCAGTTGGCAGACTGAACTAATGGTAGCCTTAGCTGCTCTGTGAGACTGCCACAGCCGCCTGACAGTCTGTCTAGGTTGTCCCCTCTGACCCCCATTAATGTTGGCTGCTCTGTCAGGTCATGAGTATGTCAAAAGTCCTCTTCTGACAATGGGGAAATTTGGTTGATCTTTACTGCTGTTGCGACCCTTCACTCACTCTAGGGTCGGCCACCCTGGGTCTGTCACCCTGGGTCGGCCACCCTGGGTCTGTCACTCTGGGTCGGCCACTCTGGGTCGGCCACCCTAGGTCGGCCACTCTGGGTCGACCACTCTGGGTTGGCCACCCTGTCACTCTGGATCGGCCACCCTGGGTCAGCCACTCTCCCACTCGGGGTCGGCCACTCGGCCAGTCGGGGTCGGCCACTCGACCACTCGGGGTCAGCCAGTCGCCAGTCGGCCACTCTGCCACTCTAGGTCAGCCAGTCGGGGTCGGCCACTCGGCCAGTCGGGGTTGGCCACTCGGCCAATCGGGGTCATCCAGTCGGCCACTCGGCCAGTCGGGGTCGGCCACTCGGGGTCAGCTAGTCGGCCAGTCGGGGTCGGCCAGTCGACCACTTTGCCACTCTGGGTCGGCCACCCTGGGTCAGCCACTCGGCCACTCGGGGTCGGCCACTCGGCCACTCGGGGTCAACCACTCGGCCACTCGGGGCCAGCCAGTCGGTCAGTCGGCCACTCGGGGTCGGCCACTCTGGGTCGACCACTCTGGGTCGGCCACCCTGTCACTCTGGGTCGGCCACCCTGGGTCAGCCACCCCTGGGTCACTCTGGGTCGGCAACCCTGGGTCAGCCACCCTGGGTCAGCCACTGTGCCACTCTGGGTCGGCCACCCTGTCACTCGGGGAAGGCCACTCGGGGTCGACCACTCGGCCAGTCGGGGTCGGCCACTCAGTCACTCGGGGTCAGCCAGTCGGCCAGTCGGGGTCAGCCAGTCGGGGTCGGCCACTTGGCCAGTCGGGATCGGCCACTCGGGGTCAGCCAGTCGGCAAGTCGGGGTCGGCCAGTTGACCACTCTGCCACTCTGGGTCGGCCACCCACTCTGGGTCGCCCACCCTAGGTCGGCCACTCTGGGTCGGCCACCCTGGGTTGGCCACTCTGGGTCAGCTACCCTGGGTCAGCCACTCTACCACTCGGGGTCGGCCACTCGGCCACTCGGGGTCAGCCTGTCGGTCAGTCGACCACTCTGGGTCGGCCACTCTGGGTCGACCACTCTGGGTCGGCCACCTTGTCACTCTGGGTCGGCCACCCTGGGTCGGCCACCCTGTCACTCTGGGTCGGCCACCCTGGGTCGGCCACCCTGTCACTCTGGGTCGACCACTCTGGGTCGGCCACCCTGTCACTCTGGGTCGGCCACCCTGGGTCAGCCACTCTGCCAGTCGGGGTCGGCCACTCGGGGTCGGCCACTCGGGGTCAGCCAGTCGGCCAGTCGGGATCGGCTACCCTAGGTCTGTCACTCTTGGTGACCCCGACCGGGAGACCCCGCCTGGGAGGCCTATTGCTTACCGAACACTCATGAAGAGATCTGACAAAACGCTTCTGCTTTATCCCGACTAAACTTTCTCGACCGGTGATCCCCGACCGCTAAAGTTCTCGGCCGGGTACATCTGCTCGAGTGCCACTGATTGGGCCCCGTCTCAAGTTGCTTCGAATCCTGATCCTCTTAGCCAGATCAGTATCTAGCGCACTAATCCGATACTGAACCCGACCCACTTTGTCTGACCCAGACCCAATCCGACCGAGCCCCTAATCAGCTCTAAAAACTTACCCGACCGGATCACAAGCCTCCCCTTCAAGTCTAGTCGAAGGAGGCGTCAAGTCCGACTGACTAGGCTGCTTGCCTGGTCGGATAAACCCTACTTTCGCACCCCTGACCCTCATTACGGCCTCAAGATCTTTATCCTTAAATGTCGAGTCCCCTGTCAAGTCATCCATCAATGCATCTGCCACGAGTTTATCTCCCTGGATCACATATCTCCCCTTCAAGTCTAGTCGAAGGAGGCGCGAGTCTGACTAACTAGACTAAATCTAGTGGTTTGACTTATTCCACCCATACTTTCTATCCTGGAATTAGGTTGGAATGGATCTCCTATGATAGAAGAACAACCAATCAGAAGTCACGGGTGGATTTTACCCAGTTAATTAGGGGGCGTTTGGTTTGGGTATTTTCTGTTTTCGTTTTCTTATTTTCTAGAAAATGTTGTTTGGTTGGCATTTTCTAACTCTATTTTCTGGAAAATGAGATGCCATTTTCTAAGAAAATAGAAAATGACAAAATATCATTTTCTGAGGAAAACAGAAAATGCGGCAGCAAAAATGGAAAACGGGAAAACGTGGCGTTCTCGAGCCCTATCCCGTGCATCTCCTTTTTTATTCCCTCTGCCGCTCGCCGATCGTCGCTCGCATCACGACGACGACTGCGGCGACGACGATCCTGGAAGAGTAAGTCCTCTGCTCGCCCTCTATTCTCCACTTGGCCGCCGACGACGACTGCGGCGACTTCGAAGACTCCGCTCCACGCTTCCGCTTCCTCGCCCCGCCGCCCTCCTTCGATTTGTACACTATGATACACTGATACAACATAATATAAATACCGAGCCGTAAGGATAACATTCAATCACCGATTCAACACGAGGAAAAGAATACTAAATCAAACCACATAACCCAATTCGTTGGGAGCTAGCAAGCACGCCGGCTACGACTGCTCCCGATCCTCGCCCTCATCCTTGAACGCGACGGTTTGGAGGATCGAAAGCGGAGAAAGGAGAAGAGTCGCCGTTTTGCATCCGACAGTTGAGATTCGAAGTAAGAAAGCGATCGATTTCGAGTATGATCCTATCGCCGAGCGTAGTGGAGCCGCAACCGGGTGACGGTGTAGCGATGAGTGACGTGGATGCCGACGGGACGTCCTCGCGCAGAATGACAGAGCCGTAGGGGGTATCCTCCGACGGAACGGAAGTGGATGTCGCCTGGTGCACGGCCGACCGGCGGGAGGTGGACCTGCTGAGGAAGATGACCGTTAGCAACCTAGCCGGGAGACGTCCCGGCAAGGCACTCCGACGGTCAAGTCAGTACTCCGATGAACAAGAAAAATGATGCAGTATGTGGACGAGGGGCTTCGTGCGCGCGTACCTGATAATGAGGAGGGGAGGGGCTTATATAGCCGGGGAAAAGGACCAAGTCTGACTTGTGTCAGGATTCTCTGACAGGGTCAGAGGATATTGTATGATTATGTCGATTTGAGTATGACCTGTGTCAGGATTCTCTGATAGGGTCAGAAGATATTGTATGATTATGTCGATTTGAGTATGACCTGTGTCAGGATTCTCTGACAGGGTCAGAAGATATTGTATGATTATGTCGATTTGTAACCAACCTTCTTTGTCGTATACTATTTGTCTTATGTGAGGACAAAGACAGGTTTCTGTAAGTCTCTGACAGGCGGCGCCTGTCAGAGAGTGTCAGTTCGCACGAGTGGTGACAGCCTGTTATCTGCAGCTGGTGCAGGTGTATTTTGTCTTTATCCCAGGGTGATTCCGAGAGAGTGCCCGAGTGGACACCGGGACGGCACGCCCGGATGGATATCAAGCATGGGCATAAAGGACTGCCGGGCGGATGCACTCGGATGAACGAGGCATGTAAGCCTTAATGTGGTCGGGCGGGAATACCCGGATAGACGAGGCGTGTAAGCCTTAATGTGGTCGGCCGGGTTTGTCCGGCCGGATGAACCGCTATATTTATTCTAATCGGCCGCCTTGAGTCCGACCGGCCGGCGAAGACCCTGGGCCCGGCCAGGATGTTTGTCGAGTTGGCTGCCCGTACAATGACGTGGACCTTGAAGCTGGCCAGGTCGTTTGCCACGTTGGCTGCCCGTATGGTGCCAAATATAGGGCAGGATCAGGTCGTTTGCCACGTTGGCTGCCCGTATGGTGCCAAATATAGGGCAGGATCAATAGCCTTCCCCTCGAGTCTAGTCGAAGGAGGCGATCAGTTCGACTGACTGGACTACAAGTGTGTACAACCATTCTGCGGCCGAGCGTTTTTTGCCCTTTTAATATCTGGCCGGCTTAACACGATGCTCAACAGCTGTTGCTGTGTATGTCTGCCCTGTCTGGGCGGAAAAAGATTGTTAGTCGAGAGGGGCGTGGGCCGCCACACACCCTTCTTTTTTAACGAGGCCGTCCGGCTGGACGAAGCGTGCTAGGGGAGCGTGGGCCGCCACGCATCCCCGACTAGCCATTGACATGATGAAGATGTCCGGGCGGATGAAGGTTTTGACCGGAGGAACGTGGGCCGCCACGTCCTCGTAAATTGTTAATGCGTCCGACCGGACGAATGTTGTTAGTCGATGAGAGGTATGCTGAACACGTTTGGGCGGGAGAATGTTTGCACAGGATCATTTGCCTTAAGTCGCAAGAAATGTGGAGTGTCACGCGCCCCAAGACGATTTTCTCGGGATAACCCGAGTCAGTCAATTAATGGAGAGTATTTTCCTTTAACAAGTTATTCTAGATATTAAGCAGATGTTGCCCGACCAGAGAGCCGAACTAAGCGCGGGATAATGGTTGTCAGGTAGCCGACCGGTTGATCTGACTAAGGTGTGAGTCACCCCGCGCCCGGTCAGGGAACTAAGCTACTTTAGAGAAATGGCTGTAAGCTAGCCGACTGATTGGTGGTCTTTCCCGAGGGAGGTGGATCGCCACACACCCGGTCAGAGAGCTAAACTAAGGAATCCGGCCAAGTAGAAGCCCACTGGTCGGGGGTTCGGCCTACGGGATGTGGATCGCCACACGCCCGACCGAATTCTGATACGCGCTTCTGGGCGGGCTGATGTTTTAATCAGTCGTCGCCTCAGGCTTCCCAAGGGAATCAACCTTCTGCGTGGGTCGCCACGCCTCCGGTCGGGAACCGCTTAAGGCTTCCGGATGGGCCAATCTTCCACGTGGGCCGCCACGTTTCCGACCGGGAACCAGTCCAGGCTTCCGAGTGGGCTGACGCTTTAAGTCAGTCGCCGACTCAGGCTTCCAAAGGGCACCAACCTTCTGCGTGGGTCGCCACGCCTCCGGTCGGGAACCGCTTTAGGCTTCCGGATGGGCCAATCTTCCACGTGGGCCGCCACGCTTCCGACCGGGAACCAGTCCAGGCATCCGGATGGGCCAATCTTCCACGTGGGCCGCCACGCTTCCGACCGGGAACCAGTCCAGGCTTCCGAGTGGGCTGACGCTTTAAGTCAGTCGCCGACTCAGGCTTCCAAAGGGCACCAACCTTCTGCGTGGGTCGCCACGCCTCCGGTCGAGAACCGCTTTAGGCTTCCGGATGGGCCAATCTTCCACGTGGGCCGCCACGCTTCCGACCGGGAACCAGTCCAGGCTTCCGAGTGGGCTGACGCTTTAAGTCAGTCGATGACTCAGGCTTCCAAAGGGCACCAACCTTCTGCGTGGGTCGCCACGCCTCCGGTCGGGAACCGCTTTAGGCTTCCGGATGGGCCAATCTTCCACGTGGGCCGCCACGCTTCCGACCGGGAACCAGTCTAGGCATCCGGATGGGCCAATCTTCCACGTGGGCCGCCACGCTTCCGACCGGGAACCAGTCCAGGCTTCCGAGTGGGCTGACGCTTTAAGTCAGTCGCCGACTCAGGCTTCCAAAGGGCACCAACCTTCTGCGTGGGTCGCCACGCCTCCGGTCGGGAACCGCTTTAGGCTTCCGGATGGGCCAATCTTCCACGTGGGCCGCCACGCTTCCGACCGGGAACCAGTCCAGGCTTCCGAGTGGGCTGACGCTTTAAGTCAGTCGCCGACTCAGGCTTCCAAAGGGCACCAACCTTCTGCGTGGGTCGCCACGCCTCCGGTCGGGAACCGCTTTAGGCTTCCGGATGGGCCAATCTTCCACGTGGGCCGCCACGCTTCCGACCGGGAACCAGTCCAGGCATCCGGATGGGCCAATCTTCCACGTGGGCCGCCACGCTTCCGACCGGGAACCAGTCCAGGCTTCCGAGTGGGCTGACGCTTTAAGTCAGTCGCCGACTCAGGCTTCCAAAGGGCACCAACCTTCTGCGTGGGTCGCCACGCCTCCGGTCGGGAACCGCTTTAGGCTTCCGGATGGGCCAATCTTCCACGTGGGCCGCCACGCTTCCGACCGGGAACCAGTCCAGGCTTCCGAGTGGGCTGACGCTTTAACTCAGTCGCCGACTCAGGCTTCCAAAGGGCACCAACCTTCTGCGTGGGTCGCCACGCCTCCGGTCGGGAACCGCTTTAGGCTTCCGGATGGGCCAATCTTCCACGTGGGCCGCCACGCTTCCGACCGGGAACCAGTCCAGGCTTCCGAGTGGGCTGACGCTTTAAGTCAGTCACCGACTCAGGCTTCCAAAGGGCACCAACCTTCTACGTGGGTCGCCATGCCTCCGTCGGGAACCGCTTTAGGCTTCCGGATGGGCCAATCTTCCACGTGGGTCGCCACGCTTCCGACCGGGAACCAGTCCAGGCTTCCGAGTGGGCTGACGCTTTAAGTCAGTCGCCGACTCAGGCTTCCAAAGGGCACCAACCTTCTGCGTGCGTCGCCACGCCTCCGGTCGGGAACCGCTTTAGGCTTCCGGATGGGCCAATCTTCCACGTGGGCCGCCACGCTTCCGACCGGGAACCAGTCCAGGCTTCCGAGTGGGCTGACGCTTCCGGTCAGTCCCCGACTCGGGCTTCTGGACGGTATGACGCGTCAGCCTGCGTCCCGTCCAGATATGACTTGCCTTGTATGGCCGACCGGCAATTTTCGGTCGGGAGAGCCTTTCGTTATAGCTAGAATGCTGTGTTTTACAAGATTGCATCACTCTAGGGCTCTCTGTACATTTGCAAGTGTAGGGCACTCCACGGTCGGTCAAGCCTCTTTCCATGTTCATCCTCCAAGTAGTAAGCGCCTGAATGCAATTTCTGCACTATCTTGAAGGGTCCGCCCCACTGTGGTTGTAATTTGCTAACATCACCGACCGGCTTTATACGTTTCCAGACTAGGTCCCCGGCGTGAAACGAGCGCGGCAACACCTTCTGGTCGTACCTTTGTTTCATACGCTGACGGTACGTGAACATCCGGGCGGCTGCTTTTTCCCGGACTTCCTCTATGAGGTCAAGCTCTAAGCGCCTTCTTTCATCATTCCCTTCATCATAGCTTAACCGCCTGTCGGATTCACAACCGACCTCGACCGGCACCACCGCCTCGCTGCCATAGACGAGGTGGAAAGGCGTCTGCCCGGTCGCCTCTCGGGGTGTGGTTCTGCTCGCCCAAAGGACCCCGGGCAGCTGCTCTACCCAGTTGGTTCCTGCATGATCCAGCTTTGTTTTGAGCCCTCTCAAGATTTCCCGGTTGGTGACTTCTGCCTGGCCGTTGCTCTGTGGATACGCCACAGATGTAAAAGCCTGATGGATGCCGTATGTCGAGCACCATTCTTTGATTTTCTTCCCTTGAAACTGCCGACCGTTGTCAGAAACCAACTTGTGGGGGATCCCGTATCTGCATAGAATGTTTTGCAACAAGAACTTAATCACCGCCTGCTCGGTGATCCTAGCCAGCGCCTCTGCTTCCACCCATTTAGAGAAGTAATCCACCGCGACCAACAAGAACTTCTTCTGGGCGGGGGCGATCGGAAACGGACCTACGATATCCATGCCCCATTGGTCAAACGGGCAAGAGACAGCAGATGTCTTCATTACTTCGGTTGGCCGGTGTGGCAGGCACTGGTGTTTCTGACATGAGATGCATGTTGCGGCCAACCGGTCGGCATCCTTCTGTAAAGTTGGCCAATAATACCCGGCCAACAGAGCCTTCCGGGCGGTGGCTCTACCCCCTGAATGATTACTGCAGACCCCCATATGGACCTCTCGGAGCACATAATCTGCGTCTTCACCGCTAAGGCATTTGAGCAAGGGCCGGGCGTGAGCCCGTTTATAGAGGACATCTCCGACCATAGTGTATTGCGCGGCTCTCTTTCTGAACAGCCGAGCCTCCTCCCGGTCGGATGGTACTTCTCCCCTGGTCAAGAATGCAATCAATGGAGTTCTCCAATCGGTCTCCAATTCGATTTCTGCTTGCTGCTCGATTTGCATGACGAATAAAGCATGGCAGGCCGGCCGAGGGATCACCCAAGCTCCGACTGCGCTAGCTAATTTGGCTAGCTCATCCGCTTTCAAGTTGCTTTCCCGAGGGATCTTCTGTAAGAGTACCTCCCTGAAACCCGCCTTCAGCTGTTCATAGGCATCGATGTACTCTTGCAGCCGGTTGCTGTTGACTTCGAAATTACCGGCCAGTTGCTGTATAGCAAGTTGCGAATCTGAGTATAGCCACACCCGGGTGGCGCCGACATGCCGGGCGGCTTGCAGACCGGCTATAAGTGCTTCATATTCAGCTTCATTATTCGTCGCCTTGTGTTCTAATCGCACGGACAGGTGTAGCCGTTCTTCTTCGGGTGAAACCATGAGAACGCCGATTCCGCTTCCTTGCCGAGAGGATGCCCCATCAACGTACACCTTCCATACGCCCTCGGCCTCATCGGGATGCAATTCCGTGAGAAAATCGGCTAAGGCTTGCGCCTTGATAGCCGGCCGGGGTTGATATTGTATGTCATACTCGCTCAGCTCAGTTGTCCACTTGACTAGCCGCCCTGAGGCGTCTGGGTTTGTGAGCACCCGACCCAAGTTACTGTTAGTCAATACAGTAATTGGGTGAGATAAGAAATATGGTCTGAGTCGCCGGGCGGCTAAGAACAGTATGTAGCCCAATTTTTCGAGTGTCGTGTACCGACACTCGGCTCCTTTAAATAAGTGGGCAAAGAAGTACACCGGCCTTTGCTCAGTTTTTTCTTGCCGGGCCAACACCATGCTGCCCGAGTCGGAGGAAGCTGCCAAGTATACATATAAATTCTCATTCGGCTCCGGCCGGGCGAGTGTCGGTAGCTCAGACAGATAAGCTTTCAGCTCCTCGAAGGCCCTGTCACATTCTTCGTCCCACTGAAATTTGGTGGCCCGGCGTAATGTCTTAAAGAATGGCAGACCCCGTTCGGCTGACCGGGAAATGAATCTTGACAATGCCGTTATCCGTCCGATCAGCCGTTGAGCCTCTCTGAGATTCCTTGGAGCCGGCATCTCCATGATGGCATTTACTTTGCCCGGATTTGCTTCGATTCCCCGCTCGGTGACTATATAACCGAGGAACTTCCCGCTTCGAGCCCCGAATAGACATTTGGCCGGATTAAGCTTCAGGCCAAACCGCCGTAGAGTTCGGCAAGTTTCTTCAATGTCGGGGATTAATTCTTCCGCCCGGGCGGTCTTGATCAGAATATCGTCGACGTACACTTCGACGTTACGCCCCATTTGCGACCGGAACACCTTGTTCATCATTCTTTGGTAGGTGGCGCCCGCATTCTTGAGGCCAAACGGCATGACGGTGTAGCAGTAGGTGCCGTCAGCCGTGACGAAGCTAACCTTCTCTTGGTCGGCAGCTGCCAGCGGGACTTGGTGGTACCCCTGGTACGCATCCAGCATTGATATGAACTCGCTGCCGGCCGTCGAGTCTACCATTTGATCGATCCGTGGAAGTGGGTAGCAATCCTTTCGGGCATGCACGATTGAGGTCTCGGAAATCAATGCATACCCTCCACTTGTCGTTGGGTTTGGCCACCAGCACCACATTCGCCAGCCAGGCCGGGAACTGAACTTCCCGGATGTGTCCTGCTTCCAGCAGTCTTTCTACTTCCGCCCGGATGCTTGATTCTGGGCGGCGCTGTGGTCCCTTTTTCGCTGCTTCACTGGCCGCGCACCTGGGTGCACGTGCAGTTGATGTTCTGCTACTTCCGGCCGGACTCCCTTTAAGTCTTTCGTCGACCAGGCAAATACGTCTTGATTTGAGCGAGGGAGTCGATTAGGGATTGCTTCAGCTCCTCAGGAAGTCCTGCAGCAATTTGTATCTTGGTATCTTCCCTACCGGGCAAAAGTTGTACCTCCTCTTTGTCCTCCCGCAATTCTGCCCAAGGGGAGGCTTGCACCATGTTGCAGCCGCTACCTGCCCGCCTTGCCTTTTGACCTCCCGAGCGGACATCATCAGCATAGCAGCGCCGGGCCACGGTCTGATTGCCCTTCACCTCGCCGACTCTGTCGCCGACCGGAAACTTCACCTTGAGGTAGTAGGTGGAGACTACCGCTTTAAATTCGTTGAGAGCCGGTCGACCGAGAATAGCGTTGTAGGCAGCTGGGGCATCCACAATCAGAAATGTGGTCCATCGGGTTCTCTTGAGTGGCTCCTCTCCAAGTGAGACGGCCAGCCGTATCTGTCCGATCGGCTGTACTTCGTTCCCCGTAAATCCGAACAGGGGAGTAGCCACCAACTCTAGCTGCGATAATTCAATTTGCAGTTGATCGAAAGCTCGTTTATATAAAATGTTTACCGAGCTGCCGGTGTCCACAATGGTGCGGTGGACTTCGTAGTTGGCGATGACAGCCGTGATGACCAGCGGGTCATCGTGCGGCACCTCCAATCCTTGCAAATCCTGCGGCCCCCAGCTGATTTGGGGCCCTTGAGCTTGAGAGGTGCTGACTCCGACTTGGTGAATTTCCAGTCGGCGCACCTGCGTCTTTCTGGCTCGGTTGGAGTCGCCGCCGGTCGGACCGCCGGAAATCACATTGACGCCTCCTCGGACGGCGTTCTGGTGATTAGCTTGATCTTCGTCAAGTTCCTCCACCTCTTCCTGCTCGGGCCGAGGAAACAATTGCCGGGCGGCGGGGGCATCCCGCCTTTGTCCTTGTTGGGCTGTGGCTCCATGACCACGCCCGCGTCCCTGCGGGGTTTGTCGTCCTTGACCCCTGCCGAGTGGGGTCCGAGCTCTGCCGCCTGCTCGGCAGTCCTCAGTGTTGTGCGTATTACACTGGTGAAACGCACAATACGGTGCCCATCTGTTGGGCCAATTCCCCTGTGCCACCTGCACTTGCTGGGGTCTCATTCCGGGCCGATCGGCCGGTCGGGGACTGCGAATCGGTCCTCCTGGCGATCTGTTATGTTGAGGTGCGGGCTGTGGGCTAACCATTACTTCCTTCCTCCGGGCGGCTTGCGCTTCCTCTACATTGATATACTTGACAGCCTTCCCGAGCAGGCTGTCGAAATCCTTCGGTGGTTTCCTGATCAGGGATCGGAAGAAATCACCCTCTTGGAGCCCTTGTGAGAAGGCGGTGACCAGTACTTCGGGCGTGGTATTGGGCACCTCTATAGCTACTCCATTGAACCTCTGGATGTAGGCCCGGAGTGACTCTTTCGGACCTTGCTTCAGAGCGAACAAATTGAGGCTGGTCTTATGGTGCCTCCGACTGCTTGCAAAATGTTGCAGAAACAGCCGCTTTACCTCTGCGAAACTCCCAACTGATCCACCCGGGAGTCCGTCAAACCATCGTTGAGCCTGCCCGGAGAGGGTTGTCAGGAAAGCGCGGCATTTGACGCCCTCCGGGTATTGGTGCAACTGGGCGGCGCTTTCAAATTTCATGACGTGCTCCTCGGGGTCACTGGCCCCCGAGTACTCAGACATGGTGAAGAATCGTAGATGCTTGGGGACGGGATCCCCAAGAATTTGTGAGGAGAAAGGGCTGCGAGTCGGATAGGCCGTGGCGGGGTCAGCTAAACCTTTCCCTTTATCTGGGCGCGCCTGGTGCGCCAGGCTGGACGCTGAAGCTTCGGTCGGGGCTGAGTAGGCCTCGTTCCGAAAAAGTGCTCGGGGAAAATTAGGAACGAAGGGGTCGGGCTGAGCAGCCATACCTTCTGAATTTCCCCGTATAGAGGGCCCCGGGGGCCGGGCCCCTTGACTACCGGTCGGCGGATGGATTGTTGTGCCTTCTGCGTCCGGACAGACATCACATTTCATATTCTTCTGGCGAAGAGTAACCGTCAGTGGATTGGGGTTTTCCATTCTTCGCTCTCGATCAAGGCAGAAAGCCCTCCTTCTAGCGCCAAATTTGATCCTGTCGCCGAGCGTAGTGGAGCCGCAACCGGGTGACGGTGTAGCGATGAGTGACGTGGATGCCGACGGGACGTCCTCGCGCAGAATGACAGGCCGTAGGGGGTATCCTCCGACGGAACGGAAGTGGATGTCGCCTGGTGCACGGCCGACCGACTGGAGGTGACCTGCTGAGGAAGATGACCGTTAGCAACCTAGCGGGGAGACG